>BSBK01000614.1:3585000-4185000 GCA_027943335.1 Chamaecyparis obtusa
TGAATATGTACTAGAGAGAATCTGTGAGCACTCTAGTCTACACTTTGAACCAAGTTCAGATAAAGCATAGTATTGGTAAGAATCCTTATGAACTTTGGTATGGTCATGTCCGCATTGTGAAGTATTTTAGAATCTTTGGAAGTAAATTCTATATCAAGAGAGATGAAGATTTAGGGAAGTTTACTCCTAGATGTGATGAAGGTATCTTTCTTGGTATTTTACAAAGAGAAAAGATTATAAATGTTTTAACAATTGGTTGAGAAAGATAGTGGAGAGTGCTAATATGCAAGTTGATGAGAGTTATAAAAAATAGTTCAATTCATGGAGTTATGAATGAGATGATGAAGATGAAAATAAGATTATTCAAGCACAAAACTAAAATCAGAATTAGAATGGATCAACATAACAAGATGGAGAAGTTATTGATGAAGAAGTGGAAACTCAAGAGTCTACTACAAAAGAAAATCCAAAGAAGCCAAGGTATATAAGGTTAAATCATTTAGAAAATCAGATTATTGGTGATAGAGATCAAGGTGTTTTGACTAGAGGAAAACATGCTAGAATCATAAATGAAATTCATTTTATTTCTAAAGTTAAACTTAAAGATGTTGATAAAGCTCACAAAGATGAAAGTTGGGTTAATGCAATGAAAGAAGAGTAGGAACATATTGAAAATAACAAAACATGGATCCTAGCTCATAGACCATAGGAAAAGAATGTGATTGGAATGAAATGGGTTTTCAAAAATGTTGGTGAATAGATTGGTCCTTAAAAAATAAATGATTAATATGACTCACAATGCCCAGAAAGAAGGAAAAATGTCACCCATAGTTGGAGAAGTTATCTTTGAATTGATAACTTTCCTCTGAATTTTGAGAGGTACAACCCCCTCTTTAAAGACATGCAATGAATAAAATTTGGGGTATGCTTTTTACCAGAATGCATAAAAGGTACATTAACATCTACCCATAATCATGGAAATAGATGCAAAAGATCAATTAAAAAGGAAAGGACGTAGACAAATAAATCAAATTTTAATCATCTACATTCATGAATATCATCTAGACTAAAAATAGATAGAGAAATCCTTTCTTCTTGTATGATAAAATTGCCAAAACAAAGTTCTGGAATAAATTCATATGTGGACAATCTTTTATGACAGAAGGGACATAAATAAGTGATCACGTTGGCCCAAAGTCCAGTTGCAATCAAAAGAAAAATACAGACAATACAAAGATTGTGAATATCATCTTCATTTTATTCATGCCTCAGTAGAAATTCAAAGACTTATATTCCTATACAATCAAACTGTTTTAAAAAAATCTCCCTCTTGTTGCATCAGTTTCCAGCCCCCCCCCCCCCCAAAAAAAAAAGACAGAAAGATTATCCTCCCCTTCTCTCCCTTTTTTTACATCTATGTAGTCTCCTTTATGTAGTCTCCTTTCTTACAACAGACCTTTTTAGTTTTAATAACTGATTCTTGAAAATATTTTTAATTAATCTCTTTTCATCTTTCACCTTCCTCCCCATAACTTTCCTTTTTAAGCTTCACATCTTTATAAACATTAGAAATAATAGGTTTATAAAGATAATACTCTAAAGTTTGAAAAGATATTTATAGTTAGATTTGAACATGTGGCACTTGCTGATGATAAGTGTTGTCATCATTTTATGACTGTCATGGGCAGTTTAGATACTACTGCACACAATCATTTGTATCTTACGAACCTGGCCAAATTCAAAATATCGCTCCAGTGAGAATCTGGAATATTAGGCTTGCAAAAACATATCTAGAATGGAGCACGATCCAATGATAAAATTGGAAGTTATGCCCCCTGCACTGAGACTAATTTTCTATCATCAGAAAATTTGTGACTATAAGTTGCATTAAATATAAATGGATCACCACCGTGAGATTCTCTCAAGAAAAATAATTTGATTTAATTACATCTATATTTGATAATCCTCTATAAAGGAATAATTTTATGATATTCCCCATATAGAAACTGGTTAATCATCAACCCAATTATGTATGGTATTGTTGATGCTCTTCCTATCACCACCATTATTAGTTGATGGTGAAAGAGCTCGATCATTTTGAATGAAATCCATGTTCAATACCATCTCTGTTGTTCCATTGATTTAAACTTGAATATCATGTAAATATCCATAACATATCAGTCAATGACCAAGCACCAAGCATATTGAAGTCTTTTCTCAACAACACCCATTGATCTCTGAATGCATATGATATTTTGTAATCTCTATAAAAAAAACCTTTCATATTTCTCATATTTGGAAAATTATCAAAATTTAAATGTTTAAAATTGTGAACCTTGAACCATGGGACTATGCCTCTAAACTCAAATAAATCATGTTGAGCCCAAATGTACTTGCATATACTTTCATGTACTAATTTGAACCATTCTGAACCATTTTGAACTTTGTTCAAACTGGTTCAACAATGTGAACTTGTACTTTGAATCTAAAGTCTAAATCTCTAAACCTCTACATTGAACCTAGTTGTATTTGAACTTACCAATACTCAACATGAAAACTAGAGATAAAAGGTGTAAGATATAAAAATATATTTTTATATCTATAAATGTATGTGTGGGAGTGTGTGATGGAAAATGTTATGGACATATAAGACTAATAAAACATAAACACTTATCTTGAAAGGTGACAGATCTGGAAATCACTATTTTCTAGTGTCTATACTCAATTTCTAGAAATTCTGCAATCGGATATGGCTTGGAAACACAGAGATAGAGAAAACCCAGAAATATCTTGATTTTCTAAGAAAGGTTGACCTTGACCTAGGTAAAGGTTGACCTTGATCTGTGCTGCTCTGATAGAAATTCTGTTCATAGATCTTGAAATTTTTCTGAAAAGGGTGTCTAGATTTGTACTGTAATTCATTGTTTCGCACCTGTTCCTACAAGAAAAATGGTTTTGTTGTTTGGATGAGGAGTTTGCCTTGGTCAAACCCCAGTTTGGAATCAACCTTAAAATAGAATTAAAATAGAGAGTGCTAGCAAGTAGTAGAAGTAGATCTAACAACGAAGCTATGATATTCAATAGATATGCAATTGTATTTGAAATGTAAACAAGTATGTTAATATGAAAGCTTGGACTCAACACTAAAAACTATAAATGTAAATCAAAACCTCCATGATTGTATGCTTGGAATCCACCTTGAAGGAAGAATGAATAGATCTTGAAGATGAACAAAGGATCTTGAAGGAAGATCACACCACTATGATGGATAGATCTAGGGTTTGAATGATGAATCTTGAATGCTTGAACTAAATCCCTTCAAAGTCTTGATTGCTTGAATCCTTGATCTTGAATGGAGAACTTGAATGCTTGAATGCTTCCTTGATAATGCTTGAAAGATAATTGCTTGCACACTTGATTGAGATTGAGAATGGATTGAGAGATGTAGGATCTTTCTTGAGTTGGAATGGATTGAAATGAGAGGAGAAGGCTTCCTTTTATACTAGTCTAGGGCACAAACTTCTAGAGAGGTCGACATAGGAGAATTAAATTCCCATTAAGCCTATACCCTTGGAAGTGGACCTAAATTAAATATAATATAAGAGTTTACCATTTCGAAGCCTGAAACAGCCGACCCGAAAGTGGGAAATAAAACTTTCCAAAACCTGACATCTGGAAACCTTCAGAATCTAAAATTTAAACACTAGGTCAGGGTCAAGGTCGACCTTGACCCTAAGGCTAAGAACCTCAAATTCATAGAGCCAGGTGCCAAAAACAGGCTGGAAATAAGTGAAAAAGGGGTAGAATAGGGGAAAAAGCTAGAAACAAATTAGAGACCCATTCAAGGCATTTGGTATGACCCAAAACCACCTACTCGGACGGCTAAACTAGTCCTAAATGGAAGTTCTTCCATTTTTTGACGCTACAGAAAGATTGATTTTTAATTTTTTCAAAGGTGTGTTCATGTAAGGGCTAACATTGGCTCTACAGGGGGACTATTTTTTATACAAAAACATAGAACTCCAGCATTCTCTGGTTGAAAATAAAAGTGCCTAGCACCATTGGGCAATAGAGTCACAAAAAGATAAAGAAAAGGGAGCTTCTTGCAATGCGGGTGGAGGGGAGAAAGGATACAACAAGATGAAAACACCTAGACTAGAAACAAGCCAAAGCTTGAGAACTATTCCAACTACCACTACGCACAACAAAATTTACCAAGCAGAGACATATTTACAAATATATACATAGGTAGGAAAAACCCCTACCACAAGAAGAAAAGACAAGGAAGAATCACACATGACCATTGACTGTTGAGGAGAAGTATGACCCCTTCTGGTGTAGAGGATTGTGCTTGAATGGAAAATCCCAAGACCACTACCATTTGATAACTTCCTTAGAGTTAAACACCAAACTGATAGTATGCAAAAATTTGGTGATGAGGATGGCACTATAAAAATATTTCAACCATCTCACTTGTTTTTTCACCTCTGCTATAATTTCTCTGATTGGATTATTACTAAATGGTGGAATAAAGATAAAAATATTTGAGATATCTTCGCTTCTTGTTGGAACCCAATATTTTAAAATTTCTGGATATGCCAAACATACCTCTCATCATTCATATTCAATAGAGTCGCCAACCTCCATCTTTGAGGAGGAACTTTTAGACTCCTAAGTAAAGAAAGCACTGAGACTTCTATTCCTTTCCCTAGTAGAGTCGCCAAAAATATGTTGGTGAAAAAATTGGTCCTCCAAAAATAAATGCATAATATGACTCACAATGCCTAGAAAGAAGGAAAAATTTCACCAATAGTTGGAGAAGTTATCATTGAATTGATAACTTTCCTTTGAATTTTGAGAGGTATCCCTCTTTAAAGATATGCAATGAATAAAATTTGGGGTATTCTTTTTATAGAAAGTATAAAAGGTACATTAACATCTACCCATAATCATGGAAATAGATGCAAAAAATCAATTAAAAAGGAAAGGATGCATACAAATAAATCAAATTTTAATCATCTACATTCATGAATATCATCTAGACTGAAAATAGACAGATAAATCATTTCTTCTTGTATGATTAAATTGCCAAAACAAAGTTTTGAAATAAATTCATACACAATCTTTTATGACATAAGGGACATAAATAAGTGATCACATTGGCCCAAAGTCCACTTGCAATCAAAAGAAAAATATAGACAATACAAAGATTGTGAATATCATCTTCATTTCATTCATGCCTCAATAGAAATTTAAAGACTTCTATTCCTGTACAATTAGACTATTTTAAAAAAATCTCCCTCTTGTTGTATCAGTTTCCAACCCCCCCAAAAAGAAAGATTTTCCTTCCTTTCTCTCCGTTTTTTACATCTATGTTGTCTCCTTTCTTACAATAGACCTTTTCAGTTTTAATAACTGATTCTTGAAAAGATTTTTAATTAATCTCTTTTCATCTTTCACCTTCCTCCTGATAAATTTCCTTTTTAAGCTCCACATCTTTATAAACATTAGAAATAAAAGGTTTATAAAGATAATATTCTTAAGTTTGAAAAGATATTTATAGTAAGATTTGAACATGTGGCACTTGTTGATGATAAGTGTTGTCATCATTTTATGACTGTCATGGGTAGTTTAGATAGTACTATACAAAATCATTTGTATCTCGCGAACCAAGCCGAATTCGGAAGATCACTCTACTAAGAATCTGGAGAATTAGGCTTGCAAAAACATATCTAGAATTGAGCACGATCCAATGGTGCAATTGGAAGTTATTCCCCCTGCACTAAGACTGATTTTCTGTCATTAGAAAATCTATGACTGTAAGTTGCATTGAAAATTATAAGTGGATCACCACCTTGAGATTCTCTTAAGAAAAATAATTTGATTTAATTACATCTATATTTGATAATCCTCTAAGAAGGAATAATTTAGAAACTGGTTATTCATCAACCCAATTATGTGTGGTATTGTTGATGCTCTTTCTATCACCACCATTATTAGCTGATGTTGAAAGAGCTCGATCATTTTGAATGGAATCCATGTTCAATCCCATCTCTATTGTTCCATTTATTTAAACTTGAATATCATGTAAATATCCATAACATATCAATCAGTGACCGAGCACCAAGCATATTGAAGTATTTTCTCAACAACACCCATTGATCTCCGAATGCATATGATATTTTGTAATCTCTATCAAAAACCTTTCATATTTTTCATATTTGGAAAATTATCAAAATTTAAATGTCTGAAACTATGAACCTTGAACCATGGGACTATGCCTCTAAACTGAAATAAATCATGTTGAGACCAAATGTACCTACATGTACTTTCTTGTACTAATTTGAACCAATCTGAACCAGTTTGAACCATTTTGAACTCTGTTCAAAGTGGTTCAACAATGTGAACTTGTGCTTTGGATCTAAATTCTGAATCATTGAACCTCTGCATTGAACTTGATTGTATTTGAACTTACCAATACTCAACATGAAAATCAGAGATAGAAAGATTGATTTTAAATTTTTTTAAAGGGGTGTTCATGTGAGGGCTAACAAAAAATAAAATAAATAAAGATGGCGAAGTGGTAAGCAACAAAGCTATATTGATTTGCAAAGGATATTTACATATGGAAGGTATTGATTTTGAGATCTTTTCTTCTATTGTTAGAATTGAGGCAGTTAGAATTTTTCTCGCATATGCTATTTACAAAGATTTCAAGGTATATAAGATGGATGTTAAGTCTACATTTTTTAATGGAGATTTAGAAGAGGAAGTATACATTGAACAACCTAATGGTTTTCCTTTGATTTATCAAAGTGATATGGTTTTCTGATTAAAGAAAGCATTGCATGGATTGAAACAAGCACCAAGATATTGGTATGAAAGATTAGATAAATATTTGATGACACTTAGTTTTCATAAAGGATCCAATGATAATAATTTATATTTCAAAATTGATCATGAAAATATCTTGATAGTTGATGTATTTGTGGATGATATCATTTTTGGTGGAAATGACAAGTTGAGTAAGGATTTTTCTGATGGGATGAAAAATGAATTTGAGATGTCAAAGATAGGTGAGATGAAATTCTTTCTTGGTCATCAAATTACTCAATCAGAAAAAATGAATTTTCATATTGATGCAGGAGCATCTCGGGTCCTTGACAATCCCGCGTCACCAAAAATAAGTTTGGGCTTTTTGTGTTGCTCGGTTCTTTCTTTGACTGAGTTGGCTCAGTAGTTGCTTAGTTTCTTCTTTGACTGAGTCGGTTGGTTATTTCCTGGCACTCGGTTAACCTTACTTACCGAGTAGTTTATTTTGATTTCCCGTGGAGGCCAACTTGTGCATTTAATTTTGGTCCCAGAGTTAATGTTGGTATTGATCATTGGGAAGCATGTGGACCTAGATCTGATCTTTCCTTTAGATAATGATGGATCTAAAGGCTGACTTGTTTCAGTATCCTCTTGTATATAATGTGGTTATTGGTTGTAGTTTTATGGGATTTTGGAGGAGGTAGAGGATTGGTGGTATCAATTAGAAGTTTGAAGGTAGTTTCTAAATCCTCGCATGTTGGAGGACTATTGTAATTGAGTTTGATATATTGACCATAACTGGGAAGGCGTTACAACCCATCATATATGAATCAATTGATGAAATTTAAGGATTTTTTCTACTCTCTCTCTCTCTCTCTCTCTCTCTCTCTTGTTGTGTAATTGCTTCTGTGTGTGATCTTTGCAAGGAGGATTTGGATTAGGGTGTGCCTTTGGCTACTCTTCCTGCATTTCCTTACATCAGGTGGTATTAAAGAAAAGGTTGAGATCTAGATCTAGATTTGTGAATCTAGGTTTGAGGGTTCCTTCTTGTTAAACCCTAGTTGATATTTGTTGTAGGGTGGTAGATTGCAATTTGGCTTAAAATTGTAGATGGTTTCAAGATGGTTCATAGGAGGTGAGATGCAGATCCAGGATTGGCAAACATGTTGAGACAACTTGTTGCTAGGTTAGAAGCTTCTGAGACAACCCAGTGTAGAGGAAGACATCTTGAAGATGTTCATGATGAAGAAATTGAAGAGGAACAAGATGAAAGTAGAACCTACACCTGTGATGGATCAGGGTGAGGAAATATTGTTGAAGGCTTTGACAAACTTGAAGTCTACACCACATTTCAATCCTCCTGATTATAGTGGAAAGCTAGATTCAGATGAGTTGGTGGATTGGATCATTGAGATGGAGAAGTATTTTGAGTATAAAAATGTCCCTGAGGAAAAGAAGGTGAAGATTGCAAGCACAAAGTTGAAGAGTCATGCATCCTTGTGGTGGGAGCATCTGTAGTTGGACAAAAAAAGGAAAGGTAAAGAAAAAATCAAGGTATGGAATAAGATGGTAAATAAGTTGAAAGGCAAGTTATTACCTTATGATTATCAGATTAACCTAGTTAGGCGAATGCAAAGTTTGAGGCAAAAAGATAGCTTGATAAAAGATTATACTAAGGAATTCTATACATTAGATATCAAATTTGGACATGATGAAGATGAAGTGGAAAGAATTGCTAGGTACCTGAACGGATTGAGAGTTTCCATCCAAGAAGAAATTAGTTTGGTTAAGTTGGAAAACATTGAGGAAGCTTATTAGTTTGCCTTAAGAGCTGAGGAGAAATTGAACAAAAGACATGAGAAAAAACAAAGAGGAAGAGGTGGTAGATTCCCTATAGGAAGAGGTAGATCCTATGGGAAAATAATAGATCTGATCAATATAAAGAAAATTTGGATAAAGGCAAGACCGAGTGGAAAGGTGAAAGTTCGGTTAGAGGAAGAGACACTAAATACTGAGGTGGTTATAATAGAGCTGGATTCTGAGGAACTTGTTACAATTGTGGACAAGGACATAGGTCATTTGAGTGCACACATGCAAGTAAGAAGGTTGGTAGTAGTAGAAATGGTTTGGTGCAAGAAGACTTATCGAATGAACCTGAGAAGGAAAAAAATTTGATGGTCAGGAGAGCACTTTGGAGTGAAAGTAATAAGGAAGATCTGGTAAGGAAAAGTTTGTTTAAGACTAGATGTATAGTTTCTAATGAAGTGTGGAATGTAATCATTGATAGTGGAAGTTCAGAGAATTTGGCATTTGAGGAAATGGTTGCAAAGTTGCAGTTGGAAAGGCTGAAACACTTGAGACCCTATCAGATTTCATGGATCAAGGATGAACATATGCTATTGGTAAGTGAACAATGTTATGTGAATTTGAAAATTGGAAAGTACTATGATAAGGTGTTATGTGATATCATGCCTATGGATTGTTGTCATATTTTGTTGGGTAGACCTTGGCAATATGATAGACATGCTATATACGATGGGAGATTGCATAAATATACTATTTGGGATGATGGGGAAAGAAAAATCTTGTTACCTTTGATTGAAGAACTTGTTAGTAGTGTTTGTACATCTATGAAAGTTTTCTTGATGGAAAGAAGAAAATTTGTTAAGGATTTGAAGAAGAATGATGTATGTTTTGATGTG
This sequence comes from Chamaecyparis obtusa, assembly GCA_027943335.1. Taxonomy (NCBI): domain Eukaryota; kingdom Viridiplantae; phylum Streptophyta; class Pinopsida; order Cupressales; family Cupressaceae; genus Chamaecyparis; species Chamaecyparis obtusa. The sequence goes on from BSBK01000614.1 coordinate 3,594,516, forward strand.
ATTCCTAACAAACCAAGTGAGAAAACAATGGATAACATACCTGAAGAGATTGATAAGACACTCACTGAGTACAAGGAGATCATTTTTGATAATGTACTTGATGGTTTTCCACTGAAGAGAAACATTGATCATTGCATGGATCTTATCCCTAGATCTAGTTTACCGAATAAGGCACCACATTGGTTGATACTTACCGTGAATCAGGAATTAAACCAACAGATCCAAGAATTGTTGCAGAAAGGTTTGATCTGAGAAATTTTTGTCCTTGCACAGTACTAGTTGTATTGGCACCTGAAAAGAATGGAGAATGGAGAATGTGTACTGATTCCAAAGAAATCAACAAGATAATAGTAAAATATAGGTTTCCTATACCGAGAATGGATGATAAAATGGATAGTTTAACTAGAACAAATTATTTTACCAAAATTAATTTGAAAAGTGGATATCATCAGATCAGAATTAGAGAAGGTGATGAGTGGAAGACTTCTTTTCAGACAAGAGAAGGTTTGTATGAGTGGTTGGTTATGCCTTTTGGTTTAACTAATCCACCGAGTACTTTTATGAGATTGATGAATGACGTTTTGAAGAAATTTTTGAGTAAATTTGTGATTTTATACCTAGATTATATTTTGATATTCAGTAAGACCAGAGAAGAGAATTTGTTGCATGTTAAACAAGTATTGTAGAGATTGAAAGAAGAAAACTTGTTGATTAACTTGAAAAAGTGTTATTTCATGAAAGAGGAGATTGTGTATTTGGGATTTGTGATTTTAGTTGATGGTTTGAAAATGGATCTTAAAAAGGTTGAAGCTTTTTTGAATTGGCCTATTCTTGATAATGCTAGTGAGGTAAGATCATTTTATGGTTTAGCAAGTTTTTATTAAAAGTTCATTAGGAATTTCAGTTCAATTTGTAATGCTATGACTGAGACTATGAGAGGAGATAAAAGAGAATTTAAGTGGACACATGGAGCTGATAAAATTTTTGAGACTCTAAAGCAGAAATTTGCTGAATTGCCTATGTTAGCATTGCCTAATTTCAATAAGGTATTTCAAGTGGAATGTGATGCAAGTGGTAGTGCAATAGGAGCTGTGTTGAGTCAAGAAGGTAAACCTGTTTCTTTCTTTAGTGAGAAGTTGAATGATGCAAAAAGGAAATATTTTGTGTATGATCAAGAGTTCTATGCTATTGCTAAAGCCCTAAAGAAATGGAGATATTATTTAATATCGAGTGAATTTGTGTTGTACACTGATAATAAGGCTTTACAACATTTGGGTAGTTAGAATAAGTTGAATCATAGACATATGAAATGGGTTGAATATTTAAAGAGTTATACATTTGTGACAAAACATAAGAGTGGAGTCACTAACCGAGTTGCTGATGCATTGAGTAGAAGAAGATCTTTGATGACCAAGATGAGAATTGAAGTTCTTGGTTTTGATGACATGAAAGGATTGTATGAAACTGAACCTGATTTTTCTGAGCCATGGAGGAAGTGTAGAGCACCTATTCAAGATCAATCAAGTACTAAATGGGAAGACTATTTCATTCAAGAAGGTATGTTGTTTAAAGGTATTCAGTTGTGTATACCAAGAGGATCAATGAGAACTAATTTGATAAAGGAGAAACATAGTAGTGGTTTGGCTGGACATTTTGGCATTAACAAAATATTGAATTTTTTTAAGAAGAAATACTTTTGGCCCTAGTTGTGTTGGTGTCCAAAATGAAGCTTATGCTCTAACAGGCTACCAATATACCCTCAGAGGACTTTAGGAATGGTTAGCTCCAAAATGGAATGAGGTCTTAGGGTAACTGGACTAACTCTAGGGACAAGACTGCCCTCTTTTGCTTCTGGCTCTGCAAAACCAAGGTGGGTACACCTAATCCAGACAGAATTCAAACTCACTACACACCCTATACTTCTGGATTCATAAAGTAGATCATAGTAAAGGACTACTAAATACTAACCAGGTATCCATTGAGTCAACTCTACTATGCAAGGTAAAATGGACTTGTGAAGGGTATTACTTGAAATGGTATTGATATATAGATATGCAGGAAATAACCAAAATCCATCAAACATTGGACTCAACTAAATGTACTAATCCTTGATCAATGCCATTATCCATTGGGAAAATCATCAAATGAAAATATAAAAGCATGAACCAACTAGTGTTAAAGATTCAAAGCCATAAATACAACTATCCTAGCCCATCCACTGCTTATAAGATCCTTCTGTAGATAGCCAAAATGAATCTATGCCCTATCTGAAGTATATTTCACTTGATCCTAGATCAAGAACTAAAGACTAGAACACATGCAGAGGCAACCCAATGCAATAGATCATAAAATCCAAAACTCACAAGACTGACACCAAGGAGAGACATGAAAGCATGAGAGTAATTGTATTAAGTTTGATGAATCATGTACATGTCTATACCAAAAATGAGACAACCACTTCAATAACCTGTAAAAGATATTAGAAAGTTCTATTCAGCCTCCTACAATGTGACAAAATTCACTACTTCCCACAGGAACCAAACAAAGTGGAACCCTATACCAGTCAAAATTTCAACCCTTTATACCACTAGCATGTCTTGGGAACCCAAAATGGGTTGCAACAAGCTACAGACAGCTAGGGCAAGGGTTTCACCCACCAAACCAATCAAAATTACATCAGAAATAACTGCAAGGGGCAGGAAACCAAGCAACCTAGAGAAAGAAATCTCAAACAGATTCTGCAATTATGAGCACATTGAGATTAGGACAGAAAACTAGGAATTGCCATGAAACTAGTACAAACGGCCACCTGCAAACACACCTCGAGCAAAGATTGCAATCACCCCTCATGGTACAAATCCCTCTGCAAACAATCACCAAGCACTCAGGACCACACTGCAAATCACCTCTCACCAAATAGGGTCTAATCTGGCATTCAATTCCATAAAAATATGGTACCCTCTATCGCTAGAAAATCACAGACATTCAAATTTGAAACTGCAATGGTTACTTTGCATCTAGCGGGCTTTATGCTCCTTAACATTTTACTCTCAGCCGCGCAACTGCGCTGTCATCAATTCTCACCACCATAGGGAACGAGCCTCAAATCATGTTTGGTCACATGATTGCATGGCCGAAAGATAGCCCTTGTGATCATGCGATGACAACTTCCTAACCGTGCAAAGCTGATCACAAACCTTCCTAAGAAATCCTCGGCTCCACCACCGGCCAATCAAACATCAACACCTCAACACCCAGAAGACGCCCCACCAGACTTAGCGAATTGGTGACAAAGGACCTTCGCCAATTTGCTAAACATTTTGTGCCTTCGCTAAACACTTAGCGACTTCTCGACTGCTGCTCACGCAATTGCCAGACAAACTAGTGAATCCTCCAATCTTTCCATGAATGCATGACCACATTAAAATTGTCGGCACCGCTAACCTCTTTTTGTTCGGGCTGCCAAAACCAAGACCCCACCTGGGTCCACCCGATGCCATGTGTCACACCACCACTCACCGCAACTACCAAGAAATCCAAACCTGGGCCCGTGTTCAAACTCACCTTCCCGCCAGCACGGTCCAACCATAAACTGCCACGACAGCACCCTCCACTGAGCCCACCAAATAGCCGTAGATGGGCCCATAGGGACACGTCACCCTGTCGCATGACCACATAACCTGGGAATAGGTTATGCAGACATGCGACAACCCGCTAACATTAACCACCACCGGTTAACACCACCACAAGAGAACCGTCACCGCAACCACCATGGACATATGGCGCCTGGTCGCATGATCGCATAGCTGAGAGAAAGGCTATGCGATCACACAACAGCCAATCCAAATCTACCACATCACCACCTCGGGACCACAAAACATCACCACCACACAACTCTGCAACTATGAACAAGGACACGTGTCATCCGGTCGCATGATCACATAGCCAAAGAATGGGCTATGTGATCATGCGATAGCCAACCAAAGGCTACCACATCACAACATCCGCCAACGGGCCCAAAGTGAACAAATCATCGGCACCAAATCAAACGGTGGGTGCATGATCACATGGGCATGGAATATTCCATGTGATCATATGCCGACTATAGATCTTTGATCTCTGGCCCCACAACGTCGCACCTGCGCTGTTAGAGAAGTAAACCGCTAGGTAGCTACACAGGACCGAGACCCACACGGCCACGTGGCAAGCAGTCGCATGATCGCATGTCAAAAAAGTCTGACATGTGGCCATGTGACAACCAATAGGGAAGAAGTTGGACCTACCACACGGTCGGACTTGCGCAGTTAAGACACTGATGAACAAGGAGAGCTGGGAGAAAAGAAATAATGCAAGGTCGAAAACAACGCAGGTTTTCGGTGAGATATCGAAAACACACAAAGTTTTCAACATGACACAAAGGTAAACCAAGAAGCTGAAAACATCATGGATTTTATGCAGGCCAAAGAGGTCGAAAACAACATGGATTTTCAAAAATACTATGGGTTTTCAACACTGCGGTAAATTTTTAAGTTTTCTTCCTGCGAACCTTGAAACTCGAAAATCTTTCTGGGTTTTGCACATTAAGAGATGCAGATTGGACCAGAGCTTGGTGACAACATGAAGAACATAGGGGAAAGGGCACAAACCAAGAAAACTTGCAAGGCAATAGGCCATTTTAAAAGATTTTTCGCATGACATAAAAATGGCCTAACAAGTTGTATAAGGATGTTCATAAATTTGTGAAAAGTTGTGGAATTTGTCAAGTTGCAAAATGAGTAAGTCAGAATATTGGATTGTATATACCAATTTCTATTCTTGAGAAACCTTGGATTGATATCAGTATGGATTTTATTCTTGGCTTACCGAAGACAATGAGAGGTAATGATTCTATATTTGTTATTGTGGATAGATTTTCTAAAATGGCACATTTTATACCCTGTAGAAAGACATCATATGTAGTGCATATAGCAGATCTTTTCTTTAAGGAAATTGTCAAATTGCATGGATTATTGAGGAGTATCATCTCTGACCGATACAGTAAATTTGTTGGATGCTTTTGGAAGACTCTTTGGAAAATGTTGGGCATCGAGTTGAGGTATAGGTCTACATTTCACCCACAAACTGATGGATAGACAGAGGTTGTGAATAGAAGTTTGGGTAATCTTTTGAGATGCTTAGTTGGAGATAAACTGAGTAATTGAGATTCTAAGCTGGCACAAGAAAATTTTGCATACAATAATTTAGTGAATAGGAGTACTGGAAAAACACCTTTTGAGATTGTTAATTGCATACAACCAAGAGGTATATTAGATTTGAAGGATATTGCTAGTGAAGAAAAGAGAAGTGCTGAAGGAGTAAAATTTGTTGAGTTCATGAAGACATTGCATGAAGAAGTGAAACATAAATAGTAATCAGAAATATAAAGATGGAGCAGATAGATCAAGAAGACATAAGACTTTTGCAGTTGGGGATGAAGTAACGGTACACTTGAAGAAAGGCATATTTTCGGTTGGAACATATGGGAAGCTGAAAATGAAGAAATTTGGTCCTTGTAGGATATTGAGGAAGTTTGATAGTGGAAATGCTTATGAGATTGAGTTACCTGATGACATGCATATATCACCTATATTCAACATTGCAAATTTGTATGAGTACCATAAATTAGATGAAGAACTGATAGTACCAAATGATTATCCTAAGAGACAGATAGAAGAAGTTGAGCAGATTTTGGAACATAGAGTTGGCAAAAGCACAAGAGGAAAACAATATATGAAATATATGGTAAAGTGGAAGAACATACGAATTGAAGATAGTTTGTGGATTTCATAATCTAAGTTGGATTTAGCTCGGGTTGTACCTACTACATGATTCAGAGACTCATTTCAAACAACCCAACTGTCTGATGCGGGATCATCTTGGGTCCTTGGCAATCATGTATCCCCAAAAATAGTTTTTTGCTTTCTGTGTTGCTCAGCTCCTTCTTTGACCGAGTTGGCTTGGTAGTTTCTCAGTTTCTTCTTTGACCAAGTTGGTTGGTTATTTCCTGGTACTTGGTTAACCTTACTTACCGAGTAGTTTATTTTGATTTTCTATGGAGGGTGACTTATGCATTTAATTGTGGTCATGGAGTTAATGTTGGTATCAATCATTGGAAATCATGTGGACCTAGATGTTGGACTAACTACCAATGTCTCCCTTTGGGATTCGTGACATGGTTTAATAGCCTCCCGTGTTCTATAAGTCTAGTGGTTGTATCAGGCATTAACAGGTCAATCTTTTGGTGCAACAACAACCACTACTTGTAACAAGTGGTATTAGAGCTTGGTCACAGGTTCGAATCCCCTCGGGTGACACTGAGGGGGGGATTGTTGGACTAACTGCCAACATCTCCCTTTGGGATTCATGACATGGTTTAATAGCCTCATGTGTTCTATAAGTCTAGTGGTTGTATCAGGCATTAACAAGTCGATCTTTTGGTGCAACAACAACCACTACTTGTAACAAGTGGTATTAGAACCTGTATTCCTTCTGCTAATGATGGATATGAAGGCTGACTTTTTTTGGTAGCCTCTTGTATATAATTTGGTTTTTGGTTGTAGTTTTAGGGGAGTTTGGAGGAGGTAGAAGATTGGTGGTATCAGTTAGAAGTTTGAAGGTAGTTTTTGAATCCTCGCATGTTGGAGGACTATTGTAATTAAATTTGATGTATTGGCCATAACCGGGAAGGCCTTACAGCTCGACATGTATGAATCAATTGATGAAATTTAAAGATTTATTTTGCATTCTCTCTCTCTCTCTCTTGTTGTGTAATTGCTTCTGTGTGTGATCTCTACAAGGAGGATTTTGATTAGGGTGTTCCTTTGGCCCCTCTTCTTGCCTTGCCTTGCATCACATATCACTATCTAAGTATGTGAAGGAACTATTGAAGAGATTTGAAATGGATGATTCCAAACTTGTTGGATCTCCTATGGTTACTGGTTGCAAATTGACAAAGAATGATGAAACCCCTCTTGCTAATTAGAAATAGTACATATCAATGATTGGTGGATTGCTATACTTGACTCATACTAGATTGTATATAATGAATTCTATTTGCAATGCTATGAGATTTCAAGAAGAACCAAAGGAATCACATGTTGCTTCTATTAAGAGGATATTCAGATACTTGAAAGGGACAATGGACTATGACCTATGGTATCCTATAGATAATGATCTTACATTATTTGTTTATACTGATGACGATTGGGAAGATAATGTGGATAACACAAAAAGTATTATAGGTGGAGTATTCTTCTTGGGAAGAAGTTAGTCTCTTGGTCTAGTAAGAAACAAACTTGTATATTTCAATCTACCGTTGAAGTTGAGTATGTTGTTGCTATGAATTGTACTTAGGTTGTTCAAGGATGAAACAAATTTTGGAAGACATCAAAATAATTTTTGGTGAGCCTATTTCTATTTTTTGTAAAAAATTAATTGCTATCAATATTTCAAGAAACCTTGTATTGCATTAAAAAATAAAGCATATATCTATAAAGTATCATTTCTTGAAGAATAAGGTGAATGAAAAGGAAGTCATATTGGAATATGTGTCTACAAAAGAGCAAATTGCGGATATCTTCATGAAGCCCTTGCTAAAGGATACTTTTGAGTATCTCCGAGGTAATCTTGGGGTGATAGACCCTCCTGATTAGAGATAGAGATGCATAGATTTGCATCAGTCCAGTGTTTTCACAGAGACTATTTTCTTTTGGATTGGTGCTTTTGGGGACTTCTCCTTAGGGGGAGTAGTTGGTATATTTTTCATATTTTTGGTGAGTTTTTGGCCTCTATGAATTAGTGCATATATGTTCCTTTTTCATTTATGTCAAAGGGGGATATATAGCCACGTGAAAAATAAGAGAAAATCAAGGGAGATTTAGCCCTGTGGAAGAGAAGTGTCAGACTTAGGGGGAGTAATTGATGTATTGTGGATATTGTTGATGATATTATTTCTTTGTGAATTGATTCAATCTTTCACATCATATGTTTCCATCAATGCCAAAGGGAGAGATTGTTGGATATTTCATGCATATATGTGCATACATTGATGTCAACATATCTCTTTATTCTTTATAGTTTCCTGGTTTGTTCAGTTGGAAGTCTTGATTCGGTATGGATAGTGTGTTTTAGATCAATTGCTGCTATGCTATATATGTGTTGTGGAATGTTTGTACTTGATCTTGTTCAATATTTATAGGTTCACTATATGATTTAAGGATATTATGGTTGATTTATCAGAGGATAGTTTTCTAGTTATTTCAGAGGAGACAATGTTTTAGTTTTTGGATCGGTGAGGATTAGTTATGCAATATTTTTAGTTGCTAATCTGGTGGTGAGTTTAGGACTTGGATGGGTGTCCTTAGCTTGGATAGTTCATGATTTGGATGCTGGATTTTTTTTTTCTTGAGTGACAATGGTTGATGTTTAGTGTTCCTAATGAGTAGTGCAGAGATAATTATGAATTCTAAGATAAAGATGTTTGTATTTCTGTTATGGTATTTCATATTTCTTGCTGATATTTCTAGATCACATTCTACTTGTTATGCTAGATCACATTGAATTATGTGATCAGATTTAGTGATTTTCCTATGGTGTGTTGGTGCTCTTGGCCGACTTGATGGATAACATGTTGTGAAGATTTTTGAAGTGATCCATAGATCATAGAGTGATCATAGTGTGTTTGTGGATGGAGATTTGGGTCCTAGACATGTCTTTTCCAACATCTCTTAGATCACATTGAGGATTGTGTATTACTCTTGTAACATTTTGTAATTAGGTCCCTGGTTGACCTTGTTGTAATGAGTTGATGTAATGTATTTAAAGATGTAATCTTTTTGATCAATGTGTGAGTCACAAGTGTGGACAATGAGAGAATAATGTTAGATGTGTGAAGGGGTATGAGTGGAATCTAAAATAAAGTCATAAAAGAGTTGTACTTAATTGGAGCTGTATTGGCATATCTGAGATGCTATTAGTTAGTTCATAGAATCAGTGGAATATTGTTATCCATAGTGGATTGTAGTCCATCTTTGGGGTTGTAGCCCTAGTTGTATTTTGGGTTATTTCCCAAGGGTTGTTTCCTTAATTTGTATTTGAGAAGTGAGATCTAGGCAGTGTGCCTGAATGCATGTGCATTACCCATTGTACCTTTAATAGGATTATATGTACTAATATATCATCTAGTGGGTTTGATCCCCACAATGGTTTTTCCCTCAATCGGGTTTCCATGCAAAAATTATGACCTGTTATGCATTCTTGTGATGATGGTTCAGTTTTATAATGTTTATCTATAAAAATCTAAGGAAGTTAAGAATTGGTCATGTTTTAGTTTTGACACAACTAATTTGGACACAACTAATTTGGACACAACTGATTCACCCCCCATCTTAGTTGTGTGTGCTGCCATATTTCTATCAGTGGTATCTAAATAGGAAAGTGTTAATTTTTTTTTCTCTGTTGTAGAGAAAATATAGCATCTACCTCTACACTTGAAGGCCCCTTTTGATATACTCTTCTACACGCATGAACACTAAAGTCTCTTTATTACTCCACATGACCTATAAATAATCACTTGTTGACTCTTTTAAGGTTCATCTTGGTGTGACTTTGTCTTCAACCGATTAGTTAGCATGAACTCCCACATTGTAAGGCTTTGACCATTGCTACATATTCATTCATTCTTCCATCATGACATTAGTGTGTACAAAACAAAGACGTATCCATTTCACATTAGAATAGAATTTATTTAACCACATATAAGATTAATGGATAAATCACATAGCAATATCACATAGTATTTTTTAGTATTAATAAAAAAGAAGTATAGGGATAAGTTCAAGTTCATGCCCACTTTTGACAAGTTCAAGAAAACAACATAAAAACATAATTAATAAGGTCTTAAATCCTATAGAAATAATATCTAAACCCATGATAGAACCAACCAAAAAAAATATATATTCAGAAAATTGAACCATTATTTGGGCTCATCATCCCCCCAATCAAAATCCCTACGGGTCCTCTAGCAGGTGAAATATTTCTCATCTGTTCCTGCACTCTATAATCACTAGGGGTAACCTAGCCTATTCCTCTCGTAGTTAGAATCCAATAGAATCTTTTTCTCTTTTCTAGTATTTGCCACCTATCTTTCTCTATGGCTTCATTGAAATAATTTTCACACTCCTTGTAATTCAATAGTGGCCATAAAAGCATCAGTGGCTAAAAATGAGAGGAAGCCAATTATTCTGCTTTGTCCTGCTTAGGTGTATATACCTTGGTGCTCTTCTAATGGTTGCATAATAGTTTTGAAGATAACATGGCTCTACCTATGTTAATTCCTCTGTCAAGCTAATCCATCTCTATGCCAAATATCCCATCATTATTTTTCTTGAAGTAGGGCCCATCTTATCAAATTCTTAGAATGATTTTTCTCTCAAAGATAAGATTTGTTGTTTACACTTTTTTTTGAATAGAATATTTTTCCAAGAGAAGTAAATATTTTTAGGATCTTTAGATTCAACTCTTAAAGGTAGAGTAATTCAGAGTTCATTATCCCTATGTGATCTAAACTTATGCCCCCTACTATTCTCATTTTGGATCCAAGAAACAAGGTCTCTAAGATGAATATATCCAATTTAAAGCAAGGGATTCCAATCACTGTCATTAGGTACAACATAGTTATGGAGATATAATTCACAAAGAAAATTTTTAATTGTTATAGGAGAAGACGAATAATATTGACAAAAATCTTATAGAGTTTCAATAGAAGGACTTAGATCTAAAATAATCCTTAATTAATTTGAAAGAAAGACTAAGTTCCTTTAAATGAATTTCATATACCCTCAGTAGTGTTCTGCATTCTAAAATATGTGGTATCAAGGTTACCACATTATCCATCTTACTCTTTAATGTAACAATTTCCTTATTTTTCTTCTCAATTTCTTCATCTTTCTTATTAATTATTTCCTGTAGTCTAAGTTTCTCTCTATTCCATTCCTCTTCTTTATCCATAATATCTTTCCATAGATCTAGGGCTACAATTTCCCATGAAAAATAGGTAGGTATGTGCCTAACTACTTGGAGATTCTTTTGTTTTAATTCTTCTTCTTCGCTCCTACCTGGCGCATGTTCTTCTATCTACTCTACTATGTACAAGGAAATGTACCTTCATAGAATTAGTATCATACAATAAATCAAATAGAGACTAAATAAACCACAATTAATACACTACTTAGCAAATAAAGCACAATTAAACATCCTATGGCTCTCTATCCAAGAGTGTTAATGTGAAGCTCTTAGCAAGCTACCATTAATGACAGTCCTAGAATGAGAAATAATATGATAAACATGCTAAATTGTTCAATTCCAAATGAAATACAACTAATTTGCCTTAATTTGCCTTTCTAGCTATAAAATGCAAGAGGTTTGATGCAATTCTAAGATGTGTGGTTATAAATTATTAGTGATTTTGGTGTTCCTTTTATAGATTTATGCAAGGGTAGGGGGTGTAGTTGTGTTGATCATGATTGAGCTTGAGTTGAGTCTTTGGTTCCACCCTTTGAATACAATGCAAAGCTTATGTCCTCAAAGCTTGGGATAAGTAGAAAAGATGAATGGACAAGATGCTCTTTCACTTTGAGTGATTGAGATTGAATTTGGCTTGATCCATGTGAATGCCTTTCTCAAATCCTATTGGTTGATTGAATTCCCTCCCCTTTTGGGTTTTTGAGAGAAATTAGGATTTATTAATTGATTTAAATTCATTTGTTTAGCTAGGTACCCCTTTAATGGGTTGAATTTGATTTAATTCAAAACTATACAATTAATAGAATTAATTGCACTTTGATTTGATTTAACTTGATTAAAATGCTCTCAATTTTGATATATCTTGAATTAAGACTTGATTTTAATTTTGATTGGCTAAATGTTTGATTTGATTCAATTGCTTTGATTTTGTCCTTGATTTTCTTTGATTTTCCTTGATTTATTACTTAATTGTCTTTGTCCATTTTCAGGTGATTACAAATGCCCCTCTTTGAGTTGATGTGCAAAGCATGTCGATTCAAAGAATACTCTGATCTTGCTGATGAAAAGGTCCTGATTCTGTCGATGGTTGATCTTTGATGTTCGTTTGATGTCTTTCAATGATCGATTCTTGATATCTGATATGAAATTGATGCGGTTCTGATGATGTTCATTCAATTGATGTTGTTCTTTGATGGTCATTCTGATGATTGATCCTTGATATGATGCTTGATTTTGATGAAAGATTGTGATGAGATACTTGATTTGATGATTCATTTTGATGTGATGCCCCATTCGATTGATTTATGATTTTTTTTTTGATAAAAGCTTTATGTTTGATTTGATGATCATTCCCCTATTTCAATGATGATGCTGCTGATGCTGATTATCCGATGGTATGCCCCCTCAGAAATGAAATAAAATTTGATAGATGATTGAAAATTTTGACATTTTAGGTCCAGTTACATTGATTTTGTTCAATTTATAATGAATTTTAATTTCATTTTCGATATTTTTTTTACGTCTATTTGATTACAAATGCCCCTAATTTGACAGATTTGATGAAAAATTCTAGTTATTAGGTCAATTGTAGTAAAAGATGTTGGCATAATGGTTAGCGCTCCCCTCAGGATTTGCGACATGGCTTAACCACCTCCTGTGTCTTCTATAAGTCTAGTTGTTGTATTAGGCATTAATAGGTCGATCTTTTAGTGCAACGACAACCACTACTTGTAACAAGTGGTATCAGAGCTTGGTCACATGTTTGAATCCCCTCAGGTAATGCTGAGGGGGATATTGTTGGCATAATGGTCAGTGCTCCCCTCAGAATTTGTGACATGTTTTAACTGCCTCCTGTGTCTTCTATAAGTCTAGTGGTTGTATCGGGCATTAATAGGTCGATCTTTTGGTGCAACGAAAACCACTATTTGTAACAAAAGATTCCTTTTTTAGGTCAAAAGGTCTAAAAAAGGGGTAAAAATTCCTTTTCACTATTCATTTTCACTTTTACTTTTCACTTTTTCCTTTCTAACCTCTTTGACTTTTGACGATGTCTATCCCCATTCGCGAGCATAGATTTGAGTGATGTCATCAATATCAGTGTCTACCTAGCTCTGGACCTCTGGTGAGTGCCTATACTTCCTCGTTTTGTCATTTCATGCATTTAATTTCAAGATATTTGAATTTTTCTTGTAGAAACCCTCTTTTTTTCCTTTTTTAAATCTAAAGAGTGCTTTTGCATAATTAAATTACACTTTCACCGTCCAAGTTGTGCTTCTGCGACTTTAAGTTGCACTTCTACAATTTGAAATTGTGCTTATACTCTCTAGTTTTAGGCCCTATTCTACCTTTGCCATGTTAAAGAGCGCTTTTACCGTTAAATAGCGCTTTCAAATTCTTTGTTTGCTTTTTCCACTTTTGTCACTTTTAATCCATTAAGTAGTGCTTTTAAACATTTAAACAATGCTTTTGATCTGTGGCAGTTTTAAAGCCTGAAAGAGCGCTTTCACCTGGCCAGAAATGATTCCAAATTGATTAAGTCCACTTTGCAATTTTCTCGATGTCGTCGATTAGAGGATAGGTTAAGGTCACGAACTTGATGCTTTTAGCAAGTTGTAAGATGTCAGTATGAGTCAATCATAATGTGAATATTTTTGCCTCAATCTAGATTCAGATGATGGATGATGATAAATTTTTTGTTCTATCTGAGTAGAAACATGAAAATTGATTGTGGTTTGATATTTTGAAAATTTTGATTGACTTAGAATGATCCAAATAATAATTGATTTCAATTATGATGTAATTGAAATTTCTTTTTGTAGGTGGTCCTTGGGTGCTTGCATGTCCATGGTGCTTATCCTTTATCATGGAGCATGATTCTTGATCTCAGTGTGGCAGATTGTCACCATATTAGTCTTTGTGGCTTGTCTTTCCTTCTACATCTTCCTCAATTCTGAGTGAATCGGGGTCTTCTCACTGCTATGGCTGAGCATTGGCACTCAGACCATAATACTTTCCATTTTCCACTAGGGGAGATGAACATTACCCCTGAGGATGTCTATCAGATCCTCCATTTACCGACTCATGGTGAGTAGGTGTACTACGATTCTCTTTATGATGGATCTTTATGTCGGTGGGCGTTTGGTGATCATACCATTGGTGATGCTCACATCCAGTGGGCTCAGTTTGTTTCATTTCTTGTATTGCCAGCTATTTTGGGTACCTTGATTGGTGGGTTCGTACTTCCTGATAGATGCGGGCATGAGTTTGCTATTGGTTGGGGTCCTATCCTCAAGGATCTGATGGCACATCCTCATTGATTTGATTGGGGTTCATGTGTCTTGGCACAACTATACCACAAGTTACACACAATGGTTTATAGGCATTCCACTACACTTACTATAGGAGCTATCCTTCTTTAGCTGTGGACTTGGGAGCATATCTCAGTAACACATCCTATTACAGCATGAGATCTTTAACCAGGTTGGCCATTTTCTTGGATGTATGATGGTATCATCATCTAGACCCATATGGGTAAGCTAGATTATTGGTGGTGTGTCATTCATGACCTGGACACTATTGTTTGGTGGTCGTATCTTGGTTGTGAGGCTTGGCCTGAGGATGATGGTGAGCTACCTTACATGTTCTGTCCCCGATGGATGATCGGGCATTCCACATATACTCTTGAGAGATTCTACTTCTGAAGAGTTCTGCGTCAGTACGAGCACACTTAGGATATGCCATAGGGAGTAGCCATGTATGCTCGGGTACAGGTTGAGAGATCATTATGTGGCCCATGTGTAGATTATGGGATAGTTGCGTGAGAGATCCAAGATATTGGGTATCATCCTTGGTCTCCTAGATCACACGTCATGGATGCTGGTATTATTGATGATTATGCTACTTGGCTACATCGATATCCTTTCCCTAGATTCACTGATCCTACGGAGAGAGTTCCTACCATTGATGAGTTATCAGATGGAGATGATGGTGATGTTGGAGATGATGCTAGTGATGATGATGGAGATGATGAGAGAGATGGTGGTGGTGTTGGTAGGATTAGGGGACAACATGGATGACATGGTAATCGAGGAGCTAGAGCAAGTAGGGTTCGTATTCTAGTGATTGCTGCTACTCCTATTCCTCCTAGGGGTGATGATCAAGTGAGGAGTTGTCAGGTGGATAGAGTTCTACATCATGTTACCAGAGATCCAACAGATAGACCTAGAGTTAGGTGATAGCGGGAGGTTGATGCAGATATTGCATAGGTTTTACTTGATCAAGCACAGGGTCCTCCTGCTTAGGAGGTTATTCCTCCAGTTGTTTCACAGGTGACCTCATCTTAGGCACATGCTTCTTCTTTGATGACTTCATCCTCTTCATGTCCATTGTCTTTGAGCTTTATTCCATCTTTGGGTGAACCATCTTCATTGCTTCCTTCTTCTTTTGTTCCTCCTCCACAGACTTCTGCAACACAAGCTCCTGCCCCAGCCTTAGCATCAGATGTTGTATCTCTTCAGACTCATATATCAGCAGTGCAACAACATGTTTTCTAGTTGAGTTTGATGATGTAGAGTTTCATGGTAGCTATGAGTCAGCAGGGTTTACAGGCGAGTTCGAGTCAGCCTCCAGATAGTGCTCCTGGTCCTGATGGTATCGATGGTTCTGGTGATTCAGCTTTTTGAGATATCTCTGATTATTCCATTTGATATACCTAATTTTTAGTTATTTATTGTTATTTAGACATTAGACTCTTTATTATATCAGTTTTTGATCCATTAATGTTGTTTATGCTGATATTTTGATAGTTGATGGACATTGATATTTGGATATTGCCTTTATGATCATTCATTTAGACTTTGATATTTTGTTGATTTCATGATGATGGTGCCATGGACTCTGATACTTTCTTTGATAGATTTCACTATATATGATGTAATTATGTGTTGGATCTCTTTTTCAAGTGTTTTTCTATGATATGCAAATCTAGATGATTCTATCTCCTATATGCTTTGTTTTATGCTTTTTAGAATGCAATTTTTCAAATGTATGCCTATGTTCTATTGATGCTCAAATGATTGTCTTATGTATGACTTAGAATAGTTGAATGCAATGTTTATTTGATGATTAATGATATTGTGTATGTATACAATGGATATATGTAGGATGTTAGATGGATAATGAATAATTGATCTAATGAATGTCTTTCTTTTGATATGCAAATGTGATGGATATATGTAATGATGTAATGATCATGAGCTTTTAATGATTAATGATTCTAAATGTTATATGCGATATGGATGGATGATACTATCATGAATGATATGTATTTAATGATGAATGATCTTAATAAATTAAATGAATGATTAACTAACTAATACAATGCACTTAATGGATTGATACTTAAGAATGCACCTTAAATGAGATGAATGCAATCTAATGATAATGCAACTTAATGAAATGCAAATATATTTTAATGATATATGACATCTAATTCAATGGACTTAATGATTCAAATGTTGGACATATTTAAATTAATGCAATATTTAATGAAGATGACTTAATGCAACTTAAAAATGACCTTAATCAATGCAAGTGAACTAATGAAATGCACTTTGTTTTTTATTTCCAACACACTCAATCACATATAGTTATTTTTTATGATCCTTTGATTTTCTGATTTGACTACACCCCCTTTTTGTTTTCCTCTTGCAAATTAAGCTAAGAAAGGAAAAACATATTAAATGCATTTAATCTAAGATGTATGCAACTAACTATCATTATTCAAAAATTTGGAGCTTATAATCATCATTGAGTGATTTTGGAATCCCATTTAGTACAACCATCACTAGTTCAACTATGATGATATGAATACTTTTTGCACCTCTTTCTTTGCTTTCCCATCTCTTTCTGGTACAACTATCACTGATTGAAGCCAATCATGAAAGTGCGAATATTGATTTTGTCAGATTCTATGTTACAAGTGGATTTTGGTATTATAATATTGAAGATCAAATTAGTCAAGGTATCCTTTTTTGTAAACAAATAGAAATATCAGTTTTATCCTATGTATAAGTCCTCGATGATTCTTTGATGATCAAGTCTTTAGACAAATAATACATGATTTAAAACTTTGATTTTAAGACAATCATTCAGAAATAAAAAATATCATCCTTTCATCATAGCTTGTCTAGTTTAAAACTCTCATTGATTCGCTAGAAAGACATGATTTCGTCAATAAAGTCAACACTTAGAAAACATTTTGCAATGTTTTTCAAATCCATATTTGAAGTGTAGTTCCAATCATGAAAGTGCGAATACCGATTTTGTTAGATTCTATGTTGCAAGTGGATTTTGGTATTATGATATTGAAGATCAAATTAGCCAAGGTATCCTTTTGCGTAAACAAACAAAAATCTCAATTTTATCCTATGTATAAGTCCTCGATGATTCTTTGATGATCACGTCTTTAGAAAAATAATACATGATTTAAAACTTTGATTTTAAGACAGTCATTTAGAAATAAAAAATATCATCCTTTCATTATAGCTTGTCTAGTTTAAAACTCTCATCGATTCGCTAGAAAGACATGATTTCATCAATAAAGTCAACACTTAGAAAAGTTTTTGCAATGTTTTTCAAATCCATATTTCAAGTGTAGTTCCATCCATTTCATACTTTTAATCCTAATAAAGATAAGGTCATGTAAGATCTTGGATCAAATTTTGTGTTTGGTTCAAATTTGATTAGAATGAAGATTTGATTAAGTGTTCCACTTTCATTTTTGATGAATTGATTTCTATGATTGAATAAAGTTTTCTTTGATGAATCATTCCTCCTTTCAAGTAGATTGCCCTCAATTTGATATGATTTCATTTGTGGAACTTAGGGAAATTTGCAGATTAGGTGACCAAAATCTTTAGGTACTTGCAAATGCAACTATGGGGTTTTATTATGCAATATATACAAATACTGGAGAATGCAATATTTACAAGGTGACCTTCTAGGTATGCAATTGACTTGGGCTTTCAATGGTGCCTATTTACCAAGTTTTCACCAATTGAATCGATCTTGCTCTTTTTTTCTATTTTTCAAGCTTTTCTCTTTTTTTGCTACCAAGGCACCTATTTGCTAGGTTTTCACCAAGGCACTTTTTTCTTTGTTTTTAATTTTTTTTGTATTTTTTGTATTTTTTCAATTTTTTTCTTTTCCACATCATCAAGGCACTTATTTGTTAGGTTTTCAATAAGACAACATCTTTTTGAGGATCATATATGAATGTTTTTACTTTCTTCATTCTCAATTTTCCACTATTTTTTATCTTTTCTGCTTTTTCGATTTGTTTGTGCTTTTCTATTTTTCAAATGTTTTTGGTATTTTCAAGATCTCTTTTGACTATGTACAATAAATATGATGTTTCCCATCTAATTTCTGATACTCTTTATACTCTTTCATCTACCTCATGTATAGAACCTCTTTAGATGTATGCTATTGATAGGTTCTTGTAGTTCTTCTCCATCACAATCTGCTAATTTGTAGGTGCCGATCCCAAAAGAAGAAGTAATCACAAATGGTCCTAACTAGTTTGCTTCCCATTTCCCCTTCTTTTCCCTTTCTGCTTGATTCTTGGGATTCTCTCGCAAAACTAGGTCACCTATTTGAAATGTTCTTGACTTGATGTGCTTGTTATAAGTCCTTGACATTCTATTTTGATATACCTTCAAATGATCAAATGCTTCTTACTATTTTTCATCTAGGAGTTTTAGTTCATGTAGCCTAGCAACTCTATAATCTTCTTCACTTATCAAACCATGAAGAGATACCCTTAAGGATGGAAGTTCTGCCTCCGAAGGAAAAATTGCTTCTGTTCCAAAGACTAAGGAAAAGGGTGTAGCTCATGTTGGCATTCTTATGCTCATTCTATAAGCCCATAAGGTTGGGTTTATTTTTATGTGCCAATATCTACCTGAATTGTCCATCGTTCTCTTCAATATTTTCAAGATGTTTTTATTTGTTGCTTCTGCTTGTCCATTACCTTGGGGGTAATAGATTGATGAAGAATGATGAATCATGTGAAACTTTGTGCATAACTCCTTTAGGTCTTTGTTTTTGAAGTGCTTTGCATTATCCATTATGATGGCATGGGGTATGCCATATCTACAAATGATGTGATTTAGGATAAACTAAGATATCTACTTTCTTGTTGTAGTTGATAAGGGTACAACTTCCACCCACTTGGTAAAGTACTCTTTTTCCATGATGATGAATTTATGACCATTTGAGGATGGTGGATAAATCATTCCTATTAAATATAGACCCAATTGATAGAACGGCCAAGGTGTGTCATCGGATGAAGCTCTTGTGTGGGCACATGTATCAAGTTTCCATGGAATTGACACTTTCTACAAGTTTTGGCAAAGTTACAAGCATCTTTCTCCATCGTAGGCCAAAAATATCCTATCCTAAGAATTTTCTTAGCTAGGGTTAGTCCATTTGAATGTTACCCACATATTCCCTCATGGATTTCTCACAAGGCTACGTTTGATTCCTCTTCTTTTAGACATCTAAGGAGCATTCCGTCTAAACTCTTACGATACAATGTTTTAGAAATTATGGTATATCGGGTGGCTTGGCAGATGAAGCTTTTCTTTTGATTCCTGGTTTGGTCTATGGGTAGGATTTGATCTATTAAGTAAGTGTAAATAGGTCCATACCAAGGTGATTCATGTGTTTTTAGCAAGAAAATGGTATAAGGATGGGTAGAGTCAAATGCTGGTTGTTCCACTTCTTCTACCATAAATTCATATCTGGCACTTTGATCTGACATTTGTAGAAGTGATGCCAAAGTTTCCATTGCATCTGTTTCTTTGTTCTTTTCTCTTGGCACTTTCTCAAATGTAATAAGAATGAAATACTTCTTTATATTTTCCACCATGTTTTTATAAGGGCACCAACTTGTCATCTTTTATCTGATATTCTTCATTAATATGATTAATGACTAATTGTGAGTCTCCATAAACCTTTAGTTCTGTTACCTTCCACTCTAATGCCAACTTGATTCCAATAACCAGGGCTTCATATTATGCTATGTTATTGCTGCATGGAAATAAAAATTTATATGACTTTGGAATCGTAGATCCTTGTGGGGTGATTAGAAGTATGCCTGCTCCTAATCCATGTTGAGTATATGAACCATCAAAATATAGTTACCATGTCTTTGCCTCAACATTCACAATCTCTAAATCTAAGAATTCTACTTGGATGGGATGATCATCTTGAAGTGGTGCTTCTGCTAACTGGTCATCAATGACTTTCCCTTTGATAGATTTTCCATCTATATACTCAATGTCGAATTCACTCAACACCATGACCCATTTGGCTAGCCTTCCATTTAATGATGTTTTACTAAGTAGATACTTCAAAGGATCTATCTTGGCAATGCATCTTATCTTATGAGCTAGCATATAATGGCATAATTTTTGAGAAGAAAAAACCACATCCAATCATGCCCTTTCAATGAATGTATAGTTCAGTTTGTATTTGACCAAGGTTCTACTTATGTAATATATTGCCTTTTCTTTGCCTGTTTCATCTTCTTGTGCCAAAAGTGCCCCCAAGAAATTATCTATTGCTAAAATATATAGGATCAAGGGCTTGCCTCTGATAGGTGGCATTAAGATTGGAGGATTCATGAGGTATTTCTTCAATAAATTGAAGGCTTCTTCACACTTCTCATCCAATTTGAAAATTGTATCTTTATGAAAAAGTTGGGTGAAGTTATGACATTTTTCGGCTAGTTGGAATATAAATCTCCTGATGGACTAGATTCTCCCTTGTAGTGACCTCATTTGGCTAATGTTTTTAGGCACTTCCATCTCCATAATGGCCTTGACTTTAGTGGGATCCACCTCTATTCCTTTCGCTGATACAATGTAGCCTAGCAGTTTTCTAGATTGGACTCCAAATGCACACTTTTTTGGATTGAGCCTTACTTTGAATTTCTCTAATCTATCAAAAATTTTCTCTAAAATTGGTAAATGTTCCTCCCTTGAGTGAGATTTTTCTAATATTTCATCTACGTAATCTTCCATGAACTTATGCATCATATCATGGAATATTGTGGTCATAGCCCGTTGATATGTTGCTCTGGCATTTTTCAAACCAAAAGGCATGACATTCCAGCAAAAATTACCCCATGCACATGTAAAGTCTGCCTTATCTTGGTCCTCTAGTGCTATCTTTATTTGGTTATATCCGCTAAATCCATCCATAAGTGAAAACATGGAATGTCCCACTTTTAAATCTACAATGGCGTCTATGCTTGGAAGAGGGAAGACATCTTTAGGGCATGCCAAGTTTAAGTCTCTAAAATCCATGCAAATTTTGATAGATTTATCTTTTTTTGATACTGGCATTATATTTGAGATCCATTATGCATAATCAATGGACCTTATAAATCCCACCTTCAACAAATTTTCTAATTCCACTTTGACAAGTAGTGCTATATGTGGATGCATCTTCCTTAGCTTTTGCTTAACAGGTTTGGCTCCTTCTTTGATATTAAAATGATGCATAATCAAGTTTGGATCCAATCTCGACATATCATCATATGACCAAGAAAAATTGATTTTCTTTTTCTTAAATTTTTTTATGAATTCTTTCCTTTCTTCACTAGATAAGGATGCTGCCAGGTGTATGATCTTTGGCTTGGTTTCTGATCCAATGTTTATCTTTTCTATAGGCTTGATCAAACTTGGAGATCTCGCTTCATAATGTTCTGGTAGAGCATCCAAACTTCCTTCCTTAGGTGCCTCGATTGGGTTTTCACCTTTGGAAACATCCTTTATTTCTTTTTCTTTTTGATCTAATGCTGCCACAATGTGGTTTTCAACACTTGATTCTTTTCCTTTTTTCCTTATTTTGTTTTTTTCATTTTTTCATGGATTGAAAGTTTGGATACTCTTGTTTATCATTTCTTCTTGATATTCCATAGTAGAAGAAGGTTCAACCTTATTGAGATATTGGGACACCACATTGTCATTCAAAAAAGTTGGAAGGGTAGTTGGTTCCATGGAATCCCATTTGATTAATTCTAGGTGTATGAGAGTTAAGGGGACAATACTTAGGCTTGGTTCAATGGGATTTAAAGATAAGACCTCATTTGATGGTTTGTACATTGTATCATTCAAGTCTATGACATGTGCTTCTTCTAAATGTTCTAAAGAAGTAGGATCAATGTCCTCCTCACTAGACTCCTCTAAGGTTTTTGTTGGATAAAAGTCATGTGGATTAAACCTAACATTTGATTCCTCCATAGTAGGTCTCCATGAAGGTACGTAGGGTTCACTTACCCAATAATTTACCTCTATTTATATGCTTGGTACATCATTTAGAACCACTTGATTTCAACTAGATGCTTGATTTGGACTTGATTCTACTATTCATCCTTTATCCTCGATAGAAGTGTAGATATGAATAAAATTAATACCCTTATCATGACATGACTCATCAGATAATGTCTCCCACTCCCACTCATTAGAATCTTCATTCCTATGAGATTCCAATTGCAATATTTGACCATGGAGTTTGGGATAGTGTTTTTGAGTGTACCTTTCTTCAAGATACCCTAATCCTATTTTTGTTGGAAATACAAATGGGAAATTAGTACTAAGAGGGGGGGGTGAATCAGAACTTACTAACTTCTATCCTTTTATACTATTGGAACTTTATGCATCATGTAAACAAAACTTGAACAATTTAAGTAATATATCATGTCAAGCAGCATACATGAAATCACACATAACACAATAGATTTGGTAACCCAGAAACCCTTGAAAGGTAAAACTAGGGTGGGGATGACACCCACAAATCTTCACTATTGTAGATAATAAAGTTTGCCTGTTAGGGCTTTACAAAATTTGATCATATCATGATCTACCCTATGAAAGGTCTGCCATGTTAAAAGCTAAGAGACTTATTCAGTCTACCTTGTTAGAGGATTTGTAAACTTACAATAAAGTAAGCACTTGGTAAAGAGATTTACAAAAGTCTGCTAAGACTACTTAGTTAAGAGATTTACCCTGATACACTGGTTAAAATGTCTTAGTATATGATCCTTCAGTTTGCACTGATATGCTGATTACAGATCTTCTCTTTACTGTATGATTGTGATCTCTTCTATTTAATCTTTCTTGATTCTGTCCTTTCACTGCTCTGCTCGGTCACTAAACT
Organism: Chamaecyparis obtusa; assembly: GCA_027943335.1. NCBI lineage: Eukaryota > Viridiplantae > Streptophyta > Pinopsida > Cupressales > Cupressaceae > Chamaecyparis > Chamaecyparis obtusa. The sequence goes on from BSBK01000614.1 coordinate 3,617,805, forward strand.
CAATTTGAATACTTCTCCTTATCATTTCCTCATACTCACATACTCACAGTATTCATCTGATCTTAATGTCTCTATTTCTCTCTCTGATTCACACTCATATCTCTATTCTAGATCTTTCCTTTATATAGTAACAAAAATGTTTTACCGTTACAAGATCTATGGTCCAGATATATTCCTATTGCCACCTATACTATACAATTTTTTGATTGGCTAAAGGTTATACATATGGATCAATGATAGCAATATGGATGCATAACCACCTCCGTGATTACCTCAATAGACAACATACAAAATATAATTATCCTAAAAAATGGTTTACCTCGATCATTGTGTCATTCCAGACTTGTATGTCAATTCTGGCTAACTTGATAAAAGTTATCCCTGGCACTCGGCATCAAGTGTCCTCAGCATCTACTATACTCAACATTTTTTGAAATTCTTTGTCACTCAGTAATCATTGATATATGTAGCTCGACAATAACTATACTTGGCATATTACAAGCATATTGTGACCGTGACTTTACTCGGCAGTACTATTGCTCGGTAAGTATACAATACAAAAATTGGCCTTTACAAAATGACTCAGTCACAGTGATGACCGACCATCCTTGCCTAGATATATGACTAAGTGTAAGACACTAATAGTCAAAAAAATTATAGAGATCTACAATCTCCCCCTTTGACATTATTGGCAAAAACACTTTGTCATGACATTCATATATACAATTACAAAAATATGTTTGTATAGCCTAAAACTCCTCCTAAGATATATATACATATTCAAAATTGTGTTACCTATCCCTGTTCACACTCATGTCATGATAATTCCCCCTTGTTTTTGACACGACTAATTTCTTCATCAGTAGGTAAGTTAGAAATTTTCTCCAGAAAAGGTTTGTGCAATCAGCGGCCAAATTGATGAGACCTTTGGCTGTAGATAAATGTGAATCACTTTGGATCAATTTCTAGCCTTGGCTAATTTTCTCTATATAGCCTCCAGATGTGGTGTAAGAATAGTTTGTATAGAAAGTAGGTGAGAGTGAATCTTGCCATCATTTTCCATCAGCTCGGCTAACTTTCCCTGTGTCTGCATTACCTTAACATAATGTCTGGCATTGGTGCTGGCATCCAAAGTTAGGGACTGACTTGAAACTTTGATCTCTTGCTTGAGAGTTTCAAGCAAGCATTGGTTCTCATCTGTGAATAATTGAAAATTGCATATCTTGGCCCTAGAGACTGTCTATCCACAACTAATCTCTCGGTCTCCTTTACCAAAGTTGACAACTCAACTTGTTTTACTGCTATCTTGGCAGATATCTTATCTAGCATTTTTGTCTCAAATCTACGATCTGACCATTCAAATAGCTTATCACTTGCACAACTCACATCATTATTTACTTTCTAAACAATATGTACAAGTTGTTCCAATATGGGAACAGAACTATTTACATCCGTCAAGTCATATACTTCATTAAATATGTCCTTAATTTCATGAAGAACCTATTTTTGCTGATGCTCCCATCGGAGTTTTGCTTGTCTACTTTTCCATGTCAGCAAATTTGTCATTATCTGTAGCTGCTCAAAAGTAAGGTTATTAGTATCCCATTTAGGAATAACAATTTCTTCATCAATTGTTACCTCATCTTTTTCCTTTGGTGCTCTCGGTGGGGTGCTTCCACTTGACAGCTGTACAAGAGCTTTGATGGCCTCTTATTCCTTTGGCACTTTTTCTTCAGTGAATTTTCCTCTAATGTTTCCTTCTCCTTTCTCCTTTTCCTCGACATGAGGTCTAACAACTTGTTCATCTAGTTTCATTCCATGTCCTTCTGTGCTATGTTCTTCCTTAGTAGGACTTTGAATTTTATCTTCTGCTTTAACTTCTTTCTCAGCAGAGTGAGTTAGTGGTACAGACTTGATTGATTCCTCGGTAAGACTTGTACTGACTAACTCATCAACAATAGCAACTCTAGGTATAGTAGGATTATCAGTGGTAGATTGTGTGCTCGTGATTGTGGGATAATCCTTGACTTGCAATAGTATTGTGTTACTACCTGGCAGGGGTGTTCATATTGCTGCTGTGTTCTTTAGATCATCCTCAGTTAAGAATGAGTTCTTAATGGGGCTCTCTTCTGGAATATCAACAATGTGAGCCTCAAAAGTATCCTATGATTGCACTTCCTTAGGAGTATCAGTCTCCAATTTAATTTGCTTGTTGTCAGGTTCAACAACTATTGAAGTGGTTGCAACTGAATTGTCATTCTTTCCTTCATCCTTGTCTTCTACCGGGGCGGGTAACAAACCAAAAACTACCTTCCAAATCTTCAAACTCTCTTGAACAACATCTTCAATCTTGTGTTGAAGGATAAGATAGGCTCTAAGTTTAGGATCAAACTTGCCTTTGTATTGGTTAACTATCTGTTTGATATTTGCAGGAGTGAGAGTGGATTCAACTTGTGCTAATGTACTCACTCTTATTTCCTGATCTATTTGTAAAGCATATTCCCATTTTTGTGTGACTCGATTGCACAATTCCTTTGGAATCCTATTTTCAATTTCAATCAGCAACATCTTGAAAGTGTATAACATTTCAAGAATAGCATCCTCAACTTTTTCTTTATCTCCAATACTCAGCGGTCCAAACTTTAATCTCTTCAATTCATCAACTGCAGCTGTGCTAGTAATCTTATGACACAATTCATCAATAGTGAGTTGATGTGAACCCTGTTGTGTTTCCTTCCCCTTTATTGCTTCATCACTTTTTGTTTCTTCATCATCTTTTGGTAGAACAAGTTTCCTTCTTGACTTCTTCATAACCTTGGTCAGCACTATCTTGGATTGAGCAGATTTTCACTTTGCAGATGCAGGAGGCATTTTAGGAGTCTTAGTAGTAGTCCTTCTTGGTTGAGGTCTAAGTGATGGTATCTCAAACACTTTACATTTCAACACTCTTCTTTTAGGTGGGGACTCGGCAATTATTGGTTTTTTCTCTTCTTCTTCTTTTGTCTCACTTCCACTAGTTGCACTCTTCTCATCTTCTCCTAACCCTTGGGTTAACTCTAGTGGTGCATCTTTGCCAGGTTCTTTAACATATTCTTCTAGATTCTTTACTATTTTCTTTCTTCTTCTCTTAGTGGTGGCAGCCAATAATCCCAAAGAGATCTTATATTTGGCCTCTTCAAATGTACCAAAGTAAGGTGCCTCGTTATTAACTTCCTTAGCTAGGAGGGCTATGATTGCAATAGTAGCTTCATCAATATTGAGTTCATAGGGTAGTGGCATAAACCATGAAACCCTAGGTAGGAATGCTTGTGCATAGGTAAAGTCTATGTCTACTAGAAAACATATGTCTTTACTATATTTCTCAATCAGAGACACATGGACTCTAGTCCTATTCCTCATTTTCTTTTTAAACTTAATGAAATAATTATCTATTATCCCTTCAAAATAATCACCAATCTCATTTATGAAATCATTTATCTAAATAGTAATGGGTTTCTTCTTATCCCATTTCACATCACCATGTGTAGGAAAATACTTCTTGTCATAAAAGAATATACAGATCAGTAAGGAACTGAACTTACACATAGAGTTCTTCGCTGTCCTGATGGAGTACAAGTTCTTAGCAAGTTGAGTCAGCTGGAGCTCAGAAAGATCATATGTGTTCCCTTTCTTAATTATCTTCCAAGCCTAGTCCACTGCCATATAGGGGACGCTGTCCAACCAACTAGATTGGTAAAACTTATGCGAGATAACTCTAACAGTGAAGTCAATTTCCAGATCAGTGATGGTGGAAATTTTTATTCCACATTTGTTCCAGACTACCTGTGTGTTTGCTTGAATATCCTCTTTTCCTCCACATTTCATCATTCTCTTTCCATCAATGATAGGGTAACTAGTGACATTGTGTATCATTTCCTTCGTAATCTTCACTGGTCCATCTTCCAGCCATAATTGCATGTCATGCACTCGACCCAACATGATCTTTATCCATTCAACTTTGAAATATTGTGAGAAATTTAGGGCATGAACTAACCCTTGGTCGGCAACGACCTTGTGCTTCAGCTTTAGCACTCTGTTGATACACAATTTATCATATGCTTCCCTGATCTTGTAATCATCGATTTCTCCAATTTTGTACATATAGTAGGACCTAACATCGTTCATCATTAACACATTTTTTGGAGTCACAAATAGGGCTCTGTTCAAATCTCATTTGATCACACTTTCAGATATTACCTTGAATATACTCGGTTTACAGACCTCATTCCTTACAAGTTGTACATTGAAAACTTCCATTCCCTGTTTCCTGACTGGTGCAGATGAAGACGATGCCATTTCAAATTGTAATTTTCAAAAATAAAATAGTTGCTCGATAAAGTACCTTTTTGTCAATTAACCCTGCAGATGAATTTTGTCGATGGCATGCTGAGAAGATTCAGAATCACTTTGCTTGATCTGGGTTGCACAAATTATGAATTGCTCTAAAATCTTGAATAGCCTAGTGAAATGAAATTAATGACAACTTTTCACTTTATAGAATTTGAAAAAATAGCATTAGGGCCTCATAAATGCTCCGTACAGATTTTAGGTGAAATACAGTTGTCTCGACAAACTCATGTTAAACTCAGTTAAACACAAGCTCGATCGATGTAACCATTGCGATATAGCTCAGCATAGCCTTTCGGCAATAACAGGTGCTCAGAAAACATTATTAGCTCAGTCATGACACTGATGCTCGACATCAAAATGAAATTTTCTATTTTTGCTCAGATATGTCCTAATGCATCTTAATCTATGCAGATATGGAATTTTTCTCAATTCTATGTTAGGAACTGATGTAAAGTAAGGCTTTGCAAGAATCAGTTCCAGACATACCTTTCATGCTTAGTTGGAAGAAGTGTAATCACCTAATCCATCAGATTGGGTGACCTCAGATGTGCTTGCTTCACTTGTTGTTCCTTCTTCTTTCTTCCTCCATGACTTTTCCATCTGGTTCTTCATTTTTTCACAAATATCTTGATTCTGGTTATTAACATTGCTCGACATAGGTGATCTGTAATCTCTGTTTAAGTGACTGACCTTATTACATTTATAACAGACCATGCTTCCATTCATCTAGCTTTTGGATTTGTCTCTAAAATGAGTCTTCATGCAATTTACTCCAATATGTCCATACTTACCACAATAATGACAATTGTACTAAGTGTTGTAATCCCAATTGTAACTTTTACGCTATGTGAATGGCTTTGTTTTCTCATTAGTTGACCACCTTGGTCTAGATCGGCATTCGTAAGCTTTGTGCCCATACTTATGACAATTGAAACAACTTCCTTGAAACTTGGGTGAGGTGGATGAAATGTTAGCTTTAGATCTACATTCATGTGCTTGATGTCCATGCTTCTTGCAGTTAAAACAATGTCCATTAAACTTAGGTTTAGAATCAATCTTACCATGTTTGCTTCTGCATATGTTGGCTTTATGTCTTGGCTTCCCATAGTGATGACATGTGGGCTTTTTGTTCTTTGGTTCAGCAATCTTCTGTTCTCCATCTTTTGATGACCCACCTTCTTCAATAGATGATTGTTCATTTAGTCCAAGTCCAGATCTATCACCAGATCTCCAAGGTGACCTTAACAGTTCTTCAAAATACTTTGTAGCTTCATTAGGTTTGTTCATCCTTTCATTGATTTCTTTCTCTGTTCTCAACTCATGTTTCAGCTGATCATTTTCATGTTTTAGTTGATTGTTCTCCAAGTCTTTGCTACCTAATTCTTGGTTGGCCAGTAGTAGTTGATTTACCATATCTAGTTGATTATTAGTCAACCTTTGCATATCACTTGTTCTTTCATCTAGCCTTATTGCAATTTGTCTTTTGTCTTCTTCAGCCATTGCTTTATCATCTTCAACTTTCTTTTTCTGCTCCACTACTTCACAGAGTTTGACAGATTGAATTTCCTGCTCTCTCTTTAGAGTCCTAATTTCATCATTCAGTGTGGTATTTTTCTCCAGTAGTTCTTTCATGGCTTTGTCATTTTCTGTAGAATTACCAGTATCAAATAATCCAGTGGTGTCTTCTTCCTTGTATAGTGGCTCACTTTGTTGAATAGGAATTTCTCTTCTTTTGCTCAAAGATTTCTTTAGTTCCCCTCTAGCTGCTTCCAGCTATTGTAATGCTAGTTGAACTTCAATCTTTTGATTCTCTATGACTTTTCCCAGTTTGTAAAATTCCATCTTAAGATCTTTTCCTCAAGTGGTTAGACTTCCTTATGAGAAACCCTTTTCTCTGATACCAATTGTTGGAAATACAAATGGGAAAGTAGTACTGAGAGGCGGGGGTGAATCAAAACTTACTAACTTCTATCCTTTTATACTGTTGGAACTTTATGCATCATGTAAACAAAACTTGAACAATCTAGGTAATATATCATGTCAAGCAACATACATGAAATCACACATAACACAATAGATTTGGTAACCCAGAAACCGTTGAAAGGTAAAACTGGGGTGGGGATGACACCCACAAATCTTCACTACTACAGATAATAAATTTTTCCTATTAGGGCTTTACAAAATTTGATCATATCATGATCTAACCTATGAAAGGTCTTCTCTGTTAAAAGCTAAGAGACTTATTCAGTTTACCTTGTTAGAGGATTTGTAAACTTACAATAAAGTAAGCACTCGGTAAAGAGATTTACAAAAGTCAACTAAGACTACTTGATTAAGAGATTTACCCTGATACACTGGTTAAAATGTCTCAGTATATGATCCTTTGGTTTGCACTGATATGCTGATTACAAATCTTCTCTTTACTATATGATTGTGATCTCTTCTATCTGATCTTTCTTGATTCTATTCTTTCACTGCTCTTCTCGGTCATTGAACTGAATCTGAATACTTCTCCTTATCATTTCCTCATACTCACATACTCACAGTATTCATCTGATCTCAATGTCTCTATTTCTCTCTCTGATTCACACTCATATCTCTATTCTAGATCTTTCATTTATATAGTAACAAAAATGTTTTACCGTTACAAGATCTACGGTCCAGATATATTCCTATTGCCACCTATACTATACAATTTTATGATTGGCTAAAGGTTATACATATGGATCAATGATAGCAATATGGATGCGTAACCACCTCCGTGATTAACTCAATAGACAACATTCAAAATATAATTATCCTTAAAAATGGTTTACCTCGATCATTGTGTCATTCCAGACTTGTATGTCAATTCTAGCTAACTCGGAAAAAGTTATCCCTGGAACTTGGCATCAACTATCCTCAGCATCTACTGTACTTGGCATTTGTTGAACTTCTTTGTCACTCGATAATCATTGATATATGTAGCTCGGCAATAACTATACTTGGCATATTACAAGCATATTGTGACCGTAACTTTACTTGGTAGTACTACTGCTCGGTAAGTATACAATACAAAACTCAGCCTTTATAGAATGACTTGGTCATAGTGATGACCGACCATCCTTGCCTAGATATATGACTAAGTGTAAGACACTAATAGTCAACAAAATTATAGAGATCTACATTTTTCTCCTTGCTATCTCATGATGTACTTTCTATTGGTTCAACAAGTCCTTCATTCCTCATTCCCAAAGGTACTTGGCCTTTGTACTGCATTTTTTGCATGATTTGAAATCCTTTCCCATATTGATGTGTGGGAATGCTAGGATTTTGTATGTGTTTGACATGTGCACTTGTTTCTTCATCCTTTTAGAGCCAATTTAGGATCTCATTATCATTCTCATCCATGAATGATGAAGTACTAGCTCTCACAAAATGATCATTGTATTTGTGGGGTAGATTTTAGGGTCATCCATAAGACTTAGGAGATAAGGGTAAGTACATCATGGATAGGGAGTATTCGCCTACTCCTTTTTGCTTGATTTTGCATTGCTTATCAAAATTCTTCATCATTTGGTCCATCTTTTGATAATGGGCCTCTTTGGTGTATACTTGAATAGGTTTGGTTTGATCTTCTTTTGATTTTTCAATAACATTATCCTCACTAACCTTCTCTTTTCCTTTAGTCGATGTAGTTAGGTTAGTGAGTTTTGGTATGTCTTCAATAACAAGTTCCTTTTTTATATTTTATTTTCCCTTTAATAATGGGATGTATTTATAACTTTTCCCTTTCTCCATTTGATTAGGTATAGACCCTTCTGCATTGTGTGGGACTAGAGAGTCATTGATAGGCTTGATGGTGTTACAATATGGGAAGGGGTTTAAGTCCCCACTTACCATTGTTTCCTACCCTAGATAAGGAAACTTCAAACATTAGTGATAAGTAGAAGGAACGGCTTGCATTTCATGGATCCATGACCTTCCTAATAATATATTGTAGGTCAACTTTAAATCTAGCACTTGACAAATGGTCTCTTTTTGCTTGGGACCAACTCTTATGGGTAGTACTATGACTCCTTTTGAAGCTCTTTCTTTATCATCATAGGCTTTAATGGTTATCTTTTTCTTAGGGTCAATAGCCTCCTCAAGAAATCCTAGGGCTTTCACTAGGCTAAGTGTACACATGTTTAAGCCGGCTCCTCCATCTAGAAGGACTCTTTTCACCCTATGCTTATGAATCAAGACTTCTATGTACAAAGGCAAGTTTTGAGGATGATTAAGTGACATGTCATCTTCTCAAAAAATGATAAGCAATAGGGAGAAATGAGGTGTCCCACCATATTTTGAAACTTATCCGCATCTAGGTTTAGTGGCACATTGGTTTCCACTAAAGCTTTTTCTAAAATCTCTTTATGCGTAGGTGATAACTTGAGTAACTCCAAGATTGAAATATGGGCAGGAGTCCTTTGCAATTGATCAACCAAGTTATATTGTTTTGATGATGATGGTGTACTTTGGTTGGGTAGAACAATTCTTGAAATATTGCTGGGTAGAGTGATTTTGGAGGCTTGCCCCCTAGTGACAACATTAGAAACTGCTTCTTTTAATTTCTCCTTTACTATGATAACATTTATGACATTATCTTCTTCTCTTAAGGTATTGATTAGAGTATCATAGGTGTGTGAAAAGTTCACCTTCTCATTACCTTTCTTTTGATTCTAATTAGCATTAGATGACTCACCCTTTTCATGATTAAGAAATGGGTTTTTAAAGGCCATGTGATCCTCATTGTTTTGAGGCCCTGCAATTTTGATAGTTCAATCATCTATTAAATCTTCCACTAAGTGTTTCAACCTCATTCATTCATTGATTTTATGACCTCTATTTCGATGATACTCACAATGATGAGAATCATTCCACCAATTAGGTTTAACTTGAGGTTAAAAATCTCTTAAATCATGTAATGTGATGATCTTGTTAGCAACCAAGGTTCTTAATGCGTTCTCCAAAGGTTCACCTAGATAGGTGAATTTTCTTTTGTTATATGTGGAGAGAAAAGGTTTGGGCTTATTCCCATTAGAATTATTATAAGGATTATTATCATTGTTGTTGGAATTGTTGGAATTGTTATTGTTGGCATTATTGTTGGAATTGAATGGAGCCTTGTTTGATTGATTAACATTGTAGGAAGAATTGGCTCCTCTAGATACATTAAAAGGGGTGGCCTTCAAATTATTAGCCTCTATGACTCCATCGTTCACAAGGTTTTTATTGTTATTCTTCAACCATAGCTTAGGCTTATCATTTTGATTGTTGGCCCCTTGATTATTGACATATTTAGACACATAATTATTATTGTTGTTGTTGGTATTGGATTTTTTGGAATTAAATCATTTTATCGCTCCTCTCTTTACCAATACATCATCAATCTTGATCCCATTTTCAATAAGTTTTTCAAATGTTCGGGGACATTGGAGTTGTAATCAATAATTCATTTCCATGGTCAAATTATTTGTGAAGATTTCCATCTTCTCCTTCTCAGGGATACTTCATGGATACCTTGCAAAAAAGGTCCTCCGCCTTTGTAGGAATCCTAAGAAGGATTCTCCATCTTTCTATTTGGTATCACACAATTTGAGCATCATGACATCATGATCAATATTATAAGAATAGTGGGTCACAAACTTGGAGGCTAACTCCTCAAAGGTCTTTATTCCTTGGGGTAACTTTGAAAACCACTCCATGGTGGGACCTCCTAAGCTTCTAGGAAAGAGTCTCATTAGATATGTATCATTGTGCATGAACTCAATGCTTAAGGTACAAAATTCCCTTAGATGATCCTGTGGGTTTGGTTTACCCATATACTTGTCATACTTAGGAAAAATGGTATTAAAGGGAAAGGGTACCATAACTAAGCTTTTGTCGAATGGGAAAAGACTCAAAGCTTCAATATAAAAGGCCTTAGGTTCGATCGCCTTTTTCATGGTATTAATTTTCTCTTGGAAGGCTTTCATTTGCCTAGTCATAGCATTCATGGGGTTATCTTCCCCTTGATCTTTCTTAAGTTGTTCTATATCGTAATCATGGGGAAGCTTTACTCCCCTTTGGGCTAGGTTTAGGAAAGATTTCTCCCTATCCTTATCTATCAATTTCTCCATAACTTCTAGAAATTCATGGTCTTGGGCTGCTCTCTCAACTTTTTCTTCAAGTGTTTCTTTAGGAGCTTGATTAGCACTATTGGTGTTATGGTTGATTCCTCCATGTTGATGATCATAATATGCAGAATTTTGATCCATATTGTTAAGTCTTTCTTTGAATAAATTTGGGATGATATCCCCTTGATCTTGACCTTTGAAGAGACTTTGGTACTCAACTTCATGACCTTCATTTGCAACACAAGTGCTATCTCCTTGTAAAGATACCCTAAATTTGTGGGAACATGTGGAAACCGGTATCCAACAAGGATTTGATTCGAATTGATCCTTGATTTGATAATTGTTGATTTTAATTGAAGAGATTAAAAATGTAAGATGAACTTTCAATGGATATCTCTCACTTTTTTTCAAACACAACAATCACGCATACACTTGTCTCTTTTTACCCACTAACATAAAATGTTTGATTTTGAAAGTACATTGTCACGGGTTTTGCACAAAAAGAAACTTCAAGCACCTACCTAGCTCAAGATTTGGCTTGTAAACATGGCTCTAAAAAAGGTGGTCTTTCTATTTTATCAAGGATTTAATATGGATTTCATTCAAAATGGATCCTAAACTTTCATCCCCCAAGTATGGTAAGGGGCTTCCCACCACCGGTATATCAGATTTTTGCGCAATCTGCGAGGACTACTCGAGGAAGTTCAAAAATTTAGTATCCTTTTGTCACACACCCCATTAAGGATGTATGCATTTTGTTTTATAGTGGGTTGGATTCTCATGGAAAAAAGAAAGCGTATCCCACTTTGGGATGTCCCTCTCATCGGCCTCGTTAAGGCAAATTCTTGGGAGATGAGCCCACTAATGTTCTAGTATGTTCATAGAAAGCAAGGAAATGGAGTTAAGAACTAGTTTTTGGGAATTTGGTTCACCAAAAGGTGAAGAGCATATCCCTAACTTTTCCTTAATTTCCCAAACACAATAAACAAGGTTCAATTACTAGCCCACTAACTAGAGAGAATTGAGTATTTCTACTATCTTCTACAAACAAGGGGCTTTGATTTTATGTGCTTGATTTCCTCAAACTTTCTTCTTAATTAAAAATTTTAACAGCTTTGGCATTTTGATTCACTAGAAGAAGTGAAGAGCATAGGCCTAAATGCTAAACTTTCCAAACAAAGATAGGCTGTTTTGTAATTACTAGATTCTTAAAAGCACCAAATGCAACAATTTAAGGGAAAATATTCACTCATTTGAAGCTTACCTTTCCTTGTAGCTAGCAAAGGCAAGGGGCATTTTTGAGTGATTTTTCCATTTTAATCTTACCTTGGCTATAGTTCCTTTCCAATGTGCTTTTCCTCCAACAAAGTTAGTCAACAAAAATAGCCAAAATGAGGGAAACCAAAATGAAATTGAAGAAGCAAAGTTTGAATTGAATCTAAGGCCTTATTTGCAAATTTTGAGAAAAACTTGAATTAAGGTGAGAAAATCCAATTAAGTGAGACAAATTTAGTTTTATATGCTTCTACAACCTTAAGATAGTTCTCATAAACCTGATTTTCCTCTTGTGAATCCTCAAATTGATTTGATGTGAGCAAAGTTCTCCTTCTTGATTTTCTTAGTCAAAGCCTTGCCTTCTTGGTTGAATCTTCTCTCTGGTTTTTTTTCTTTTCGAGCCCCATGGTGGGCGCCATTTTGTGTACAAGGAAATGTACCTTTGTAGAATTAGTATCATACAATAAATCAAATAGAGACTAAATAAATCAAAATTAATACTCTATTTAGAAAATAAAGCACAATTAAGAATCCTATGGCTCTCTATCTAAGAGTGTTAATGTGAAGCTCTCAACAAGCTACCATTAATGACCATCCTAGAATGAGAAATGATATGATAAACATGCTAAATTGTTCAATTCCAAATGAAATACAACTAATTTGCGTTAATTTTCCTTTCTAGCTATAAAATGCAAGAGGTTTGATGCAATTCTAATATGTGTGGTTATGAATTATGAGTGATTTTGGTCTTCCTTTTATAGATTTATGCAAGGGTAGGGGTGTAGTTGTGTTGATCATGATTAAGCTTGAGTTGAGTCTTTGGTTCCACCCTTTGAAGACAATGCAAAGCTTATGTCCTCAAAGCTTGGGACAAGTAGACAAGATTAATGGACAAGATGCTCTTTCACTTTGAGTGATTGAGATTGAATTTGGCTTGATCCATGTGAATGCCTTTCTCAAATCCTATTGGTTGATTGAACTCCCTCCCCTTTTGGGTTGTTGAGAGAAATTGGGAATTATTAATTGATTTAAATTCATTTGTTTAGCCATGTACCCCTTTAATGGGTTGAATTTGATTTAATTCAAAACTATATAATTAATAGAATTAATTGCACTTTGATTTGATTTAACTTGATTAAAATGCTCTCAATTTTGATTTATCTTGAATTAAGACTTGATTTTAATTTTGATTGGCTAAATGTTTGATTTGATTCAATTTCTTTGATTTTTTCCTTGATTTGCTTTGATTTTCCTTGATTTATTACTTAGTTGTCTTTGTCCAATTTCAGGTGATTACATCTACTACAATAGCTAGTTTAGAAATACCTTCCAAACCTACATTCTCTTGAGGCTACTCCTCCTCCATTAATAAATCTCATTCATCCTAATGAAACTCTCCCATCCCCCTTCTTGTGAAAAATCTTTATTCCTCTTCTGTTTTGACTCCTATACTTCCACCATTGGATTATTCTATTATTCAATTGATGTAGAGAGTTGTGGAATCTCCCTAGGAGGGAGATTAAAAACCATCCTCTCTTCTTCACTAGGAGAAGTATGAACAAATTTTGAAGATTTAATGTGAATATTAACCTTAGGATCACTTTTTTTTTTCTCTAATTTACTGGGCTTTCCCCTTAGCATGTGACTTCTTCATTGTGGTGTCTTCTCAATAGTTTGTGGGGGGGGGGGGGGGGGGGGGGTTAGTTTGTTTAGGTTTCTTAACTTGTGTAGTGGTTGCAGTGGATTCTTTTTCTTCAACTTTTCTCTTCCTAGGACTCGGGGTTTTCTTCTCCAATTTTTGTTTCTTCACATTTTCGTCTTCATCCTCTACTTCCTTTTCTTTCCATTTCTCTCTCTCTGTACAAAAACCCTAGTCCTAACTAAGGTTTCAAGTGAGATATTGACATTAGGGGTTCCTAAAGAGCTATTAGTATTACTAGATGAGGATTTAGATGAACTTGGTTTGGCTATAGAAGAGTTTACATTAGGGGCTTCCATAGATGTTAAGGCACCTAGAGTTAATTTAAAAACTAACTCCCTTTGTAGTACCAACCCTATGAGTTAACGACTAACCCCTAAGTCCAATATTAACTACTCTAAACTTTCTAATTTTAACAAAATTCATCCCAAGACATGTTAGATACATCTTGCAAAGATCTTTCCATGAGTAGATTAATTAAACAATGCTGTGAGACAAAATTTGGCCTACCTGTTTGGGTTTCAAACACCATGATTGAGAGTATATTATATAGCACATTCAATATATTCATCCTCCAACCATGTATCATGTGGCTTAATAGTTTAAAATGTAGTGAATGGAGACAAGATTTCCTACCATCACATGTGAGATACTTGATCACATAAAATTCTACTTACCTCCATTTGTTTGGTAAGCAAGCCTTCTAGTCCCCTGATTGTCCATAATGAGTGGAGGGTCATGAGGCTTAGTGAATTTAGCCCTGACAGATTTAGCATCCTTAACTTCAGGGTATTTTTTTTCATCCATGGGAAACCCTGAAACCTTAACTATTTGATCCTTTGTATAAATTACCTTTAACCCTGGCACCGTTGCTTCTCCATTCAAATTTTTTTGAGAAAAATCTATGGAAATGCCATTATTGAAACTATTTAGCTTGAGGAAATAATCCAACCACCTACAATTCCTAAGATACGACTCACATAGTTGATCTTGAAGAAGTAGACTATAAATTGTAGGCTCATTCTGGATAGGTGGTCCTCCCATTTATTTATCTGCAACTTATACCCTTCAAAGTATTCTAAAAATATCTCAAATTCTTCTGAAAATGGAAAATGAGAAACACAAATGCATTTCTTGCGACTTCTTACAAAAATTCTACCTTATTGCCAAAACAATAACCCTATATCTTCCTATCTTTCATTATCACAATAACAATTAATCTCATTAAAGGATGTACTAAAGGAAGGCATCATAACATGAAATGGTAGTGAGTAAGTACAACCAATCTTAGAATGAGCAAGTTCAAAATCAAATAAAGGGCACCTCATAAATGCAAACTATCACTTCAACTTAGGTTAAAAAGATTTATATTAAAAAAGTGACATGTTTGCATATAGGATCAAAGAAAAAACAAAAAAATAGCAATGTGGATATGACACATGTGTGTACCCTCCCCCTAACATAAATTTTGATTGGTGTCCTGACATGTTTGTTATAAAAGTACATGAAATTTAGAAGGGATATTCTATTTGAATTATGCATATTAATAAAGAAGTAATAAAATAAATGTATCTAAAGTAATGAATATACATAATTTGTTAAGTATGTACTTGGTCATTTTCATTAATGCATTAATATACATACCATATATTGTGGAAGTAGCTAAAATGTTGAGAAAGTAATTTGGTTGAGAAGTGAAGTGGAGTGATGGTGAAGTGATGTGGAAGAGAAGTGATGTGAGATGGAAAGGTGGTGAATTTATTGATGAAGAGAGGTACTCCAACAAGGAGTAGAATTATTCAATATGAGTGCATGTAAATATTTGACTAGGCAGAAGGTGGGACACTAGGTCCACCTTCCTCAGTTGTAGGAGTTTCAAAATTGTGAGTAGCATTAAGTTGATCCAAGAAATCCTATTTAGAAGCTAGTTTATGGTAAAGTTTCATGTGATGACCATTATCCAATAATTTAAACTAAACAAGGTTAATATTTTTAATTTGCATAGCTCCATTGGGAAAAAATTCTGCAACTTCATATGGGTCTAACCAACTGTTCAAAAAATTTCCCATGTTATCCTTATATCTGGAGTCATAGAGGAGTTCCCAATCTCTTAACTAAATTCACTTCTCTTATGTACTTGTCATTCCATTTTATTCTTTGATTTTGAATCACTTCTGTCTGGTGTAAAGATGATTTCCTCAGTTCATCCAAAATATTTAACTATATTATCCCATCTTTCTATGTTGCAGATATATCCATGCTAAGGTCAAGTATTTTTCTCAAATTTTTATGCTCAAAATCAATTGGCATAATGGTTGTTTTTCCATAGAACAGTTCAAAAGGGGTAAAACTAGTGTTGGTTTTCCATGTTGTTCTACATGCCCATATTGCTTCAGGCAGTCTAGCTGCCCAATCTGTTTATGTATAACCACTATTTTTGTGAGGATGACATATATCTCTCTATTGGTGATTTCTTCTTTCCCATTAGCTTGGGATGGTAAGGTGTATATTTTCTATGCTTGATATTGCACTCATTCACCAAAGTTGTGACAAGAGTTGAAGTAAACCGAGCCCCTTGATTTGTTACTATCTTTCTTGGAACTCCAGAGTGTGTGAAAATATACTCATAATAATTTTGTAACTTTATCATCCCTTTCATGATTCAAGGATTTTAATTCAACCCATTTGGTCACATAGTCGGTGCAAACCAAGATGTAAGATTTTTATTTTGATGGACTCGAATCACTGGGTCCTAAAAAATCAAGTCCCCATTTATCAAATGGTGTTACTATCACTTGTGGACGTAATGGAATTTTATTTGACCATGTTGGTCTACCTATTCTTTGGCATCTATCACACTTTCTTGTATATTTGGTTGCATCCTTAAGCTAAGTAGGCCAATAGTACCCCACATTCAATATCTTAATAGCTATCCTTTTGGTTGCAAAATAACCTCCACAGGGTTCATCATGACATGCATACATGATGTAATAGGTCTCATCCTCTCTTACAAAGCTTCTCATCACTTGATCTGGTCTAGTATAAAATAAGCACCTTTTTATCCATGATAAATTAAAGTTCTATTCAATAAGTAACTTCTTCTCCTTTGGTAAGAAAAGAGAAGGAATCCTATTAACAACTAGATAATTGGATATGTCAATATACCATAGTGTATGAATATTAATAGAGAATAAATTATAATTTGGTAATGAGTCATCAATGAATTTTGGATCCTCTTTGGTTGTTAACCTATATATAAAATTTTCTAGCACATTTTCTCTCCTTGGTTTATCAATAATCATAATATCAAATTCCTGCATCATCAATAACCATCTTGCTAATCTTCCTAAAATTAAAGGTTTAATCATGTGATATTTAATAGATACATGATATGTATGAAAAAATAATTGATAACTAGTAATGTAATGTCTAAATTTGTTGAGTACATAAATGACTGCTAACATCTCTTTCTTTGTGATAGTGTAGTTGAATTCATGCCCTTGCAAGTTTATATTGTTGAAGTAAATGGCAGTATCCACAATTCCTTCTTTATTCCCTCAAAAAAATCTAATATCATAATCTAATACATTAGTATGGATATTGAAGGGAAGTTCCCAATTGGATCCTTTAATAACATGTGCTTGAGTCAAGGTTGTCTTCAAGTTAGAGAATTATTTATCACATTGTGGTGTCCATTAGAAGGCAAAATATTTTATCAATAAATTACATAATAGACTTACCATTTTTCTAAAATCCTTTATAAACCATCTAAAATAGCATACAAGTCCCAATAAACTCCTAACATCCTTTTGCTTAATAGGAATATAAATATTGAGAATCACCTCAATCTTAGAAGGGTCAACTTGGATGCCTTCTTGTGAAATGTAATGGCCAAGAACTTCTCCCTCTTGCATCATCAAGAAACACTTTTTAATGTTCAAGGAAAAATTATAATGTTCACACCTCATTAAAAAATTTTCCAAGTTCCTTAATGTTTCCTCAAAAGTGCCACCATAAGCAGTAATATTTTCACTATTGATTAATGTTGGGATATATATAGTATACATTATTTAATATGTATAATATTGTTAGTGTTGCAATATATAATGTTTTTTTTTTTTAAAGCCAAAGTGGGGTATCCACCATATTTTTATTAATGTAAAATGATTCAATGACTCCCCCATGGAAGAATCAAGAAGAAACCTTGAGATCGTAGTCATATACAAGTTATAGAATATGAGGATTTTTACATTTGGGTTTGCACATGAAACCCACGAATCCTGATAGGATATATGGCAATTTTTACATTGGGGTTTGCACATGTAACCCACAAATCCTGATAGGATGATACATTAGAGAAGAGATATCCCCCTAATTTTGGCAGGGATCAAACCTAGACCAGGGATAACATATTGTGTGCTGATAATTACAAAATTTCAAAATTTCAAAATAGGCCTATTAACCATACCTATGCCATACAGCCTAATTAGAAGATTTAAAAATAGGCCTATCAAAAATGCCTATGTAATACAATAGGTGTACAACTATTTACAGAAACAATCATTCACCCATAGGAGAGGATGATCCCCACACATTTTCCCAACCAACAGGCGGAGCCAAGACATTGTCAACTTCCTAGCCATCGAGCTTGTTCTGATCCACTGGATGAATGTTAGAAGAGTGATCGGGTGAGAGAGGTACATTCAGGTCAGGGACCTATTTTGAATTTCTAGAGGGCACCTTGTAGCAGGGTGGAGGCTGAACCAAAGGAAGTGGCAATAGTAGAAGATCCAAGATCAAATGTGCCAAACATTGAATTTTATCCACAAGAACTTTCCCAAGAGTTGAACCCACAATCTACAAATTGTTACTAACTATTTAGAAGCTCTTCTTTTCCATGGCCCATTTGAAGAAGTCATATGCCAGTAGGTGTTCATGGCTCACCATAATGTCATGATGTAAAAACAATCCCCCAATCAATGCGGAACTTGACCAAAGGTCATACCTCCGAAGTGCCACCATGAGCCATGCTCCATGTATAAATTACTAAATCCACCAACTACAACAGGTCCATTAAATTGGAGAGAAAAATTGACACCAACTGAGAAGGAAAGACCACTATCTTGGTTTTAGGAGACAACACGTATTCACCAACAACACGATGCACATCCCTGTAATGCAGCATGGAATTACAAATAAATACTTGCTTGAGTTCTGGGCCATCAATTCTATTTGGGAATAGGGTCTCAGAAGCTGGCAGAGGGATGTATACCCTATAGTTCCTTGGTAGGAGCTCATCGTGAAGATGCCTGCAAGTTTGGTAGGAGGGAAGCTCCTTTCATAGCATTATGCAGTCCCACAAAGAATTTGCAAGGCCAACTTAAACAATGTACTTTGAATGCACAGTGACGGCTTGCGAATGTGGGAATTTGGTACTTAAGAGTTACCCACTCATTTTATATCAGCATTCCGCTCTATCACATAGATTTAGTAGTACAACCATGTGGATTGCTGCTGCGTTGTCATTATCTCCCGCCAAGAAATAAACCCCAATTGCAAATCTGTACAATGACAAGCATCACATCCACAATATATAATGTTATATATTATGATATATTTAATATATAATACTATATTATATTATATATGTATTCATACATATATATAATATGCAATATTACAATATTATAACATATAGTATTATATTATGTACTATAATAACATATTATATATTATATAATATGTATAATGGGGGATGGTGAGAAATGCTATGATGTATATCACTCACCAAATTAAGAAATTATACATTGGAATGCCAAACCCTTACCTACAAAATGGATCCAATAAGCACAACCAAAGGAAGGATGCCAACTCAGGATCTATGCTTTGCAGGGTTGGATTTGGTTGATTCCAATAGACATTGACAATGATATGTGAAGGTAAATGACAAATATGATCTATGCAAGGAAAATTCAAGGACATAGAGACAAGAATGAATGCACCTAGAAGAGGAAGTGGAATTGTTCACTTTGGATCCAAAATTCCCTACTATCAGAGTCTCAGAACTGGCTATAATTTTAGATCTATCAATTTGAGACCTATATAATGTTGTCATGAGAGTTTCATTGACTTTCGGGAGTACAAGGCTGACCTAGGAAACCTAGTCTTGGGATTAAGATGAGATATCTATTAGGATATGTAAAATGTAACATTCTTGTCAATCTAGAGTATTTTTAAATTGCTAATGAGTTGAAATGCAAAAATGCCTAGAACTAACCCTATGTGTGATAGAGTGAAATCCTAGTATGTAAATACAAATATTGTTTGATTGAATGCATCTAAATCATAGATCTGGAGTGTAATAATTAAAATATGAAGAATCAATGCATAGATCTAAAAATAACAAGGAAATCATACCAAGCACTAAATAGAAAAAGTACTCCTAGCCATCCTCATGACCCATTTGAAACTCCTTAATGATGTAAAAATTGATGTATTGAATGGCTTGAATGCTTGATTTAGATTGTAGATTCTTGATGTTGATGCTTGGAAGTGATGGATGAAATATTTCAATAGAAAACCATTGCTTCAATGGATTTCATCAAACTAGGGATTTCACCTTGCAATTGCTAGTTGTAATCAAATTGGGGTTTTCACAGGTTGCATTTGATTTCATTATGCAAAAATGAAGAAATAAGGTTGATTTTATAGAGATTTTGGGAGTTAGAATTGAGTCAGGCCAACTAAAAATTTGGAAACCCTACAAATGCATCAAGATGGACCCTGACCCTAAATCTAAGCTAGAATTCCTAGGACAAGGTCAACTTGGATGACATAGTCAAGGACTAGGTCATCATGGCTGATCTAGTCCACCAAGAAATGACTAAAATTTGATAGGTGGGTCACAATCAATCCACATGTGCAAGATCCAAAGTTGTAGTTGACTTTGATGTTGTGATTGTATTTTAAGGTCAAAAGAAGGTGATATAAGGCCTAGGAGAAGGAAAAAAAGAATGATTGGAGGAAAATAGAGGATGTCTATAAATTTGATCCTACCTTTATTTTTCACAAGTTTAAAGGGATTAGAGGACCCATGTTTGAATTAGGTATTAATAAGTGCAATTATGAAGTCCTAGAATGTAAATGTATAATATAAATACAGTAAGGTAGATGCTAAATAGTCATTAAATTGTAGAGAACACAAGTAATTACAATTTAGGATAGTACATTTAGCCCCAACTTTAGTGGTATATGAAGCTACGTGCATATTCAATCTAAAGTAAAAATAAAATCTATAAATGAAAAGGATATATCAAAGCCCCCTGTGTGCAGGTCCTGCAAGAAACTGAATTACAATTCCAACACCTGTAACGATGTAGAAATTAGAGCTTCCTAGTTCTAGTTATGATTGAATGAATGAAGAGATGTATTAATGAGGAAGAATAATTATTAAAAGATAAGTGTAAAATACAAAAAGGTAACTAACCTACAAAGTGATTATAAAGTTATCCATTACCTTTTTGAGAACTCATTTGTAACATTACCTTTGTTTTTTCATGTGAAGAAGGAAGAAGATTCCAAGGAAGGAGGCTCAGCCAATGATGATAGAGGTACTGAAGAGAGATGTAGAGGATGAGCTGCCCCTAGATGAGGTACACCATGATACTCATGCTTTAACCTTCTTTCCAGCATTTTGACTTTTTGTATTAGATTTAGAATTATGTTGTAGATAGAATATGATGATGTCCAAATCATAAAACTATAAAAGTTGACCTAGTCCCATAAACTTGACCTGGTCCTCAAAATTCAATGTGGTCCTAAAAAGTCAACCTAGTCCTAGGAAAAGTTAACTTAGTCCTAGGATAGTTTACCTAGTCTCAAGAGAACCAATCTTTTTGTTTTTTGATTCAGTCTGATTATTCTATATGATGTTCTAATGTTTCTTTATTAATCTGTGACTACATGAGCTGTTGATCATGTGTGAGAATGCCATGATGAAGACCATGATATAATTATAATGACAATATGGTAGACTGAGTCTCAAGGATATTCAACTTCAAAGAGATGTTGGACTATATTGGGTATATTGTCTTCCATATATGAGATTTCACCGTGCCATGATGATGATACTGATGGAGAGGTGGGATGAAGACACTACAAAATTCCATCTATCCACCAGTGAGATGAATGTCACACTAGAGGATGTGTACCACATTTTATTATAGATACCTATCCATATGATAGTGATATTCAACATAGAGAGATTAGAGAGAGATTGAGAGAGATTAGGTCTATTTCTTGGACTAGTCTACACTTTTTGTTTGCATAGATCACATTCCTATATAGGAATTAGTGCTTGCGTAAGAGGAGGTTACTTTGATATGAAAGGTGTTACTATGTAACATTTCTATCATAGTGGCTATTGATTGCATGGAGAGACAATGTGTAGTATACTGATGGGGTAGGAGTATGCTATCCCACTTGTACTATGAGTTGGGTAAATTTATGAGATATCATAGATGGAGCATGGTGGTCTGTACTTTATTATAGGTATGGGTGATGTAGCATATTATATGTACAGGACCAGTAGGGTTCCCAATAAAGTTTTATTCTAAAAATCCCTAGACATATAGATATCCAATAAGTTCATATTGGAAGTGGGGTGATATTCTATGCTGGAGGGTGACCATCGATCAATTACATGTAGCTGATATCATATAGAGGCCTTACAGACTCATGCCATCCTAGATAGACATGGAACAAAAGATGAGATGCATGTAAATGTATAAATTTATAGAGGGAATACACACACACACACACACACATATTGTAATTCCTTACAACTTTAATAGGTTCAAGTGATATTTTGGTATCACACATGTTGTTCCTCAACCATTGCCCCTTTATTCTCATGGGCATAGGTTTTTTGAGAGGCTTGGGAATGTACCATGACCTATAGTTGATGACATTGAGCTGAAAGATGCAGAGTTGAGTAGGAGAAGGATGTAAAATACCACATACCGTCATTGATGTAGGTGTGAAGAGAGATTATCATAGATACAGGAGCATGCATGGGGTTAGACCTATCTTTTTGAGAGACTACCCTACAAGAGATTCAAGGCCATGCTTTAGAGAAGAGTACACAATAGTCAGAGATGAGGAGGATTAGAGAGATGAAGATGAGTAGAGAGAAAATGATGAGAGAGTGGATAAGAAACCAAAATCTATGTTAGAGGAGGCATCTGTATCAGAGGACATGAATTAGTTGAGGAGGAGGCACCTGTGACTGAGGAGGCCATAAATGTTGTCCCCTTGAGGAGGAAACCAAAGAAAGCCTCATCAGAGATGCCACCCCCATGAGAGGTCACCTTCCAAGAGCATGGAGAGAGTAGTCATCTCGTGCCCCTAAAAATAGCCCAGGGTAAAGCCCCATAGGCTCTAGTTACTGATGATCCTAAGTATGAAGAAGGAGATCTAGGTAATAAATAATTAATATGCTAAATTGTAAATGTGAATGCATAGTTATTGTAAATATATTGTTATTAATGTTATATATTCCACTTGGGATGAGAGGATGGAGACACTTTGTGGGTGATGTTTGTCATCCTCACCAATGAGGTACATATCACAGTGATACCCTAGGTGCCACAAATATTTATTTGAGTTAGTGTAGGTAGAGATGTAACTATTGAGAGATGAGATAGATTGAATCCAATGACATTTTGTAGAGATCCAACATGAGCTACATGAGATATGAGGTGTATTATGAGGTCATGAATAGCAGAGTTCATCTAGGAGCCAGTCACGATCCACAATAGTTGATAGACCATCATCCACAACACAGACACCATCTTCTCATCATGAACCCGAGGGATCAGGGAGTCATCATCCCATGGAGGAGAACTAATTTGATATGATTTATGTATGTTTTGAGATATAAGGAACATTTTCTATAGTGTCGACTATGTATCTAATATATATATATATATATATATATATATATATATATATATATATATATATATATATATATATATATATATATATATATATATATATATATATATATATATATATATATATATATATATATATATATATATATATATATATATATATATATATATATATATATATATATATATATATATATATATATATATATATATATATATGTTTTGATGTATATTATTATTTTTAATGTATCTATGATTAACTATGTAATCAATGCCATAAAGATTAAAAATGATATACATGTAATTTAATTAAAAGTTAGCTTTAATTAAATGTAACAATTATTAAGTAAGATGCTTATGTAAATAGATTAACACACACTTTATCTATCAAAAATAACTAAACACTAATTTATTCAAACATAAAAATTAGATGAACATAAAGTGTGCAAGTATCTTGTAAGTAATATCCTAACTAGAGTGAATAAAATATTACAAATGAATTCAAGACCAAAACATGTACATTTCTGTCAAGAATGAAGAAATACATGAAAATAAAAACTATTAATATGATGAGGCCAATTTAAGGCCTATTTGGTTTATGACTTCATATGTTTTTATGTTTAAGACTTGGGAACTTTATGAGTTTTTCATAGACTTATTCAGACTGCTTATGTTTAAAACTGCTATGTGTGTGTGTGTGTGTGTGCACTTGGATGCTTTTAAGTTTAAATGAACATGCTAAATATGTATGTTGCATGGTTACATGGAATGGAATCTTGTATCTTTCCATCTTACATTAATTAGGTAGTGTTTCTTGTAGCCATGTCATGAGAGAAAAGATAATGTAGAAAAAATTATTATGAATTCTATCTTGGATATGTATTGCAATTTTTGCATGTGTACGCTAATCTCTTACAGGGAATGATGAGTCAGCAAGTGAAGAAGAAGTCAACATCAGAAGAAAAAATGGTGACATAAATTTGAATAACTATTTTGGGATTCAGGAAACTAAAATGAAGAAGGAGAAGGTAGAAAGCATTATTTTCAATAAAGGGATGAAGAATATGATTACTGATTTTGAGGGTGCTTCAAGAGGGTTGTTAGTGATATGGAAGAACAAATTAATTATGGATATCATTTTTGATGAAGGTAACATTTTGCTTATTCAATTAAAAAATCTCAAGGATCAGGAAAGCTGGTTCATTATGAATATCTATGCCCCTAACTCAAAGAATGGTAGAAGACACTATTGGAATAAAATTTGCAATTTGAAGACCAAGTTGGGAGACTCCAAGGGAATTATTATGGGAGATTTCAATACCCCCCTTATGGCCACTGAGAAATTAGGTGGGCTCCCACTGGACCTGGAAAGAAGACAACATCTAGCAGATCTGATCAATGACCTGGCCTTCATGGATGTCAATTTAGGAGGTGGAAAATTTAATTGGTCTAATAGGAGAATTGGGATGGATTGTATTCAGGTTAGGCTGGATAGAGCCCTTATCACTTTGGATTGGATGAGCCATTATCATTGTAAAATTTCTTCTATGGTGAGACTTGGTTCGGATCACTCCCCTATTGCTCTCACCTTAGAAACTAGCAATAGGAAAAAGGCTTTCCCTTTCAGATTTGAGAAGATGTGGTTTGCTCACCCTGGTCTTTATGAAAAAATTAGGGAATGGTGGGGTATTGATGTGGATGGCACAACTATGTATAAGGTGGCTAAGAAACTCAAAAACATTAAAATGGAGATTAGAAAGTGGAACAAAAAGGACTTTGGGAACATCTTTCTTTCTAAAAAAAGGATTATGGTGGATCTTGCAGAGGTACATGAAGAGATATAGAATATGGGTTATGATGAAAGTAGGCTAAATGCTGAAAAGACTATTCTGGTGGATCTTCACAACATTGTGGGAAAAGAGGAAATGTTTTGGAGGTAGAGGTCTAGATCGGTGTGGTTAAAGGAAGGGGATAAAAACTCTAGATTCTTCCACCTTTCTACTATGAAACATAGAGCTGCCAATAGAATTAGTGCTATTAAAAGGTGGGATGATACTATAAGGGAAGAAAAAGAGATTGCTAAGGAGGAAATTAGATATTTCTCCTCTATCTTAACCAAAGAGCTAAACTTGGGAGAGGAGGACCAGGTGGATATTCTCAAGACCATCCCAAGTGTGATCACTGCTAGCCAGAACAGGTCTCTGGTGGCTATTCTGGAATGTGAAGAAATCAAGGAGGCTGTCTTTTCTCTGCCTGCTAAAAAAGCTCTTGGCCCAGATGGGTTCCCTACTTTTTTCTTCTAGATGTATTGGGAAGTTATAAAAGATGACCTTGTCAAAGAGGTTAAGGAATTGTTTGGTGCTAAGTGCTTGCTTAAAGGTGTCAATGCTACTTTTCTAGTTTTGATTCCCAAAGTCATAGGTGCAGACTCTTTTGAAAATTTTAGGCCTATTAGTCTTTGCAACTCTTTTTACAATATTTTTTCAAAATTTTTTACTAATAGAATTATCAAAATACTTCTGGAGTTTATTGCACCTCAACAAATAGGATTTGTCCTTGGCAGACAAATCCTTGATTCTATCATTGCCGTGCATTAGGTTATCCATTCCTTAGATGAAGGGAAAAAGGAAGGATTCTTGATCAAACTTGATCTGTCTAAGGCTTATGACAGGGTGGACTGGATGTTCCTGGATAAAGTTCTCAAAGCTTTTGGCTTCAATGATAAAACTAGAAAGATTATATCTCAATTATCTCCACCCCCACTTTTGCGGTGATGGTTAACAGTTCTCCTTCTAATTTATTTAAATATTCTAGGGGGATAAGGCAAGGGGACCATCTTTCACTAATCCTCTTCATCATTTTGGATGAATTCCCAGGAAGACTTATTCATGACAAAAGGAGCAGATGAGAAATTACTGGGTTAAAACCCTCTTTTGGTCCCCTGATTTTCTCTCATCAGCAATTTGTGGATGATACCATTTTTGGGGGAGAGGCTTCAGTGAAAGAAGCCAGAAACATGAAGATAATTCTCAATACATATTCCAATGTCACGAGCCAACTCATTAACTGGAGCAAGAGCTCAGTCTTCTTTGTTAACACCCCTGAGGCA
This sequence comes from Chamaecyparis obtusa, assembly GCA_027943335.1. Taxonomy (NCBI): domain Eukaryota; kingdom Viridiplantae; phylum Streptophyta; class Pinopsida; order Cupressales; family Cupressaceae; genus Chamaecyparis; species Chamaecyparis obtusa. The sequence goes on from BSBK01000614.1 coordinate 3,644,370, forward strand.
GACAGAGGAAAATCATTGGTATTTTGGGTTGTGGTATTGGTTCTTTCCCTTCTACGTATTTGGGGCTTCCTCTGGGGTCCAAACCTCCTTACCTCTTTTGGAACAATCTCATTGATAGATTCAATAGAAAACTGGTAGGCTAGAAAGTCATTACCCTGAGTAAGGCTCGTAAAGTTCTACTAATTAAATCTACTTTGCAAAATTTTCCTACTTATGCTTTAAGCCTTTTCTCTATACCTACCAAAGTGGTTGATACTTTGGAGTCCATTTAGAGGAGGTTTCTATGGGCTAGACCTAAAGGTAATAAGAAGTACCTACTGGTGGCATGGGAGAATATTTGTAGACCCAAAAAGTAGGGGGCTGGGGATTAGGAATTTGAAGCAGTTCAATAGGGCCCTGCAAACTAAATAGATATGGAGGATCTTCAACTCCAAGGGGGAATGGAGGGATATTTTGAAAGATAAATATACAACCAGTATTAACTTCAAATTGTTCATCAGTAGGGACTATGACCCAAGGGGATCCAACATCTAGAATGGCATTCTGAAGACTAAAGACATAGCCACTGAGAAGGCGAAATGGAAACTTGGTAATGGGGAAGATATTAATTTTTGGCATGATGACTGGCTAAGAGAAGGGCCCTTATGGAACATTGAGCCATATAATAGATGGGAAATCATATGTATGGAAAGATTTGGCTACAAAGTGAGAGACTATAGGGTCAATGATGAATGGGTGAGCCTGACCAAGTTATCCTAGGAGCTTAAGCTGTTGATGGACATGATAAGGCATATCCCTCTGTCCCTCAACAAGGATGCTATTATTTGGGGGGAGACAAAGGATGGCAACTACACTGTGGCCTCAGGCTATGAAACCATGCAAAACATTAAAACTATCCCTATTTGGGCCAAAGCCTAGTATCCTGGCCTTATCCCCAAAATCAACATTTTTTTCAGGATAATGGTTCAAAATCGTATCTTGATGGTGGAAAATCTTACCAAGAGGGGCCATCTAATGCCAAATAGATGCATTCTTTGCAAAAAGCATAGTGAGAGTGTGGACCACATCTTCATTCACTACCAATTCACCACATACATATGGTCTTATTTTCTATCTTTCTTCAATTTGACTTGGGTTTTTCCCAATAACACTATTGATCTCTTTGAAAAATGGCAATGTTGGTGATTGGGGATGTGAATAAGGGCTTGTGGGATTGGACTTTGCCTCATCTCTTTTGGGGGGTGTGGTAGGAGTGGAATAGACAAATTTTTAGGGAGAAAGAAACTAATGCTAAAGTTGTATTCCACAAAAGCCTTAACGCTCTGTTAGAGAACTATACTATCAACAAAGGTTGTAACCCTCTTCTTAGCACAAAGTAAATTGATAGAAATAGGAGGGAGGACTGCAGATGGACTCTCCTACTTTAGGACTGGTGTAAAGCAAACTTTGATGGGGTTGCTAAAGGCAACCTTGGCAAGGCTGGGGTCGGGGGCATCATCAAAAATGACCATGGCAAAGGAGTTGTTGCTATTTCTACTCCTCTGGGGGTGAAAACTAATCACTATGTGGAGGCGATTGTGGCTCATCAAACCATCAAACTTGCTTGGGACATGGGAGTCAGAAAACTTTGGTTGGAAGGAGATTCAAAGAATATAACAAACTGTCTTAATGGGAAGAATGAGCCTACATGGATGATTTTGAACATCATTGAAGAGTGCATTCAGATCCTTAAGTCCTTTGATAGTGTCTACATGGCTCATGAGTATAGAGAAGCGAATCAAGTGGCTGACAGGCTGGCCAACTAAGCAGTCAAGAATGATGAGATGAAAAGATGGATGGATAAACATAATATTCCACATGAAATCTTAGATTTAATAGAAAGGGAGAGGATCCCGGGTAGATTGGGAAACATTAAATGTTAATTATGAAAGTTTATGTTGTATGGGAAATGTGCCAAGAAATGATGTGTAAGTACAAAAGCCAAAGTATGAAACACCTGAGTAATATTTAGTAGCACACTTTGAGGCCCATTTTTGGGTATAATTTTCATGAGGCTAAAACAAGTTTTGAGAAAACCATACATATCAATTGGAATTAGGCTTCAAAAGATATTGCTACCAGGAGAAAATTTTGTAGAGAGAACAAAAAAATGGTGGGGGAAATACACAGGAGGGAACCAGAGGATGAAGTTGATAAGTGGCATCGACACTCTAAGGTGTGGAGCATTTTGAATAAAGGTGAAGTTACTATGTTCATTGACTGGCTTCATGGGTGGAAACCCTTTGTTACTTGCACTATGGTCAAGAGTTGGAATGAGGGGATTGTCAAAATTGATGGGGTGGAATTCATGGTGACAGAGTAGGTTATCTTTGCAGTGATGGGCATACCCATTATTGGGAAGAAATTATATAGAGATAGGTGTATTTTGGGGTAGGTGGTGATGAAATTTGCCAAAGGGGTGGAGGAAAAGAAGGCTTTAGTGAAGAAAAGCACCTACTACCTATTGAGATCCATCAAGCAGCTATGGAGGTTTGTGCTAAGGGCTATTATCAAGTACATCTCCCTGGACATGAGATTTGATTGCATCCACTCTTACCACTTCGTGCTTCTAAATCATTTCAGGTCTGGGGAAAAGATCTCTATCCCTTTTTTCCTTTATTCTTCTATTAATGAGAATATCAATGATGATAGGGAGAAGCCTATTGGTAACCCTACTTTCCATGAGGGGCTTTTGCTGTTAATTTATGAATTTTTTAAGGCTAGGACTATAGGGAAAGAAATTTAGAATAGGAAGGTGGGCAAGGGGGGTAAAGATGAGGAGGTCGAGTCGAGAGAGAGTATATCCCATTTGATACTAAGGAAAGCCAAGAGATGCATTCAGACACGAATGAGGATGCTATCCCACAGACCAAAAAGGGGAAAAATAAATTAAAAATGGAGAAAATGGAGAAAAAGGAGACTCCTAACCCTAAATAGAGCATTGAGATCTCATTTGATAGAGATTACAATGAGAGGGTGGAGGGCATGGATACAGAGGGTGATAGTGCTGATGAGGAGGAAGATACATTTTGTGAAGAAGAGGAAAAGAAGGAGAGGAAGGGTGGGAAGAGAACCATTATTATTAAGATGTCTACCAATAGAGAGGAGGTTTCTATTGACAAACCTTTCAGGAGGCTAAAAAAAGGGAAGGATATTGAAGAAGAACCCAAGGAGGAAAGGTAGGAGAAGGGGAAGGTTAGCGATGAGGAAGAGGAGAATTAGGGAAGAGGGGATGAGAGTGATTAGGGTTTTGAAGATTATGGGTCTGGCCATTACACTTGCAAGATTTCAGGCAAAGACAAGAATGTGGTTTGGAGGAATTTTGAAAATATCTTTGTGAAGATGGGTCTCATGAGAGAGATGATGAAAAATGTGGTTAAGGAGAATAAGGAGGGAAAAATTCAAATGGAGGAGCTTATTGATCCTACCCTGGTCATTTTGAGTGATATCACCAAGGAGAACCCTCAAATGAATGTGCTTAATAATGCTAAGAATAGTGTAATTGATAGCTATAGAACCAATAAATGGACTTATCATGAAATCTAGGAGCTTAAATATAGGGTGGGAAGACTAGAGAGGGACAATTGCAGCAATAAGAATAGGAATACCAAGGGGGAGAAGGATATGGAAAACAGAGTGGAGGAAGTGAAGAGGAGAGTTCAGAGCATGGAGGGCACCTTGCAGAAAATAGCTGAGCAAAGCTATAATATTCTCAAAGCTTCTAATGATAGCATAAAGGTGCTGATTAACAAAATTGAGGAACATAGGGGCAATAAGGAGGATGACCGGTCTCCAAATAGTGGCAAAGATAAGTCTCTTGAGGAAGGACCGAGGAAGAGGACTAGATCTAGCACAATGAAAAAGGAAACTCAAGAACCTGATAAAGATCTTTTAGACCTTAAGGAGGAAGATGGAAGGGTGTCAGAGCTGGAGATTCATGCTATGGAGATTCTCAGAGAATTTTCCTGAGCTGTTCTCCTAGCTTTGGACCTTTCCTAGTTTTTTTTTTTGCTTCCCTGTTTTCTTTTTCTGGTTTTATCTTGCTTCCTAGTGGGGGGTTGTTGTTTAGCCTATGGCTATTTTATTGTTGATACTTTAAATTCTTTATCTATGTTAAACTTTTAGTCCTGTAAGGGTTTCAGGGCCCCATTAAAACCTATTTTCCATAATCAATAACTATTTTGGGATTGATAATGATTCCATCACTTTCAGTTGGTAGTGGTTGTCATTGCGGACTAGATCAATACAGTTAGCAAACATTGAGGAGTAAATCTAGAGGTCACGAGTTCCTAAATTCATGAGCAATTGAATGCAACTTAATCCTACATTAAATGATGTTGTTCTTGTATCTTCAAAGTTGTCATATCCCTAACATTGGAGAATCCTATTTTTAGGGAGTTTTGTTTTAATTTGTTGATAAATAAGATGGAGTTTGAGATTCTTGAGTTAGCTAGTTTTTGTGGGAAATCCTTTTGTAATCTAGCAGTAGTGAAATACAATTTTGTTGCTACACTTTGTACTTATGATTTATGAATCAATGAAATGATATCTTCATTTCTTAACCTCTGAGTTTTTATTCATTTAATCTTTTGTGGGGCCCATGTGGGAGGTGAACTTAGTTCATAGTTAGGTAGGAGTTAGTTTTGAGTTTCATTGAAGTATTTAGAACTCTATTGCTCCTACAACCATCCTGTAACATAACTATTGGTTGTTTCTTATAGCATAAGTGAATAGCTAGTTTGATGTTTGTAGCATGTTTCCAAAGCTCTAGATTGAATTGTTATTCCACTTCTTAACTTAGTATTTCCTTTATCATTTTCATTACATAAGTTATGATGACACCTAAGATGGATTAGAGCATATACCTTGTGGGCATCATTTCAAGCTTACGTCCCTCGTTGATAATTCAATGAGTTTAGTATGTTATTTTAAGTATTATATTTGGAAATGTTTAACCATAAAGTCACTCTAAAAAGGATGTCCAATCCTTAGTTACAGAGGTATTACACTGACCTGTCATATTTGGTGTCGATTCCAGGGATGGTGTCAATCTAATCCAAACCTATATTCATTGTCTTAGTTTTAGTTTTGCATTATTTTGTATGCATAGAAGAAGAGATCATCTTGGGAGATTCCTTCCTCACAATATCCAGGTTGAGCCATTTGATATCTTTAGTCCTGAGCTTGAGGAACCCCAAGTTGAGAATGAAGAACAAGAACCATTGGCAAACCCATTTCCTATTGGCAAGTTGGCTATACTGATGTATATGACTTAATATAGTGTTGTGATTATGGAAACAAAGTCATATAGTAGTTTGGAGTTAGTGCACTTGATGAGAAGATCAAAAATTGGTTAAGTGTTGAAGACTGGATAGTGTACATAGTTCCTACAACTCAGAGCATCAGCATATATGCGTACAACCAAGTTATGGTATGCACCTTGGAAGTTAAGTTAGTAGAATATATTAATGCTTAGTCTATGAGCACATGATCAGATATGCAAGTACAAGGAAGATACATACAGATGAAGTTACACAGTGAAGGAATGCCAGTGAAGAACAGAGTAAGGAGCTGACTATTATCATTTTGAGTTGCGGCTATATTATACTAATGTAAAGGCTATGCACCTATTGTATTTAGGTTTCTGACATGTATATATGTTTTTTTTAAAACATGCTTGAGCCAATTCATTTGGAAGCATTGTATGTAATAGGTCTAAGGGCCGACCTAGTTGTTTATTTTGTATGCACATATAAATATGAGATGCACCTATTGTATTTAGTATGGAAATTGATATAGAGTTGTTACAAGTAGAGAAGAAGTGTGTGAAGAGTCTATAAGATGTATTAGAGCTTTGCAAGAGGTCAAAGCATCAGTGCATCAAAGGAACCAATCTGAAAAGTAGTGTCACAGTGATAGTTCATCCAGCAGATATAGTGTGTATATGAGATCAGAAGGTTGTAGCCTTCACCACTTGAGCAGTGAGCTTTAGGATAGTGCCTCCACTCCCCTAACATGGAATATTATTAGAGACTCCTAATAGGGTTTGACCCTTGACAAGGTATGCTATACTTAATACATTGTAAAGCAACTCCTAACAGGGTTAAGGATCTTCTAACAAGGATCACTAAACACTAGTACAAAATATTAGTGGGTGTCAATTCCCACCTGGGTTTTTACCTATTTGGGTTTCCTCGTAACCACATTGGTGTTATGTGTTGATTTCATGTTTCATATTTATGTGGATGTTCATTTCAATACTTAAGCATTTAAGTTCAATTTAAAGATTAAAGTAAAAAGATAAATATACAGTGAACACTGATTCACCCCCCCTCTTAGTGTTCCCACTCCTAACAATTGGTATCAAAGCTCTGGTCCTTAGTAAAGAAGTTTAACCACTTGAGGAGATCATGGACAAAGCAGAAATGAAACATATGAAAATAAATCTAGAAGCTGCTCTTGAAGACCTGGACAAGTCTGAAAGAGAAACTGAAGAACTAAGGGAAAAATTTAGTGATGCTCAATTAGTCATCAAAAGGCTAAGGAAAGATTTGAAAGAATGCTCTATTTGTGATCTAGGGAAAATGGTCAAGAAGCTGAATGAAGAAAATAAATCCTTAAAAGAACAACTTGAAGAGTTTGCTGATAAGATGACTAACAATCAAGAAGTCTATGATGAACAAGTCGAAGAGAACCTTCAACTGAATGAAGAATTGAGGCAAGAAAACATGGAAATCTCAGAACTAAGAAACAACAAGGAAATCCTAGAATCTAAATTGAAAGTGGCTAAGAATCACATTGATAAATTATACACCAGTTTTGATTTAATAGAATCTCAATATATGCAAGAAGAGCTAAAGGAGATACTAGCTGCATTGGATACAATGAAGCACGGAATCAGATTGATAACATGTGAGAAGGAATGAAAGCACCAGAAGGCACCTCAGATGCTAAAGAGACTAGAAGTTAGACCAAGGATCATACTAAACCACCTAAGAATGAGCGCAAGACTATAGACCACACCTGTTATGCATGTAACAAACATGGACACATAGCAAGGAACTGTACAAAGGTAATACCTTTCAATGGTTACTGTTATTCATGCAATAAATTTGGTCATAGAGCTATGAATTACAAGACAAGACAAAAGAAAATGACTCATAATCAAAGAAATCAGAATCAATCAAATGTAAGAAGCTCTTAGAATGTTACATGTTAGATATGTAACTATAATGGTCACTTAGCTAAACAATGTAAGATGGTGACTCATGTCAATGCACTGAGGAATATAAGACCTCCAGTCATTTGTCACTCTTGTAACAAGGCTGGACATATCTTAAAGTTCTATAGATCAAGGACGCAATGTCAAGAAAGCCCTAAAAAGCTAGAAGAACTAGTTTTGGATCCCGAAGGAGAAGTCAATTTTGTGAAAGCTTCAAAGGATGTGAGCTTCATTTAGTCATAAAAAAATAAGGACAAGGTTGATGAGTATGTATTGGATTCATCCAAAGTGGATGCACCCTCTACATCTGGATGAATGGCCCTCAGGGTCATAGGGGGAGCTAATTTAGCTCTAGACCCCTGCGTGGCTGGTATACTCACTCTTAGAGTATGCGCCTTTGGACTTAAGCTTTTGGAGACTAGAGAAGCCTTTGTGCAAGAGTGCACTAGCTGATTCTTTGCAGAATGGAAGATATAAACTTCTAAGTGATAGCCTAGTTTACACAACAAGCATTAATCATAGAATTTTCACTTTAAGTACATAGAAAGCTTTTTGATTACTCATTGCATTCTAATTCAGAGTGATTATAAAGAAAAAAGAGCTTTAGAAGTTATTGTGAAGACTTGCAGATTGATCTATTCATGATTTGTAGTACAATTGATCAGTTGCAGAAACCCTAGTTTGTCGCACTGATTCAAAAGTCATCAGATTATCTCAGAGAACATTTGGAAAGAAATAGAACAAGTAAGTGATGGCCACTCCCATAGTATTTGATGTTGTAGAAAAGAAAAGATATGTGTTTAAGAAGCATCCATTTAAATCTACCCTAGATGATTTAGAGGGAGCATTCTCCCGCATGCCCATGGGTGTTATGCATGTCGAAGACATTAGGGCATACATTTACTGCAAGAAGGAACCAATAGGATTGGATAGACTAAGGGCACACATGGAAACCATGATAAAACCAAACAAAACCTTCTTGGATGAATATGTGAAGTGGAATGATCACCCTATAGTGGAGTATGCTACGACATATGAGTTCTATGAGATAGAATGGATTAAAATACTTTTGAGTAGAATTCATGATGACCTATTTTGGATAGGTGATGTGCTAGTAAGAATCACTAGTGACCTAATATATGAGATGACATGCCTATCTAAGTCTGGCACCATCCTTCCAGTGGGAAAGGATGTCAGGAATTTTTTTGAGAAAACATGTAAGTCAAGGAGTGATAGAAGCGGGATGACAATTGAGCCTATTGAGCAAGATGACATCAAATTGATGTCCATGATACTTGGATATAGGTTTCAACACACCAACAGGGTGAATAGTGTGTCTACGACTACAATTCTAGTAGCCATTAGACTTGTGAAGGAAGATGGAGAGTTCAATTGGTGTGAGATCTTGTACACACAGTTGATTGAAAACATCAAGGCAATCAAGCATGATAAGACCAAGATATTTAGGTTTGGGTCTTTGATCATTTTCATGTAACTTCATATAGTTGGGAAAGTATCAGATTCATATTTTGACAAGTCCATTCCAACCATGCCACAGATATCTTACAAGGCATCCACTGAAAGTATTTTGAGAGATTACAGAACATTGGAGTTGAAGACCTTCAGGGTCAAGATGTAAATGAGGTACATAATTCCAAAAAACATAGTTGAGAAATACAAGGATACTATTTTTTTTATGGTTGAAACAGATACAACATGCATGGAGGTAGTTGTACCTAGAAAAAAGTGGATTGATCCACTTGGATATGAAGTAGATGAACAAGTTTTGGAAGCATATGCTCAAGTATTTCTTTCAGCTCCTACTGACCCTAATGAGCCAAGATGGAGAACTTATGAGGAGAAGAAAAGAGAGATAGATGCTAAACTAAATAGTGTAGCAACTAAGAGGAAAGCCTCTAAGATTATGTCTGAGATACTCAGAATTCATGGAGTAACACAAGAAGATCTATACAAAGAAAGGGAAGAAAAGATTGCTTTGGAAATTGAGAACGCATCCACAGTGGAAGCTAAGTCTGATGATCCCAAGATGAAAAAGGTAAAGATTGAGAAGACTAATGATCCAAAGGCTAAACAGGGTAAAATTGATGATATTAGTCCTGCACTCACTGTTATAGTTGATGTTGAGTCAAAAAATGCATCTACTAAGATTCCCAAGAGGAGAAAACAAACTGCCACTAGTCACCCTTCAGCTAGAGCCACAAGAAGCAAATTGAAAAATGTGCAACCACCTCTGGAAGTAGGATTCATACCTAGTCTTCAAGTGTTAAGGACTAGAGTAGTAGAAGAAGGAAGGCTAGATTAGATAGCCAAGTTTTATGACAAATATCATGAAATTGGTAAGTCAGAGATTCATGAGATGTTGATCAAACACATGATAAAATTTAAGAAGACAGTTCTTGAATTGAAGATAGCTATCCCAGATAAGGTATGGGAGATTATGGATACCTTGAAAAGAGAAGCCACTGAAGAAAACTTCAGAATCAGGGAACAAACACTTGATTCCAATCTTCCAGTATGTTCTATTGAAGAAAAGACACTCATATTGAATTTGGTGAAGCCACACTTAAGGACAAAGATGAGAACACTACACATTATGAACAAAGACTATGAGCTGATAACAAAGGAAACATAGAAGGCCTTTAAGAAGGTATTCTTAGAGCAACACATGAAACCTCCTTCTGTGCCCATCACTCAAGAACCTAGTGAGAAAGAAAAAGAAAAATAGACCACCAATATACCATTTACAGGTCCTTAGGATTTAGCGCCTACAATGGTAACACCTAAAGAGGTAGTAAAGCCTACACCCATGAAAGATACACAAAAGGATGATACAATCTTCATTGAAAATGTTGAGATTGCAATGATGGCCATAGACAATGACTTGGATAAGTTTGAGGAAGCTTTTGTGAGCACACAAGAAGCTGAAATGTTATGCAGCAACACACCTCCCACTCATCAAGAAGAAGTATTGATTGATGATGAGAAAGAAGAAGAAAAGATGGAAGGAAATAAAGAACAAGAAAAAGAAATAGAAAAAGAAAAAATAGAAAAAGAGGAAGAAAAGAAAGAAGAAGAAAAGGTAAAATAAAGTGAGAAAAAGGATGAAATGTTAGTAGAGCTAATCAAGGTGAAACAAGAAGTGATGGACAACACTCCCATCACTCCTTCAACAACATTTTTGTCAAGTTTGACACCTGACACATCTAATTTGGACTCATGGAAAGAAGAAGATCTGATAAAATTTAGTGTCCTAGCCATGGAAAAGGCCAAAGAAAAACAAGTGATGAGGAATCCCCTCATGGTAGAATCAGTAAACATTCTGAACAATTTGTTTCTAGAGGACAAGAAAGTGTCAAAAATACATTCTGCTGATGATGTGTGTATAGTCATCTCACATTTCAAAAGTAATTTCTAAAGCCTTGAAGAATCTACATCCCTAGTTGTAGAAGAAAAGTACCTAAAGAAAAGGTTGAATGAATTAATGAGAAACTTTGCACTTGACCTAATCTCACTTAAACCTTGAAACAATTTGTAGAGCAAGGAAGAAGGATCATTGCAGAATGCATGGATCAAGATAAGCTTACTGATGCCCACTTCAAGAAAATAAAAGAGGTAGAAGCTATGATTGAGAAAGTCAAGAGTTCATTGAAAGACACATCCACAAATGTAAACATGTGTAATAATGTATACCAATGAAAAATAGAAAATATTGAGCAGGAAGAAAAAGAAATGTCAAAGATCAGGGTAGGGCAAACACAACTCAGGAATTCTCTTGCACCCTCATTAGATATACTCAATCAGAACATCAAGGACATGGATGCCACAATGGTAACATATGATCATGGTCCTAACACTAACTTGAAGAAGATGGAGAAGCTACAATATGCAATATGCACCCATCTCCATATAGTAAACTCCTTGATCACATTTTGGAAGAAGGAGATCCAAAACCTAAAGATAGCATATCCAGATGTTTTCCCTCAGTGAGTACATGTAGATACAATTTTTTGAAACACCTTTGTCATTAATGTCAAAGGGGGATTTGTGTATAGAATATGGATCATAATATGTATAGGGAGATATACATATATGTATAGAAGACAAAAGTTTTTTTTTGTATTAAGGACAGTTAGCAACTTGGTCATATTCCTTTGTTGCCGTCAATGACAAAGGGGGAGATTGTTGGAAAGTTTTCTATACTGATGTATATGACTTAGTATAGTGTTGTCATTATGGAAAAAAAGTCATATAGCAGTTTAGAGTCAAAGCACTTGATGAGAAGATCAGAAATTGGTTAAGTGTTGAAGACTGGATAGTGTACATAGTTCTTGCAGCTTAGAGCATCAGTGCATGTGTGTACGACCGAGTTATGGTATGCACCTTGGAAGTTAAGTTAGTTAGACTATATTAATGCTTAGTCTATGAGCACATGATCAGTTATGCAAGTATGAGGAAGATACAAACAGATGAAGTTACACAGCCAGTGAGTGCTAGTGAAGAACAGAGTAAGCAGCCGACTGTTATCATTTTGAGTTGCAGCTATATTGTTAAAATTAACTAATTTTAATAAAATAATTAATATAAATGTTTGTCATGGAGATTATAACCATGGGTTTTAGTATTTTTTTAAAAATTGGGATATTAATGTATTTACTTATTTTGATTAGAAATTTAATTGGATTAATTAAGTTTAATCAGAATATTTAGATCACTGGATGTATTTGAAAGCTAGATTAATTTTGTAGTGCTTTTAATTGATTATATCTGGTAAAAGTTTTAGGTTGAAATAAAATCTTATGTTAATTTGATTTATTTATCCTTGTGTATGTTAGTGATGCAACCTTTAACATACATGGTTTATCGTGAAGACTTTAGATGCCCTTGGGAAATATGTCTTGGATTGATTATTAGGGGTTGTAGTTAACTTTCGGGATATAATCTAGAGGTGGGTATATCAGGTGTTATGATTGTCTCTTTTGTTTGCTTTGCATACTCTGTTAGGATGTATGAGTTTTTCTAACCCTAGGTGGGTTTGTTCTTGGTGTTTTCGGGTCTTACATGTTGGATCTAGTTATTAAGATTCATGAGATGTGTTAACTTAGAGTTCATATTGATCTTGTGAAACCCTAGGGTAGGTCATCTAAGCGTATAATAGGAAGTGGCTTGTAATTAGTGCCGGAGCTCGGAAGTGGCTACCAGGAGATCCTGTTACAAGTAGCTTAATAAGTGATAATTCATAAACATTGGGAATTTAAAATGGACCTAATAAGATATTATGTGCTCGCCCATGCCTGAGTTCCTGATTGAGTTTGACTAGGATGGGAGTGAGATGATGCTTGCCACCTTTGTGGACTGGATATGGCATAGTTATTACCTTGTCTACATGAGAGGTTACTAAAACCACATAGAGTCACTAGGGCACCGGGGTTTGAAGAGACTACCAGGATAACCTTAGATTTGGCTCATGTGATGACACTTCCTTTATGCATCTTAGGTTTCCCACGTGTGTTGGATGCCTCTGGTTGAGTATGTTATACCTTGTTCTACTTTTGTACCTTTTGAGTTAGAACCTTTCAGGACCTCTTCCTTGGTTTTTGTTGTTGTTTGCTATCCAAGTGGGATCTGATGTTATCTCCTTAGCATGGTGGGAGTGGACTGTTTAGGTTCACGAGGTCGGGTGGTAGTGATTCTTTACCATTTGAGACTCTAACATTTGTGTACCAGTTTTGGATGATCCTTGTGGTAGTTGTTCCTTCTTGATCTTCATTGATGAAGATGTGTTCTTGTTCTTCTTCTTTTTGTGATTTGGTAACATATATTTAGAGATATCATGTTGTACTTCTTTTCAGTTATTATATTACATACCCTGCGACATGTGCAGTGGATGCAGATTATTATGGTTACCTTATGGTGCCAATTGTATTTATGTTATCATGTATTTGATGTTTTATTTATTCTTTTAGTTGTATTCTTGGGATTCATATGATATCTTATCTAAATTAATTAATTCTTTCATATTCTTCATCAAGGAACCCTTAAGAGTTGTAATCTTTGTGAGTTGTTTATTGCTATGTTTTTCTTCCGCATTGTATAACTTTGATGTTGTTGATTGTTAACTTAAAAAAAAAAAACTATTTTGCAAACTTAGTTTCATGTCTAGGTTAAGTTCTCCTAGGTTCCCTAGTGGGGCATTACATGCATATGATCAAGTTATGGTATGCGCCCTGGAAGTTAAGTTAGTTAGATTATATTAATGCTTAGTCTATGAGTGCATGATTAGATATGAAAGTATGAGGAAGATATAGACAGATGAAGTTACATAGCCAGTGAGTGCCAGTGAAGAACAGAGTAAGCAGCCAACTGTTATCATTTTGAGTTGCGGCTATATTATACTAATGTAAAGGCTATGCACCTATTGTATTTAGGTTACCAAAAAGTATATATGTTTTTTTGTAAACACGCTTGAGCCAATTCATTTGGAAGCGTTGTATGTAATAGGTCTAAGGGCCGACCTAGTTGTTTATTTTGTATGCACATATAAATATGAGATGCGCCCATTGTATTTAGTATGGAAATTGATATAGAGTTGTGACAAGAAAAGAAGAAGTGTGTGAAGAGTCTATAAGATTTATTAGAGCTTTGTAAGAGGTCAAAGCATCAGCACAGCAAAGGAACTGATCTGACAAGCAGTGTCACAGTGACAATTTATCTAGCAGATATAGTATGTATATGAGATTAGAAGGTTGCAGCCTTCACCACTTGAGTAGTGATATCTAGGACAATACATCCACTCCCCTAATAGGGAATATTGTAAAAGACTCCTAACAGGGTCTGACCCTTGACAAAGTCTACTATACTTAATACATTGTAAAGAAACTCCTAACAGGGTTAAGGAACTTCTAACAAGGATCACTAAATACTAGTACAAAATATTAGTGGGTGTTAATTCCCACTGGGTTTTTTACCTATTTGGGTTTCCCCATAACCACATTGGTGTTATGTGTTGATTTCATGTTTCATATTTGTGTGGATGTTCATTTCAGTACTTAAGCATTTAAGTTTAGTTTAAAGATTAAAGTAAAAAGATAAATATACAGTGAACACTGATTCACCCCCCCTCTCAGTGTTCCCATTCCTAACATTTCCTAATGCACAAGAACTATTACCCTCACCATAATTTTATGAAGAATCATTACATTTGAATGACCTTTTTTTTGAAACTAAGTATCAGGGAAATCCATTTGCTCTTTTTATTTTTCATCCATGACAACCAGGTCTTCCTCCAAGGATGGCTCAACCTACTTTTCCTTTTCCCATCCCTACTCAGTATGGTAATCAAAATCTGAAAAACATACCTACCTCTGCACTATGTAAAGTTTATGGCCTCATTACTGAAAACCTTGAAACCTTCCTTTTTTAATTCGACATCCTCTATAGGAGTTATGATTATACAATTGACGCCCATAAGCTAAAATTATTTCCATCCACTCTTAAGGAGGCCACTCTAAGATGGTTCATGGGGTTAGGCACTAATGCTATAGCAGATTAGGATGCAATGAGCAATATGTTCCTTTCTAAATACAAGGAGTACTGTAGGGGTCATATTTGAAGGGAGATGACATTTTCAAAATGTCATGAAAGGAGGACAAGACCTTGGAAGACTATGTCTCAAGGTTTATGTTTAACTTGGAGAGCAATACACAACATTAGTTGAATGAGGAGTCACAAAAACATCTTTTTCGAAAAGGCGTAAATGATGGAAGTATTGAGACCTTAGACATTATGGCGGGTAGAGACATCACTCAAAATAACTGGGCTGACATAAAGAACATATGTCTGAACTATTCAAGGGCTACTATAAAGAAAGGTAGAGAACTTAGAGATTTACCTCATAAGTCTAATGGTTCATGGGTATCTAAGATTAAATTGTCCAATCTTCTTTCCAATTTCAAGCAGGACATCTGTTAGCACCTGTAAAAATTTTCATGGCTGCATACACTTTTTCCTGGCCTCTGTATCTGTTTTCCTTGTCTCTGGTTTGAAAACCATTAGTTCATTTTTGAATTTCTAGCTGTTGCATTCAAAACCTAAGTGTGCCCTAGCCTTGTTCTAATTTTGTGTTACTTTTCAGGTCACTTAAAACCTCATAAAGACACATGTGTTAAATTTTTATTCACCTGGTGGTCTCTATTTTCCCTAAGTTTCCAGCACCTAGTGAAATATTTTTCCTAGGTCCATCGGCTTTAATATTTCCTAAGTCCAGCGTTAAATATTTCCTAATGTTTTCGACCTTCATTCTTTCCTAGGCCTGACTCTGACACCATCTCGATCTAATGGTGGGCATAAGTTCTCATGGAATTTGTCAGAGGCTTGTGAACTTACGCCATCCGTTGATTCTACTTTGTGACGTAGCCTTTCAAAATGGGTGGGTCCATTGCTACGTGGCACAGTTGGCATTTTCTAAGTGGTTGAAGGGACAGTGATTTGGCACCTATCAGAATTGTTCATGGCCAAGGAAGAAAAGTAAAAGGGGCTCACTTGTTAGTTCTTCAAACATGGAGGTTCGTGATTCGTCGAGGCATCTTACACGACAGGGTGGGGTCAGGCTTTCAGTGACGTTGGCAAGGATTCAAGATCTATGGCGGGTGCATGATCTCAAAGAATCTTTTGAGCCCTTGAGATTATGTGCTAGCTAGCTGATTCTCTAGGTGTGCAGGATGACAGTTGTGGGTCTGGTAACAGGTGTTACAATTGGAGCTTTCTTATTGGTTGTGTCAGTGGGACCATTTGCCAAGTGCTGCCAAAGTGTTCATCTCTGATTGGTCCACATAGTTATGACTTGGCAGTTGTCAGTGGTGATTGGGTAGTAATAATGAATGAGGTGTTGACAAGTGGCATAATGTGGGCCCATGTGTAGGTCTAAAGTTTAGCAATTCTAATAAAAGGTTTAGCGGCCCTGATAAATTTTCCTCTTGTTCGCTTGTTCGCGAAGAAAAATGGCAATGTTCTGAACCAATTAGTGATTCAATGAACAAGCATTCACATAGTAGCTAAATCATTTGGTGAAGGTATACATTTTTCTATGAATGGATGTAATCCTTTAGTCACTGGTTCGCTAAATGTGACTAGGGTCATACTAAAAGGTTGAGTCATAAAGCCCGTGAAAGAAAAAGATCGAACGGTCACAACTTAAAGTTGATCTAGATTTGAATTATGATCATCGATATGTTGCTGGCGCCATGGAAGTAACCATTATAGTTCAAATTCAAATATTTTAGAGGGTTTCTAGTGACAGAAAGGACTAGTTTTTAATGTTTTAGCGGCCGGATTTGATTAGTTTGGTGGTGTCGGCTATTGCAGTGTGGTCCAATGAGTTTGATGATTATTTGCAGAGAGTTTTGTATCGTGAGGGGATGGGTTTTCTTGCTCGAGGCATGTTGTGGGTGTCTGATTAGGTTGAAAAACATGGTAGATTGATGGTCTTCAGTATAGTTCAAGGAGAATTACCATAAATGAAGATTGATTTTTAGGTTTGATTGCTCAGGGTTGCTTGGTTTTCCCTCCAATGTATTGAATTTTGATCCTTTGAATTGTTTTGGTGGGTGGAAACCCTAACCCTTACCCTGGTTATCCATAGCTTGTTGCATCCTAACTTGGTTAGGATTCCAAGGTAACCAGGGGTATATAGTGTTGAATTATTGATTTTGAAGGGTTTCTAGTTTCGAAGTTCAAAATCAGTCCCAAGTTTTTGGTCCCAAGGGTTTGTAATAGTTTTTGATTCAGTGTTTGTTGATGAAAGAAGAAAGTTGTAGGTCTAAGCTGTAATTTGAAAGCAGGGTGTCTTGTGATTCATTGTATACACATAAGGAATTCATCATACTTAATATAAATATCTGATTCTTATCTCTCCTTTGTGTCAAGTCAAGTAAGCTTTGAGTTTTCTAGCTCATTACATATTGTTTTTATGTATGTATCTTCATTCTTGAGTTCTGATCTAGGATTGGATTAAATAATGCTCTAAATGGGATATGAGTTTTCCCTTGTCTATGTAAGGATGTTCTCTAAGTAGTAAAGATTAGGATAAATGTATTTATGGCTATGAATTCTCAGATATTCTCAAATTTGTGTGTCTTTGTGTCTAAGAAATCTTGCCCAATGGATGAGGCACTGGCCTAAATGAGTACTTCTCTTGTTAACATACATTGATTGAAGTTATTACATTCCAAGTCTTAAAATCAATAACCTTTCTAAGCTTTAGGTCTTTGGTTGTGTGGTTGTGTTACCCAATAGTAATGGAGAGTCAATGAATGTGTGGTTAGCATTTAGTACTTTCTTACTATCAATTTGTTATTCAAACCTAGTCTTTCATGTGTAAAGTATAGTTTTCACTGGGTTAGGTGCACCCACCTTGGTTTTGCAGAGCTAGAAGTGAAGAGGGAAGTCTTGTCCCTATATTTGGTCTAGTTACCCTAAGATCCTTCTACATTTTGGAATTTACCTATCCTAAAATCTATTTGAGGGTATATTGGCAGCCTAAGAGCATAAGCTATTTTGAAACACCAATAAGATGATGACTCCACTGGGGAATGTTATACAAGAGTATAGTAACCAGTAGGTCATGATTGGAAGAAATAGGGTTATTCTTGTCCCTTGTCTTGTCAAGCTCATTTGAATATTTGTTAGTGAGGAAATAGTATTGTAATATTCCCAATATTCTTGGGTGGTGACTCAAACATCTCTCCAGCAGTGCTAGTCAGTAGATTATTTATAAAATGAGTTACAAAGGTACTAGGTCTCAGAGAAAGGAGCATCCTAAAGAAAGAGTGGAAGAAGGTATTCCAAGCACTTCTAGGCCTAGTTAGACAAGGGGAGGAAAGAAGAAAAGAAATGTTTCTCATACTTGGAAAAGTAAAAAGGATACAAGACAAGAAACTCAAACCAAACCTGGTCAAGAAGAAAATATTTCAGAATATGAAGAGGCTGTTGATTTGGGATTGAACCAATATGAGGATGAATTTCAAGTGAGAGATGATGAATTTGAGACTACTCTCCCAGAATAAGAAGAAATCTTTGAAGAGCTCTATGAGTTGGAAAAAAGAGTCCAAGAACAAGTTGCTATTAGACAGAAAAGAGAGAAAGATAAAGAAGACAGAGTAAGACAAGCCCTGATAAGGGCTGATTAGCTAATGAGGTAGTTGTTAGATTTGTTGGCAATTAATTTTGTCCCATAGCCTGAAAGAGCAGAGGAACAATGTATTGTGCAGAGAACATATGAGACAACTAGGCCTAGAGATAAAGGAAAACAGAAAGCTGTTGGAGTTCAAATCAATGAACAAGTTCATGTGGAAAACCCATTAGAGCAAGGGTTGAGATTAGATGCAGACCTTGAGAAGGCTAGAAAGGAAAAAGAAATATTAGATAAAGAATTAGAGAAGGAAGAATTGGAGGCCACTGCTGTAGAAATAAGGAAGAAGATTAATTTTCTCAAGCATACCTCAAGACCTTCAAATGCTACTGCTTCCTTTTTGGGGCAAGGTGGAAATCATGGTAACCTTGTAACTCAGACAAATGGCATTCTGAGTGTTGCTAAAATTCCTATTGGTTCAAACACAAGGACATCTACATCTCAAGGAATGGACCCACCTCAAGGAGTTCTTGTTCATGAAAGGTACAAACAATTTATCTTTTTTGGTATTCCCGGTTATCCTAATCTAATTCCTGATGAAATTAGAAAGAAGCTCCCAAGGTTTGCTAGGAATAATGTCATCACATGTGAGGAACATCTAAAAAATTTTATGGATATAATAGATGATTATAATGTTGAGCCTGATGATGTTGTAATGAAGTTATTTGTACAATCTCTGACCGAGGATGCTAGGGACTAGTTTAGAGGATTGCCCCATGCTAGTATAGGATCTTGGAATGAATTTAAGAATTGTTTCAAGGAGGATTATGCAGAAAAAAAATGAGGGTTTTATTTTGAATGAATTCAATAACATAAAGAAAAATTAGAATGAAGAGGTCCTTGAATTTAATATAAGATTCCAAAAGGCTATGCATAGGCTCCTACAAGTTATTAGATTAGATGATAGAATGTGTCTTGTGAAATACTTAAATGCTTTTGATGAAAAGATGGGGTACCTTTTAAGGGATAAGAACCCTAGAAATCTTGGGGAGGCTTACAAGTTGGCTATCAACATAGAAAGTAATAGAAGAATATCAGGAAAATTAGGGAGAAGAGATGATTATAGGCCTCAAATGCAAAATAAGAAAGAGATGGGAAGGTCTACTAATTTTAAGCCAAAGGAGGAGGATAATCTAAAGTAGATTCTAAGTGCTTTAGAGGATCTAAAGCCTGATGAAAAAAGAAACAATAGGGTTGCAACAAATGACTGACCTGTTTCAAGTAATTTTAGCAGGCAACCAAGAATGTAGAATTACCCATACAATACTCAGTGGAAAGATGGCAAGCCCATTTTTCCAGTTAAAAGGGATAGGCCTGATGATAGGATTCCTGATCCTTTGCAAAGAAATTTAGTTAACATGAATGATGATATCCCATGGTGTACTTCTTGTCAATCTCCTTATAGTCCAGAACATTGTGTTATTGCTCTGAATTTATCTGAGAACCAAGAACAAGATAAGCAATATGATAAGAGTGGTTGTGCAATGAATTATTCACATGCATGGGGTGAGGTTGACTCTACTGATGATGAGAAAGAAAAATTTGATGATGTTGGAGGTTGTGTAGTGAAGTGTGGGGAACATGTTTCCTTAAGGAGACCCTCCACTGAGGAAATTGCTCAAATCACTACAGACATGATCACTCAAGCCAAGAGCAATTACAATTTGAGAAATAGGACAATTGGAAGCACAGCTGGTAAAATGGGTACCATGTTTATCATGAATTCAGAAAGGAGTACACAACAACCTAAGGAAAAGAAGAAAGGTGTTGGTATTGTCAGTTAGGTTAAAATTAAAAAGAGGAGTGGGCCTACTGCAATACCTAAGGGTAAAGTAAAAACATCAGAATTAGCTGTTCCCATACCTCAGAAGGAAGATGAATTTGTGCAAAAGGGTAAATCTGACTTGACTGTCCAAAAGGAGGATAAATATGTCACTGATATTAAGGAAGACATGGGCAACCATACATATGTTCCCATTAATATGACTAAATTGCTTTCAAAAATAACTGTCAAAGTTCCACTTTTGGAAATGATGAGAATAGAAGAGCACAAGGTCAAGGCCTTGGATTGGGTAAATGGTGCTTCTTAAATAAAGGTCCAAGAAATGAGTAGGAGTGATAAGCATGTGGCTTCTTTAGATGACACACCTAATAGTAAAAATGAAGAAATTGTCTCTAAGATCCCTCAGATATTTTTTAATGCAAATGTTGTAAATGCTGCATCAGGGACAGTTGATCCTTTTTTCTTGTCCCTTATGATAAATAGAAAATTATTGAATAATTGCATGATTGATTTTGGAGCATCAAACACTGTCACGCTTGCAGAAATCATGAAGTCATTGGGACTAAAGGTTGATACACCTCATGGGAGATGCCAAGCTATGGACTCAAGAGAAGTGCTAGTTATTGGTACCATTAAGGCTTTGCCTTATAAATTAGCAGCATTTCCTAACAAGTAGCTAACTATGAGTGTTCTAGTAGTTGATGTTCCTCCTTAGTATGGGATGCTATTGTCTAGAAGGTGGAGTGCTTCTATGGGAGGAAGTATTCAGTGTGACTTGTCTTTTGCTACTTTTAGAATTGGAGGAGAAAGTGTAAAAGTTTCAAGGGAAACTAGAACCCCACATATGATTGAGGAGGATGAAGATGACAATATGAATTATTTTGTTGACACTGACATTGGTTCTTTCCAAGTTCAGGAGAGAGAGGTGCAAGAAAAGGTCAAGCCTGTCCTTCTGGCTGACGATGAAAATAACATGGTAGAAGGTAATGTCTTATGGACTCTATATTTTGATGGAGCAAGTTCAAAGGAAGGTGTTGGAGCAGGAGTGCTATTGATATCCCCAAGTGGTAAGACTTTCAAGTTTTCTTTCACTCTCTTGTTCCTTTGCACAAATAATGTTGCTGAATATGAGGATCTACTGATTGGTTTGAGACAAGCATCAAAACATGGAATCAAACATCTTAGGGTGATTGGTGACTTTGAGTTAATAATTTCTTAGATTAGATCGAGGTATGCATCAAAGAATCAAAGGCTGCAACAATATAGAAATGCTGTTTGGGATGAAATTGAAGGTTTCAGTGCCTTTGGTATTGATTGGGTGGATAGAAGCCAAAACAGGATGGTTGACTTATTGGAAAACATAGCACTAAGGCCAGAGGATATTACTTTTGTGGGGATATCCAAAATTGAGTTCAAGTCTAGGCCTTCTATCCTAGATAATGTTGAGAATAAGCAGGTATTTTTTGATGATCAGGATATACTAAGGTTTTTGCAGTGTGATTCTCATTTTGATGGTCAGGAGATGGATTTCAGCACTTATGTTGACATCAAAAATGGAAAAGAAAATGTTCTTGGGAAGGAAGTTTTGCAATTAAGGTCAAATAGGATCCCAAGGGGATTGGTTGCTCTTGAGAGGGCATTTGATGATAAAGAAAGAACTTGTTTTCCTAAATTTGTTGATAAGATAAATGATTTGGAGGAAGTAAACTTAGGAACAAGTCAAATACCTAAAAATGTTTATATAGGTAAATGTTTGTCCCAAAGAACTAGGAATAATCTAATCGATCTTCTCAAAAGATTTAGACATGTCTTTGCATGGTCTTATGATGATTTGAAAGCCTATAGAGAGGATCTATTCCAGCATGAGATACCATTGAAGGAAGGTACTAAACCTTTTAGGCAAAAATTAAGGCCTGTGAATCCTACCTTGGCACCAAAAATGCAGGATGAACTCAAAAGGATGATGGATGCTGTCACCATCAAGCTTCTCAGACATTCTACTTGGGTGTCAAACTTGGTTCCAGTTAGAAAAAAGAATGATGACATTAGGTTATGTGTTGATTTTAGGAACTTGAATGTCAATTATTTGAAGGACAATTATGGTTTGCCTAATATGGAAAATATGTTGTAGAAGGTTACTGGATCAGAGTTAATGTCTATGATGGATGGTTTCTCTGGATATAATCAGGTCATGGTCAAGGAGTCAGAACAGTTCAAGACTACATTCACTACCCCTTAGGGAACATATGTTTATGTTAGAATGCCTTTTGGTGTGACAAATGCATGAGCTACTTTTCAGAGAGCTATGGATGTGGCCTTTGTTGACTTCATAAACAAATTTCTAGTGGTATATCAGGATGACCTCACAGCATATTCAGATAAGGAAGGTCAACATTGTGAACATCTTGAGAAAATTTTTATTAGGGCCTTGGAGTATGGGATTTCTTTGAATCCAAAGAAGTGTTCCTTTGGTGTTGTGGAAGGTAGGCTCTTAGGACATATTGTGTCCAAGGATGGAGTGAGAATTGACCCTGAAAGGGTTATGGCTATAGACAAGCTTTCACCACCTAGAAATGTTAAAGCAATACAATCCTTCTTTGGGTAGGTAAACTTTCTAAGGAGATTTGTTACAAATTTTGTAGAAATCAATATCCCTATCTCTAGAATGTTGAAAAAAGAAGCAAAGATTGAATGGAATGAAGAAGTAGATGAATCTTTTAGAAGTATCAAAAAGGCCATCAAGGATGCTCTAGTTTTGAGGACACCTGATTATGATAAGCCCATGCGGATATTTTCTTTTGCTTCTTGTCATACAGTTGCAGCAGTTTTATTGCAGAAGAATTCAGATGGATATGAACAACCTATATCATTCTTTAGCAAATCCCTACAAGCAGTAGAATTAAAATATGATATTACTGAGAAACAGGCTTATGCCTTAGTTAAAGTAGTCAAGGCTTTTAAATGTGACCTTGTGGGAGCTAAGGTGGTTGCTTATGTTCCTAGTGCTGCAGTTAAGGATATATTGGTGCAACAAGAAGTTTCAGGGAAAAGATGTAGATGGATCAATAGGATCCAAGATTTTAATATTGATATTGAGATTACAAAGTTGGTAAGAGGCTTAGGTCTTGAAAAATTAATGGCACAAATAAATTTAATTACAAATCATGTAAATGTGTTAGAAGAAGAACAAAGGCCATATATTTGTGATATGAATTATTGTGACTGGTACAAAGATGTTATTGGGTACTTGCAGAAGTTGATCCTCCCCCCTGAGATGGATGGAGATCGAAGGAGAACTATCAAGTTCCAATCTGCAAGGTATGCCATTATACATGGTAAGTTGTGGTGGAGAAGCAATGAAGGAGTATTGCTAAAGTGCATAGACCATGAGAGATCTGAAGCTCTGTTAAAGGAAATGCACCAAGGTGTTTGTGGAGGACACTATATGGCAAAGACCACAGCTCACAAGATCCTTAGGTTTGGATTTTGGTGGCCTATAGTTTTTAAGGATACACATCAGTTTGTAAGAAAATGTGATGCATGTCAAAGATTTGTTGGAAAGTTGAAGTTTAATGGAAATTTTCCACTCCGACCTGTTGTAGTTCAGGCTCCTTTCCAGAAGTGGGGTATAGATTTTATTGGAGAAATTCCAAGCAAGTCTAGTGGTGGACATTCTTACATACTAGTGGCAACAGACTATTTTACCAAGTGGGTTGAAGCTATCCCTACTAGAAAGGCTACTAGCAAAGTGGTAACAAATTTTATGATGCAGAACATCCTTACCGGGTTTGGTTTCCCAGAGGTAATTGTGGTTGATAATGCAATGTGTTTTAGATGACAGGAATTTAGTAATTTTTGTCAGCAATATGGGATACACATTTCATTTTCTTCCCCATATCATCCACAAGGAAATGGCCAGGCTGAGTCCAGTAACAAAAGTATGATTAAGATTCTCAAGAGATTGTTGGACAAGAATAAGAAGGCCTGGGACTCAAAGTTATGGTGGGCATTATGGGCTGATAGGGTAATTGTAAAGAAGGCCATAGGCTATGCTCCATTTGATTTGGTATATGGAATAAGTTCTAGATTGCCTCAAAATAATCTATTGCATATGTATAAGTTTATTCAGGCATATGATGAGGACTTGAATGATGAGATGAGAGTAAGGATGGATGAGATGTTCCAGTTGGAAGAGGTAAGGAGAGATGCACATGAAAGAAATGAAACATTGCAGAGACAATGTAAGAATTTGTTTGATAAAATGGCTACTCAAAGGAGTTTTGAATTTGATGACCTTGTCCTGATGTGGAATGCAAGATTGGAAGATAAGGGGAAGCATGGAAAATTTGAACCTATTTGGTTGGGACCTTATCTTATTGAGAGAAAATGGGGGATAGATTCTTATGTCCTGAAGGATTTAACTGGTGGTACTTTGGAATTGCCTATTTATGGACAATTCCTAAAGTTTGACTTCTCCTGAAGTATCTTTTCCATGAGCAGTAGTTTAGGTTTTCCCTTGTATAGTCATCTATTTTTGTTTTTTGGGCTAAAATTTTGAGTTGGTTTGCTCTTCTAGGAGATTCTAGCTTGTTCGTTGTATTTGAAAGAGATACACATCCCCAAGTATGAGCCACTATTTGCACCTGTAAAAATTTTCATGGCTGCATACCCTTTTTCCTGGCCTCTGTATCTGTTTTCCTTGTCTCTGGTTTGAAAACCCTTGGTTCATTTTTGAATTTCTAGCCGTTGCATTCAAAACCTAAGTGTGACCTAGCCTTGTTCTAATTTCATGTTACTTTTTAGGTCACCTAAAACCTCATAAAGACACGTGCATTAAATTTTTATTCACTCGACAGTCTTTATTTTCCCTAAGTTTCCAGCACCCAGCGAAATATTTTTCCTAGGTCCGTCGGCTATAATATTTCCTAAGTCCAGTGTTAAATATTTCCTAATGTTTTTGGCCTTCATTCTTTCCTGGTCTTGGCTCTGACACTGGTTTGATCTAATGATGGGCATAAGTTCTCATGGAATTTTTTAGAGGCTGGCGAACTTACGTTAGTCATTGATTCTGCTTTGTGACGTAGCCTTTCAAAACAGGCGGGTCCACTGCTACGTGGCATAGTTGGCATTTTCTAAGTGGTTGAAGGGATAGTGATTTGGCACCTGTCAGAATTGTTTATGGCTGAGGAAGAAAAGTTAAAGGGGCCCACTTGTCAGTTCTTCAAATGTGGCAGTTTGTGATTTGTCAAGGCATCTTACACAGCAGGGTGGGGTCAGGCTTTCAGTGACGTTGGCAAGGATTCGAGATCTACAGTGGGCACATGATCTCAAAGAATCTTTTGAGCCCTTGAGATTATGCACCATGTTTTTGATTCTCTAGGTGTGCAGGATGATGGTTGTGGGTCCACTGATAGGTGTTACAATTGGAGCTTTCTTATTGGTTGTGTCAGTGGGACTGTTTGCCAGGTGCTGCCGACGTGTTTATCTCTGCTTGGTCCACATAGTTATGACTTGGCGGTTGTCAGTGGTGACCGGGTGGTAATAAAAAATGAGGTGTTGATAGGTGGCATAATGTGGGCCCATGTGTGGGTCTAAAGTTTAGCAATTCCGATAAAAGGTTTAGCGGCCTTGATAAATTTTCCTCTTGTTCGCTTATTTGCGAAGAAAAATGGTGATGTTCCAAACCAATTGGTGATTTAGCGGACAAGCATTCGCGTAGTAGCTAAATCATTTGGTGAAGGTATAAATTTTTCTACAAATGGATGCAATCCTTTAGTCATTGGTTCACTAAATGTGACTAGGGTCATATTAAAAGGTTTAGTCATAAAGCCCGCGAAAGAAAAAGATCGAACGGTCATGACTTAAAGTTGATCCAGATTTGAATTGTGATTGTCGATATGTTGCTGGCACCATGGAAGTAACCATTATAGTTCAAATTCAAATATTTTAGAGGGTTTCTAGTGATAGAAAGGACTACTTTTTAATGTTTTAGTGGCCGGATTTGATTAGTTTGGTGGTGTCAGTTGTTGCAGTGTGGTCCAGTGAGTTTGATCATTATTTGTAGAGAGTTTTGTACTGTGAGGGGATGGGTTTTCTTGCTTGAGGTGTGTTGCGGGTGTCTGATCAAGTTGAAAAACATGGTAGATTGATGGTCTTCAGTACAATTCTAGGAGAATTACCATAAATGAAGACTAATTTTTAGGTCTGATCGCTCAGGGTTGCTTGGTTTTCCCTCCAATGTATTGAATTTTGATCCTTTGAATTATTTTGGGGTGTGGAAACCCTAACCCTTACCCTAGTTATCCGTAGCTTGTTGCATCCTAACTTGTTTAGGATTCCAAGGTAACTAGGGGTATATAGTGTTGAATTGTTTATTTTGAAGGGGTTCCAGTTTCAAAGTTCAAAATTTGTCCCAAGTTTCTGGTCCCAAGGGTTTGTAATAGTTTTTGATTCAGTGTTTGTTGATGAAAGAAGAAAGTTGCAGGTCTAAGCTGTAGTTTGAAAGTAGGTTGTCTTGTGATTCATTGTATACACAGAAGGAATTCATCATAATTAATATAAATATCTAATTCTTATCTCTCCTTTGTGTCAAGTCAAGTAAGCTTTGAGTTTTCTAGCTCATTACATATTGTTTTTATGTATGTATCTTCATTCTTGAGTTCTGATCTAGGATTGGATTAAAAAATGCTCTAAATGGGATATGAGTTTTCCCTTGTCTATGTAAGGATGTTCTCTAAGTAGTAAAGATTAGGATAAATGTATTTATGGCTATGAATTCTCAGATATTCTCAAATCTGTGTGTCTTTGTGTCTAAGAAATCTTGCCCAATGGATGAGGCACTGGCCTAAATGAGTACTTCTCTTGTTAACATACATTGATTAAAGTTATTACATTCCAAGTCTTAAAATCAATAACCTTTCTAAGCTTTAGGTCTTTGGTTGTGTGGTTGTGTTACCCAATAGTAATGGAGAGTCAATGAATGTGTGGTTAGCATTTAGTACTTTCTTACTATCAATCTATTATTCAAATCCAGTCTTTGGTGTGTAAAGTATAGTTTTCATTGGGTTAGGTGCACCCGCCTTGGTTTTGCAGAGCCAGAAGTGAATAGGGCAATCTTGTCCCTATAGTTGGTCCAGTTACCCTAAGATCCTTCTACATTTTGGAATTTACCTATCCTAAAATCTATCTGAGGGTATATTGGCAGCCTAAGAACATAAGCCATTTTGAAACACCAATAACATCATAAATGATGTTGCCACTTAGTTGGACAATGTGCAAGAAAGAAGCAAGAAGGAAGAAGGAAGAAGGAAGAAGATGATGCTATGTTAGCTGAATATTGCCCTCATTGTAGTGAAAGTAAGAGAAACTGCAAATGCAAGACTGTTGCAAGTTTGAAGTCATAGCCAATGCCTACTAAATTCAAAGATATTGATGAAAATGGAGAGGTGATCTATGTTTCTCAACATAGGCCATGGGCCCAAAGACCACGTATGCCACAAGACCCTTTGCAAAATTATAGTAACAATAGTCAATGGAAAAATTACTAGAATATGGGTCCCCAAGGATTTAGTGGGGCATAGTAATTGGTCCAATCAACCCCTGTAGGGTTGGAAAGAACCTTAGGAGGGTTGGAAACAACCTCAGTAGGGTTGGCAACAACCTCAGCAGGGTTGGCAGCAACCTTAGCAGGGTTGGCAAAAATGTCACCAATGATGGCAACTGCCTTATCAATGGTCTAACCAATCTAATCAGTAGGCCTTAATTCCACCACCTGAACAATATGCTATAATGCATCCTCCTACAGCCAATAGAAACCCACCTAAGAAAAATCTACTGCTAGGTCAACCTAATCCTAATCCCAACAATAGCAAGCCACCAACGCAACAATAAAGTTATGCTATATCTTTGAATGATATTCATCTAAGGTCAGCGACCACTCTTGCTTCACCTCAAAAGCCTATAATAATAGAAGTTGAAGATCCCCCTACTAAAAAAGTGGATGTGCCCACTCTATAGACCTCTCCTACACTAAAAGAACCCCCATTCCATCAAAGGATAGTAGACCAAGCTGAGCCCATAGAGAACCAAGTAGTAACAAATTTTGTCAACTAGATGAAGCATATGATAGTAAAAATACCATTACTAGATGCTATCAAAGAATTTCTTGTTTACACTAAGGCCATTAAGGAAGCTTTCATAAAACAACTAGGAAGAAAGATGAAAGATCCTAAAACTATTTATGTCTTAGGATAATTGTCTGACCTTATGTTGGAGAAGCTGACAGTACCCAAATATTATGACCCAAGGAGTCCTGTAGTTACTGTCACCATTCATGGAATGCAAGTACAAAATGCTTTGGTTGATTTGGGAGCATCTATAAATGTAATGAAAAAAGAGGTATTTTCTCAATTGCATATCATTAGCCTTAGAGAAATGCCAACTATTCTTCAGCTTGATGATAGTTCTACTATCAAACTAGACGGGATGGTAGAGCATGTCATAGTTACATTAAAATCTTGGGAATACCCAATAGTTTTCATTATCCTTTCCCCAAAAGCTAATATGGGTGGGTATCCTCTCATCGTAGAGTGACCATGGTTAGCTACTGAAGATGCTTACATAGCTTGTAGGTCTAGAAAGATGATAATATCTAATGGTATCCATACTAAGAACTTGACTCTATACTCCCCTGCTCAACCTCTATTGCAAGATGATCATGTAGTTTGGCTTGATTTAGAAGATATTGAAGCGGAAATCAACTCAATCCATCAGATTATGATGATAGGTTGAGATCCATTTGTAGCCTCTTAGGAGGATGATGAGGTAATCTCATCCATTTCCATGAATGAATATGGAGTAGACTCTTAGTTGTGTTCACAACTAGATTGTATCCTGGAAACTATTATGCCACCTCCAAATGAACCTCAATACTCAACATCCTCCCATTTTATTCATTCATTATTAGCCCATGAGATGGATTCATCACCAGTTTCTTAGATATCCATGGTGGATAAGGTAATTAAGATTGAAGTTTTTCCAAGGAAATAATTGAATGTCATCAGTGCTTTGTCCCCACCACATCAAAAAATTATAATAAAGTTGCTATAGGAAAATCAACAAGAATTTTTTGGGATTATACAGACAGGAAAGGATTGGATCCTAAACTTTGTACTCATAGAATTTACATCAGCCCAGAATATAAGCCTATAAGGCAGACTCAGAGGAGAGTTAACCCTGTCGTAAGAGCCATAGTTAAGACTGAACTGCAAAAGTTGTTAAACACTGGTTTTATCTACCCTATCTCTGATAGCCAATGGGTTTCACCCTTATTTATAGTGCCAAAGAAAGGAGGGAAATGGAGAGTTTGTGTTGATTATAGGGAACTAAATTCAGCCACTAAGAAAGACTATTTTCCATTACCTTTTATATATCAAGTTCTTGATAATTTAGCTAGAAAGAAGTATTTCTCTTTCCTAGATGGTTTCAGGGATATAATCAGATCCAGATAACTCTAGAAGACCAGGAGAAAACTAGGTTCACACATCCACAGGGAACCTTTTCATACTCAGTCTTACCTTTTGGCTTGTGCAATGCTCCAGCTACTTTCCAAAGAGTTGTTATAAGTATTTTTATTGATATATCTGCTGACTGTATGGAAATTTATATGGATGATTTTACTACCTATGGGAACACTTTTGAAGAAGATAAA
Organism: Chamaecyparis obtusa; assembly: GCA_027943335.1. Lineage (NCBI taxonomy): Eukaryota > Viridiplantae > Streptophyta > Pinopsida > Cupressales > Cupressaceae > Chamaecyparis > Chamaecyparis obtusa. The sequence goes on from BSBK01000614.1 coordinate 3,674,329, forward strand.
GCCAATTTGGAGGAAGGTGTTGTGTTAGGTCATTTCATTTCATCACATGAAATTCAAGTAGATCTAGCAAAAATTGAGGTAATCAGCACTTTGGCCACACCTGAAAATCAAAAGGATGTGAGAATTTTTCTTGGACATGCTGGATATTATAGGAGATTTATGAAGGATTTCAGTCAAATTGCAACACCTCTTTACAATTTGTTGAAGAAGGATTCTAAATTCTCCTAGGATTCCAAGTTTGACAAGTCCTTCCTGCAACTTAAGGATGTTCTAACAAAAGCACTAGTATTGAGAGGTCCAAATAGGGGATTACCTTTCCACATTCATACAGATGCCTTAGACTATGTCATAGGTACAGTGCTCAGACAAAAAGAAGAAGCAGTAGAGCTTTCCATTTACTTCATAAGTAAAAATTTGCAAGGAGTAGAATTCAACTATACTATAATAGAAAAGGAATTGCTTGCAGTTATTTATGCACTGAATAAGTTCAGGAATTATTACTGGTTATGAGATATTTGTCCATACTAATCATTCAACCATTAAGTACTTGATGAATAAACATTCCATATCAAGAAGGTTGGCCAGATGGTTACTGCTCATGCATGAATTTGACATTACTATTATGGACAATCCAGACAAGGCAAATGTAGTAGCTGACTTTCTCTCCTACTTGCATGTACCTGATGACCCTGTAGCCATTGATGACAGTTTTCCAAATGAGCATCTATTTCTATTGTGAGCACAAAATCCATGGTATGTTGACATTACAAATTACCTCACCACAAGTAGGACACCAACCCACTTCTCTTCCAAAGAAAGAAAATTATTAGCTGAGAAAAGTTTTAACTTTTCTTGGATTACTGGATTTATGTTTTACATTGGTCTTGATCAAGTGATGTGTAGATGCATACAAGAAGATGAAACATATGATGTACTTCAGGCATGACATGATGAGCCATGTGGGGTTCATTTTGTCACAAAAAGAATATCATTTAAAATCTTGACCACTAGATACTATTGGCCAACTCTACACAAGGATGCAGCTAAGTACACTACAAAATGTGATAGGTACCAACAAATGGGAAGACCTACTAGATAATATGAGATGCCCCTACAGCCTTAGGTAGTTTTAGCACCTTTTGATAAATGGGGGATTGACTTTGTAGGTCCTATTAAACCTTCTTCACAAGGTAAATCTTATATCCTAGTTTGCTTTGATTATGTCACTAAGTGGGAAGAGGCTAAGCCTATGAAACATCCCAGTGATAATAATGTTGCCAAATTTTTATATGAATTCATTTTCACAAGATTTGGTGTCCCTAGGGAGTTAATATCTGACCAAGGAGCTCAATTTACTTTAAATCTCATAGCTGCTTTGATGGAGGAATAAAAATTAGGCATGGTAAATCTTCTCCTTACCATCCATAAGCCAACAACTAGGTAGAGGTAACCAATAGAGAGCTAGAAGAAATCCTTACCAAGACAATGTCAATCCATAAGATAGATCGGGCAACCAAAATTCCTAAAATACTTTGGGCTTATAGGACTACTTGGAAAACTACCACGAAATTCACCCCCTTTGAACTTGTCTATGGTAAGTCAGCTATGATGCCTATGGATTTTGAACACAAGACTTTAAGGACAACATTGGAGCTTGATCTGGATCTAAAAATTGCCCAGAAGGAGCGGATCATGACTCTGAATGGACTTGATGAATGGATAAAATATGCCTTACATAACACAGAACTAGTGCAGTAGCAAAGGAAACAATGGCATGATAAATTTATCAATGATAAACAATTTTTCATTGGTGACTGGGCTCTCCTCTATGATTCTAGGTATCGGCATACTTCTGGGAAGTTTCAAATCCTCTGGCAGGGACCGTATGAGATTGTCATTGTTTTCCCAAACGGTGTTGTTCAATTATCAAATATTGATCCTGTACACTTCAAATTACTGGTAAATGGACAAAGTCTTAAGTTGTATCATAAGCCTCTAAGAAAAGAAGCATTCCTATAGTAGTTTCAATCAGATGTTGACAATGGTTGTCTTGTAGCATCTAGAAATGAGCCTCCCGCTCATTTCGGTTCTTCTCTTTAAATGTTCCAATCACCCCATAATAAATACTTTCTTTATGAAAGTACTTTCTCCATAATAAATTCCACCTTTCCACTTCATCACTTCTAGTCTATTCACCCATCCACATCATAATTCTCCACCAACAGATGATGCTTTCACACTACCTTTAGCACCTTGTCAGGTTTGTATAGACTATCCAAGGTATTAATTTTCTAAATTTTTTTTTTCAAAATTGGCTGCACTCTCGTCACATGTGCAATTGTGGGACCAATTTCTCAATTAAGTTGGGGGGAGGAGATATCATTTTTCATTTTATGTGTCTATGTAATTATTATATGCTATTATTTTAAACCATACTTCCATACTTGTACTCTTGCACGCTCTTGCCAATTTTGGTTTTGCATGATGTGACAACTTTGAAAGAGCTATTGATTTTGCACATAATTCACAAAGGTGGCTCGTACAAGACATATGAAGAAGTAATTATGAATAGTTAATTTGTGATATGTTTTAGATTAGCACTCATGTTTCCTTAAGGGCTTAAAATTTAGAAACTCTAGAACTTTCTGGATTTGAAATTTCTTGTAACTACTGCCTTTGTTGCCTCCACATTTCAAGCATTCTCTAAAAATCCTTCTTGTAGTTTGTCTTGAATTGCTATGAATTGTTTTGTTTGATTTGGAACTCTAAAAGATGGGAGGAGATTTGATTTGGTGTGAGCCCACAATCTATGATCTCTTGTTAAATGATAAGGCATGCATGCCATATTTTCAAGCCAGGGGTTGGCTTGATTACATTTGGAAGCTCACCAGCTAGGATGGTGAAGGAACTTCATAGTTTCTAAGCACATTGAATGGAGGAGTAGCCATAGTCAAAGGATTAAGAGTGTTGTTTACTGAGGCAATTTTGACCAAGGTGATGGGGTTGCCATAGAAAGGCGAGGAATTTTTAATAAGTCTTGAACCGATGACTACCAAAGCTTAGTTTACCCTACATTCAGACCCTCTGCTGGATATTCATAAAAAGTAAGGTACAGGCAGGTTATCATTGCCAGATCCTTTTAAGAAATGTGCAGTTTACATCATAAAATACTTTACCTATGAAGGCCGACACACATTTTTACATTCTATCCATTCCAAGTTCTTGAGCTGATTGTGGCATGATAATAGGCTAGTGAATGTACCCAGTTTCTTATTCCACATCTTAAAGAAAAGAGCTTCTCTTGCGTAGGAAGGTAAGCCCAACATTGTCTCTCACCATTATTTAATCAAGTTAATTGTGGAAAAAGTGTTAAGAGAGAAGTCATATATGTTGTGTGAGGATTTTATTTTGGGAGAATTTGACAAACAAACCCTAATTCCTCTAGGGAGAAGATTAGGGAAGAGGGTTCAAACTGAGCATGAGGTTACTAAAATTATTGAAGATTTAGAAACAATATCTTCTTCAGGAAGAAGGTATAGGTGTAGGAACCCTAGAATTTCTCCTAAGCCTCTACCTCTGGATCAGTCCAGAATAAAGATAATAAGAAAATCTTTGAAGAAAAGACTACTCCCCCATTTATGAAAACTAGGGCTCCTGTGAGAAAAGAGCAAGAAGGAAGAAAAATGGCCTTTGGTTCTTGTCGGAAAACAAAAGAAAAAGTTCTTGTAGCTTCAACTACTCCTAGGAAGTGGAAAATTCCTATCAAAGAAAAATAAACCCCGGTTAGGAGAAGTTGTAGAAGAAAACAAAATTTGTCTAAAAATATACCACAAACTTGGTCATTTGTTGATCCTAAAACTTCTAAGCCAAGAATGGATGAACCTAGAGATAATCAACAAGAATTGTCTGATTCATTTCCTAAAAATGAAAAGAACAACCCTCTGTGGATAAAATTGGTGAAGAATTCATAGTAATTGGGGATGATTCTAGTTTTGATGAGTAGGCCTTTAGGTTTTAGAGGAAGGGTTCATCCTCCAAAGGACCTCAAATAGTTGATGACCTCATTGACTTATAAAATGACGTTATGTCAGAAGAATGTTTCCAAGTGGAAGAAGACATACCAGAATCACCTCTTTCAGCAACAAGAGGAAATTTGTTTGAGGAAGATTTTGAGGTTAATATGAGTTTTGTGAACAAAGTGGTTGTACATATATTTAATCAGGGTTTAGATGCACTGGTGACCATTGCTCAGAAGTGTGGTAATTCAGAGAGGTCTATGATAGTGTAGACAAATCCTACAAAGAAAAATAATCTAGGTAATAATAATGATGTTCCACATTCAACAGGGGAAAACCCTAGTGCAGATACCATGTCAGATTCTTCTTGTCTCGTGTCATTATTTTCCATTATTTTTTAGCTATCTAACCAGTTAATCATGGAAAGAGAATAATAGAGAAAATAGAAGAAAGATTTGGATCAAGTCATTGATAGGCATTATCAAGACCTTCTAGAAAAGGAAGAGGAAGTGGAGAAACTTCATGCAAAGCTTACTAAGGTAACATCAATTATACCTGAACTAATGAGTTGTTGATCTTTGTATCCTATTTATGCCATGTTCCTTAATGAAAATTTTTAAAACTATCAAAAGACTTGTATAATGAGACATAAGTATCCATCATTAAATGAACCCCTTGAGTTTTCTTGAGCTTTCCATAATTCTCCTACAGCAATACAAAATTTGTTATGTGAACTTTTCCTCCATAATCTTGTCCTAACCAATGATAGGGACTGGAATCCCTTGTTGTATGTTGGGGATATCCAATTAAGAGCCCTTATGTCATGGATCCAAAATGAAATAAGTAGGGAATCCCAAGATAAATTTTATAGGGAGTTGGAGGAATAAATTCCTCTCTACCTAAGACTAGAAGCCAAAGATCCTAAAACTTATTACTATGACTAGCTAAAAATTGCTCCTTCATATTCAGGAAGTCAAGCCATTTACCCCCTCAGAAATGCATCTTTTGATGAATATGTTAAAATGGCTGAAGCTGAGTTTCCTGAAGCCATGAATTAAATATAGTGGCATTGGATTAGCATGACTAAAGAACTGAGGAACAAGGAGCCACATTCACCCCTCAATTTCAATATGGAAAACAAAAGAGCTCCATGGTATATCACATTGGGTAGAGTGAGACAAAGTTTCTGGATTCCTCTCACCTTTCAACAACCCTTGATTATTTCTCCTTTATTGGAAAATTCAGAGAATTTAGATGACTATGATATGGGAGGGGAAGTAAGGAGGTGGGAGAAACACAAGGAAACAAAAGGATTCTATTGGAGCTTTACAAAGGGAGGTACATGGCAAAAAATAAGTGCAGACTATAGGATGAGAGTGAGGATAAAGAACTTCATGTTTGCTAGAGGACCAACAAAAGGAAAAGCTAGGGGGAAATGATGAGGCCAATTTAAGGTCTATTTGGTTTATGATTTCATATGTTTTTATGGTTAAGACTTGGGAACTTTATGAGTTTTTCATAGACTTATTCAAACTTCTTATATTTAAAACTGCTATGTGTGTGTGTGTGTGTGTGTGTGTGCACTTGCATGCTTTTAAGTTTAAATGGATATGCTAAATATGTATGTTACATGGTTATGTGGAATGAAATCTTGTATCTTTCCATATTGCATTAATTGGGTAGTGTTTCCTATAGCCATGTGATGAGAGTAAAGCTAATGTAGAAAAACTTATTATGAATTCCATCTTGGATATGTATTGCAATTTTTGTATGTGCATGCTAATTCTTTTGTAGGGAATGGCGAATCAACAAGCAAAGAAGAAGTCAGCATCAGAAGAAAAAGTGGTGACATAAATTTGAATAACTATTTTGGGACTCATAATGATTCCATCACTTTCAGTTGGTAGCAGTTTTCATTGCAGATAGGGTCAATATGGTTAGAAACTATTGAGGAGTAAATCTAGAAGTCATGAGTTCCTAAATTCATGAGCAACTGAACACAACTTACTCCTACATTAAATGATGTTGTTCTTGTATCTTCAAAGTTTTCATATCCCTGACATTGGAGAATCCTAGTTTTAGGGAGTTCTATTTTAAGTTGTTGATAAATAAGATGGAGTTTGAGATTCCTGAGTTAGCTAGTTTTTGTGGGAAATCCTTTTGTGATCCAGCAGTAGTGAAATACAATTTTGTTAGTAAACTTTATACTTATGCTTTATGAATAAATGAAATGATATCTTCAAATCTTAACCTCTAAGTTTTTATTCATTCACTCTTTCATGGGGGCCCACACAGGAGGTGAAATCAGTTCATAGTTAGGTGGGAGTTAGTTTTGAGTTTCATTGAAGTATTTAGAACTCTATTGCTCTTGCAGCCATTCGGTAACATAACTATTGGTTGTTTCCTGCAACATAAGTGAATAGCTAGTTTACTATTTTTAGCATGTTTCTAAAGCTCCAAATTAAATTGTTGTTCTGATTTGTAACTTAGCATTTCCTTCAGCATTTTCATTACATAAGTTATGATGACACCTAAGATGGATTAAACATATACCTTGCAGACATCATTTCAAGCTTATGTCCCTGGTTGATAATTCAATGAGTTCACTATGTTATTTTAAGTATGATATTTGGCATTGTTTAACCACAGAGTCACTATAAAAAGGATGTCCAATCCTTAGGTACAAAGGTATTATACTAACTAGTCATAACACACAATTCTCTCATACAAAGATACAAACATAGCTGAAGATTGAAATGAGAAAAAGAAGCAAGAAGGAAAGGAAAAGAAGGAAAAGAAAGAGTTAAGCATAATACCAGCACAAATGCATAACATTTATGGGATCTCTAAGTCGTATATCATCTATAGTAGCTAACTTATATGGTCCAAAACCATAAACTTCAATGATGATGTATGGGACAAGCCATTTATGACTGAATTTACCTCTTTATCTAGGAAGAACATTTTGATTGTGTTGATTCTCAGAAAGAACCTATTCTCCAACTAAGAAATAACATTCAATCACCTTATGATTATATTTATTCTTTAGAGATTTATTATATGCTTGAATATGTTCAAGGGGGTTAATGCGTTGTTCATCCAAAATTTCAAGTTGTTGAAGTCATTGTTATCTCAAAGTGTCATTATCAATTATGCCACTAAGGGAAACTCTTACTGAGGGTATTTCCAACTCTAATGGCATAATTTCATCTACACCATAAACTAGATTATAAGGAGTTGTTCCTATTATATTATGAATAGTTGTCCTATAAGCCCATAAAGCATAGGCCAATTGTGTGTGACAATCCTTAGCATGTTTGTTGAAATTCTTCCTAAGAATTTTCTTAATGAAATTGTTATATGCTTCAACTTAACAATTATATTGAGGATAGTAAGGACATGAAAATAGTTCCTTAATATTATATTTTTCCAAAAAAATTGTTACTTCCTTATTTCTAAAAGGAGTACCATTATCAGATATTATCATTAATGGAATTCCAAATCAAGAAATAATATTATCTAGGAGGAAATTACAAATGACATTAGTTGTATTAGAGTGAAGAGGAATAGTTTCTATCTATTTAGTGAAGTAATTAGTAGTATTGATGATGTAAGTATGTGTTAGGAATAACAATCCACAAAACACAACTAAGAGGGGGGTGAATCAATTGTGTGTAATAATTATAAACTTAAAAAATTTCTATCTGATTACCAATTAAATATAGAAAAATACTAATCAAGATGAACAATGCTAATGCCAACACCATTACACACACAATTTTTTTCTCGACAAAAACCTTGTTAAGGGAAAAACCCCGGTGGGGATGATAACCACTAGATCATGCACTAGTATATAAATATCCATGTTAGGAGATCTAACCCTATTAGGAGTTGATAAAAAGCATCTAGCACATCTAAATTTGTTAAAGGATAAGTTCTTGTTAAAGGATTGAACCCTTGTTAAATGGTCCTTCAACCCTATTAGGAGTTGGTGAAAAAAAAATGAAAACTTCCTGAGCGCACTGCTCCAAAGTGGATCTTAAACCCATCTTTAGGACACATTGTCCTCAAATAGAATTAAGGATCCACTATCTAATAAACTAATTGAATGAAAACTTACTTGCCTTTATAGTTCCATTTAAGTACACAAGGAGTGACCATAGATTCCACTCATACCTCTTCTAATCTTCTTTGATAGCTAGTAGAAAATTTGCATCCATAATCACCAAGCCACTACCATATTCCTCACATTACATTTCCTCTTTTTATATGAGTTATAAATAATTAATTAGGTCATCTAGTTAGAGCTTCCCCAATGCACATAAAATTACATTGACCAATGTTAAGATACAAATGGTACCTAATACAAGTATACATCAACCACAAACATTAAAATACACACCAAGATCCACAATTAATGCTCACCAATCCTTATACACGCTACAAACCCCAGTTGACTCCTAAATGAAATAGTGTGAAGTCCACACACTACCTGTGACAAAAAAATGAACCAATTGAGAAATAAATTATACAAAGTATTCCATTTTGAGTCTTATTACATGTCTTAAGTTTGAATACCACAATTAAAAATTGCAACCAACTTGTACTCAAAATACAATAGCTAGCTCTGGTATAATCCCTATCTCTATCCCACAACCATTCTTCACCAAATGTAACTCTCTCAAATCATAACATGATGCCATGTGACCTTAGACATTAGGTCCAGAAATATTGAACACAAAAAATGTGCCCGCATACACTGATATTTTGTACATTGTCCATACACCTCTGTCCAACTGCCTGTAGAAATCATAGACACAAACTATTTGATACAATCAATGAAGAACTAAAACATATGAATATAATCCTAAAACATATGTTGACATCAATAAAAAAAAACAAATGTCCATAGCCAACAATCCCCTTAATAGAAACAATTCCAACAAGTAGCTAACAATCTCCCCCTTTGGCATTGATGGAAACATGTGAGTGAGAAACCATCAATCCAAAATAGCCATACAATTTTCTCTATATCCTCAATGAAAACCCCCCTAAGATAGTAGAGGGTTTTTCACATGACTCTCCCCTCCTTTGACATCAATGGAAAAGGGTGCCAAAAAGGAAAAGACTCTGATAAAAAAAAATCTCCTCCTTTGATTTTGATAATGATTCTCTCCCATACAAATGTAGCTTTTTCAAATCTTCAACTTTGTACCAAACCATGCTCTGCTCACCAAATATTTATGCGACTGATCCATGAAGCCCTAAAATATACCTCTGATCACTAAAACTACTCCCCCTGTGGAGTAGCACCAAGCATCTAGTCTAGATGATGAATAATGTTATCATAACCACTGGATTGATGTAATCCTTTATCATTTAGTTATCACAAGGTGGGGTCATCACCCCAACCATACCCCTGAGATACTCAAAGGTCTCTTTTGGAAAAGGCTTTGTAAAATTTCTACAATCTTCTCCTTTGTGCTTATGTATTCCAATCTAACCTCCTTTGTAGAAAATTTATCTGTCAAAAGTCATACTTAATTAATATGTTCTTTTCCTTTGAGTGTAAAACTAAATTTTTTGACATATTAATTGTACTTATGTTGTCACAATGAATAACAATAGGTTACTCAATATTGGCACCAATATCCTTTAATGTCTATTTCATCTAAACAATCTGAGTGCAATTGATAGCAACAACAACATATTTGTATTTAGCTGTGGATTGAGATATACAGTCTTATTACTTGCTCAACCAAGAAACGGATCTTTTTCCAAGAAAAAATGCTCCTCTAGTTGTGCTTTTTATGTCATCCACACTTCTTGCCCAATCAACATGAGTAAAAGAATGAAAGGTAAAATTATCAGATATATCATACCATAATCCAAAATTCAATGTACCTTTCAAATATCTAAAGATTCTTTTCATAGCCACGAGATCTGATTCTTTAGGTTCTTCTTGAAATGTGGCAATAATTACAACTTTGTTTGATATATCTGGCCTTGTATGAGTCAAATATTGCAATCCTACAATCATGGACCTGTACCTTGTCTAAAAAGTGTCTGGTGAATCATCATTAGAAGTTAACTTGCAACCCATAACCATAGGTGTTCCTACCGACTTGCAGTATTCCATTCCAAATTTTTTCAATAGCTCCTTAAGATATTTGGTCTGAGATATAAAAATACCATCCTTTCGCTGAGTGATTTTTAAATTGAGAAATAATTGCATTTCACCAATCATTGACATTTCAAATTCATTTTTCATCTCATCAGCAAACTTGTTACTCATTTCATCATTTCCACCTAAGATAATGTCATCAATAAACACCTCAATGATTTAGATACCATCTTAACTAATCCTTAAATAAAAATTATTATTAGAATTACCTTTTCTAAAACCAATATGTAGTAAATACTTGTCTAATCTAGTGTACCATTCCCTAGGTGCTTTCTTTAAGCCATATAGTGCTTTCTTCAACTTACATACCATGTCTTCCTGATCTATTAATGAGAAACCATCAAGTTGTTCTATGTAGAGTTCCTCTTCAAGATCACCATTTAAGAATGAATATTTGACATCCATCTAATAGACCTTGAAGTCCTTATCAGATGCATAAGAAAGAAATAATCTAACAACCTCCAATCTAGCCACAAGAGAAAAAGTATCATCAAATTCAATACCTTCTTGTTGTGAGTGTCCTTTGAAAACAAGTATTTATTTGTTCCTTACTACTTCACCTTGTTCATTTAACTTATTTTTTAAAACCCTTTTAGCTCCTATAACATTCTTATTTTTTGGTCTTGGAACCGATTCCCAAGTGTCATTCTTCACAATCTGATCTAATTCCTCCTACATTTCTTTAATCTATGATTCATCTTTACAAGATTCATCGGTAGTCTTAGTTTCTACTTGTGAAATCAAACATAATTCATTTCTAACTTTTGATCTAGTTAACACACCTCTATTTACATTTCAAATTATTTCCTTATCAAAATGATTCAATGATAAATACCTTGGTGTTTTAGGATTTTCATTTGGCTCATCAATACTTACATGTATCCCATTGTCAATGTCAAAGAATTATTCTCCATCATGTTCTCGAGTCTAATTCAAATTTATGGATGTCAGACCTCCTTCATTATCTAGCTCACAATCATACAATGTTTCCTGAATCTAATTTTTCTCATCAATCTTAATATTATTACTTTCAATTATCTTCTTCAATCTGTGATCGTAACATATGTATACCTTACTTTTTGTGGAATAACCAAGAAAATTTCACTCATCACTTCTAGGATCAAATTTGCCTAGTTCATCATCTCTTTTTATATAGCATTTACTACCAAATATTTTGAAGTATTTGACTATACGAACATGACCAAACCATAACTCATATAAAGTCTTACCAGTTCCATGTCTGATTTGAACTCGATTCAATGTGTAGACTGCAATATTGACTGCTTCTCTCAAATGCATCTATGACACCTTACCTTCAAGAATCATTTTCCTTGCAGTACTAAGAATAATTTTGTTTCTTCTTTCTTCTATCCCATTCTGTTGTGGGGTCCTTGGTGCATAAGTCTATTTTTAGATCCCATGCTCTTCACAATATACATTAAATTTATTTGATGTGAATTCTCCACCTTTGTTAGATCTTAGGCATTTTATCTTCAAACCTGATTCATCCTCAATTTTTGTGTGTAGATCTTAAACTTGTCAAAAGCTTCAAATTTTTCTTTAAGAAAGGAAAACCACATCATTCTTGAGTAATCATAAAGTACCTTTCACCATAGCGTGAAATTTTCTTTGTAGGACCACAAAGATTTGTATGAACCAGATCCAATCTCCCTTTTGCAAAATAAGTCTTACCTTGAAAACTAGTCCTTGATTATTTTCCCATAACAAACTCTTTGCACATCATGTTAGTAGGTTTTATAATTTTAGGAAAAATTCTGACTACATTAGTGTTATTGATCTTTGCAATATTATCAAAATCTATATGAAAAAACCTCTTATGCCATAACCAACTTTCATCCATCTTCTCAACAAAACAACTTTCTTATATTGAGTTCAACTAAAATACATTACCTCTTGTCTTTATACTTGATGAAATCAAGTTCCTTGATTGATGTTTGATAGTGCATTTTCATTCTTTAATTGTAGATGATATCCCTTATCAAAAAGTTGTCCAACACTCAAAAGATTATGTTTTAGTCCATCAACAAACAATACATCATCAGTGTTAGTTTTACCATCAAGAGGTATAGATCATATCCCTATGATCAAGCAAGGAGTATTATCTCCAAATCTGACTACACATCCATCATACTTGTCAAGATGTAAAAATTTGTCTTTATCACCTTTCATATGATGTGAAAAATAACTATCTATGATCCATTCTAATTTCTTTTCTACATGAGAGACAAAATATTTTTCTTCATGAATAGGACTCTCATCTTTGATAGCAATAAACCCAATCTCATCATCACTTTTTACTGATTCATCATTAGAATCTTTGTCACTAGCATAATAAAATTCTTTTGGATATTTGGATTTGTATGGTTTGGGATTGAACTTAGGAACTCTGGTAGGACATCTAGAAGAAAAATGACCTATCTTATTACATGAAAAATATTTCAAAGGTAACTTGCCTTCATAGTTTCCTTTACCTTTGTTCTCTCTTTTGGCAACCAAAGAAACAAGCTCATCCAACTTTCTTTCTTCTTCTTCTTCTATCTCTGCCCATTCCTTAGCATATTCTCCAAGACTAGCATAATTGTCATTTCTACTGGTACTTGCAACATTCTTTATCATCTTATCCTTATGTAGAGTAGCTTTAAATGCATATTCTAATTTAGGTAAAGCATCTTATAATCTTGAAGTTTCAAATATAGATAACTTACCAATCAAAGTCTCCCTTGTAAACCCTTGTTCGAATGGTATAATATCCTAGATTTCCATGACCTTGGTGTCATATGCTAGTGTCAAGGATCTCATAATTTTTGCAATGATTTCATCTTCTTTGATTGTTCCTCCTGAATTTCTGATGCCAGTAACAACCTTTTTTACCCTCTGAACATATGCTCTGATAGTCTTATCTTCTTGCATCCTCATGTTCTCTAAATTTTCTTTCCAACTTTGCAACTTGGCTTTTTTGGTGTATCTATCTCCTTCATATAATGCTTCCAACTTTATCCAGATCTCATGTGTTTAATCAAGCTCCTTAAATTTTGTAAACTCTTCCTTTGAAAGTGCACTGATTAATGCTTCTCTAGAGACCATATTGCAAGTGATAATATTTTATTCATTGTCAACACTAGATTCTAAATCATCCTCTATCCTAATGCTAGTATGGTTCTTTGTAATCATCCAATCAATTCCCAAGAAGATCAAATGATTCCTCATCTTGTTCTTCCAACTGTCAAAATCTTCACCATCAAGCTTTGGACTATCCTTCCTATAACTTGCCATTATGGATCTCCTCAAGTGATTAATCTTTCTCCAAGAGGACCAAATGCTCTGATACCAATTGTTAGGAATAACAATCCACACAACACAATTGAGAGGGGGGGTGATACCAATTAAATATAGAAAAATACTAATCAAGATGAATAATGCAAATGCCAATAACATATCACAATTTTTGTTCTTGAGGAAAATCATGTTAAGGGAAAAACCCCAGTGTGGACGATACCCACTAGATCATGTGCTAGTATATCAATGTCCATGTTAGGATACCTAACCATGTTAGGAGTTGATAGAAAGAATCTAGCACATCTATTCCTATTAAATGATTGAACCATTGTTAAAAAGGTCCTTCAACCTTGTTAGGAGTTGGTGAAAACAAAATGCATACTACCTAAGCATACTACTCCAAAGTGAAGGTTAAACCCACCTTCAAGACACACTTTCCAAATTCAAAATTAGGGATCTGTTGTCCAATGAACCGATTGAATGATAACTTACTTTCCTTTATATTTTCATTGAAATACACAATGATTGACCATAGATTCCACTCATACCTCTTCTTCTCTTCTTTGATAGACAATAGAAAATTCACATCCATAATCACCAAGCCACTACTAGATTCCTCACATTACATTTCCTTTGTTAGGATTAAGTAATACTGAGAGGCGGGGGTGTGAACCAGTATTACAACATCTTAAAATCAAGCTTAAAAAATTCAAACTTAACCATGCAATTATTGAAATAATGAGAACACACACATTAAGTACACAATTCATAAGACCATGATTTGTTATCGATGAAACACTGGTTAAAGGTAAAACCCCGATGGGGATGATACCCACAAATGATGTACTAATAGTATAGTGTCCATGTAAGGAGATCTATCCTTGTTAGGAGCTGATTAATACATTTAGTACAAATCCATTTTAAAGGATGCATACCCTGTTAGGGGTAGTACACAATACAAGGAGCTCACTGCTCATTCAATGAAAAACAACCTTTACAATGATTTATAAAATGAACTGTACAAGAATCTGTTATACTTAAGTAGTGTTGGAATGTGATGGTTTGGAGCACTAGGAATCACTTGATGGTTTTCATTTATGGAAACACTCATGGAGTGATCGCACGTTGTGGAGATTTCCACTAGAGTCACAGTCATGAAAATGACTAAGTCCAGAATCAGGATAATAGGGTACAATGCCACAATTTTGGTCAGCGATGAAGATACATAAGGTATTATGGATTATGAAGTTAACTAGAGGTATTTTGGATATGCACATTCTTTAGTTAATATTTCATAAGTTTTGGTTACTAGATTTGGGAGATACAGTGTTCGGAAGATATGCGAAGGTAGTAAAACAGTGTAACAGGGTGTATAAATAGTTGTGAAGATTAAGGAAGGAAAATTCAATATGGTAATGTGCTAAGATAGGTGAATAAAGTATATTTATGAATCTTTAGTATTGTAAGAGCACTGACTCCATAGATAAAATTTTCATAAGTTATTATTATGGTTTTCATGATAATTGTGAAGCCGAATGGAAGGCTAATTTTGTATAAGTGTGGAGTGTTTTGTAAAAGCGATATATGGTATGGTAATGATGATAGAATAAGATTGAAAATAGAAGAGAAGAGATTAGATGTGAGATCAATAAGAGGACAAGATACAATTGGAACTATCGAAGCAAGATAAGTGCTTGTATTCAAATCCTTTTGAGAACTATTTTTTGGGACAATATTGGTTGTAAGAGTAGTGTGCTCACCACCTTTAACTAGGTATTTTGAATACCATTAATAGGGTTTTGTATTCCTCTAACAAGGAAATGTACTATGTAACATTCAACTCCTAATAGGGCTAGATCTCCTAACAAGGATATTATATTTTAGTACATATTTGTGGGTACCATCCCCATTGGGGTTTTCCCTTTAGCCAGGGTTTCCTTGAGAACAAATGATGGTGTCATGAGTAATGTATTATGATTATATGTTATTTTCATTTTTGTATTACTTTGGATTGTTTGTAATTGTTTAAAGTTGAAATCAATGTTCTGTAATACCGATTCACCCCCCCTCTCAGTATTACCTAATCCTAACAATTGGTATAAGAGCTATTGGCACTTGAAGAAAAAGTCTAACAACTTAAGGGAGATCAGAATGGATTCAAAAGTTTTGCAAGAGAACTTTGAAGTGGCACTTGAAGATCTGGATAAGATGAAAGTTGAAAATGGTGAATTAAAATTCAAGTTGAGAAGAGAAGAAGGTTTCATGAGGAAAATTAAAGAACAACTTGAGATTGTAAAAAATCAGAGACAAGACCTTATGGAGAAGATCAAAGAAGGTCCAGACAATGATACATCAGACAAAGTAAAGATATTGGAGCAAGAAAAAGAAAAAAGTAATCTTTTGATGATCAAAGAGATTCAACATGAAAAGGATGAAAGAAACAAAGTTGAGGAGTCACTAAAAGAAGCTAACTTGTAGATAGGACAGATGAAGACCGAACTTTACCACTACAAGGATAAATATCAGGAACTAGATAAATACAATCGGATCATTAAAGGTGAACTCACTCAAGCCAAACTACACATTGAGAAGTTACACATGAGCAATGACAAGAGTGATGAACAAAGAACATGACAAAAATCTAAAGGACACATGAGTGGATCCAATAAAGTCAAAAGTTCAAAAACTCAAGAAGAACCAAAAGAAGCCAAGAATGAGGAAAAACCTATTCTTGAAGAAAGGCCTACAAATGAAGAACCTAGAGAACAATTCAAACCTTTCAGAGGTAGATGCTTCAAATGTAACAAAGTTGGACACATGAAAAGAGACTGCATAAGTAAAGGTAACTCTAAGCCCTTTACCAGCTATTGTTTTAATTTCTATGAGTATGGACACAGGAAGGAAGATTGTAGAAAACCTTATCAGTCTAGGTATAAGAAAGAATATATCAGAGAGGAATCTGTAGCCAAGGTTACTTGTCAAAAATGTATTAACTTTGGGCACACGGCAAGGTACTATGAGCTACAAACTAATGAAGAAAGAAGAAGACCACCTATTTGTTACAAATGTAACAATCTAGGTCACATTGCAAAGTTTTGTAGATACAATGGAGATGACAACAGAAGAGGACCAAGGAGATCTAGTGAACCAAAAGGACCACTACCTATGGTTATAAGGATGAACATTAGTGATAATGGTAAAAGCCTAAATGATTACATGAATGAATACAAAAAATTAGAGGATGAAAAGATATGTCAAGTAAAAGTTCTAAATAAGGTAGTGGTTCAAGGAGAGACAATTGATGATGTTGTGTCTTCCCATGATGAGTTCTTTGAGGTATCAAACTAGAAGGACTCATGGGGAGTATTGGATCCAGTTAACAAAAATTATCCAACCCCTATTTAAGTAGAGTAAGCTCATGCGATCTTAGATGTGATGTGTACAGATGTTGTGTAGTCTATGGATGAGATCGCAACACTTGAAAATTCATCTTCTATGTTCGCAATTTTTGCATTGACTGGCCGAGATGCAAAGTTGAGATACCTATGTTTAACGCACACACTCAACTTATGATGGATAAAAGACTTGAAAAATTTCATTCTTGCACCATTTGTTGAAGTCAGCAATAATCTAGTAGAGAGACTTTGCATTTGCGTGAAGCCAAACATCAAATTCAAGCGTTTAAGGTATTTAGACCTAATATTTCACAAAAATAATGGATGCACCAGTAATATATGGTGTTGTAGATAGACCTAGGTATAAATTCAAGTGACATCCATACACATCCTATGAGGACGATCTAGAAGGGGCATTTTCTCAAACCCGCGTAGGTGTATTACATGTAGAAGACATTAGGGCATACATCCCCTATAAATATGAGATCATTGGTGAGGCTAATATCTACAATGATTTGGATGGTATGGTTGAAGCTAATGGAACCATGGTAGAAGAGTTCAAACACTTGGAAGATCAGTCAATTCTAAAGCTAACCCTATTCACCTAGTTCACATAAATGGAATGGTTTAAAATAATTCTAAGCAGGGTTCATGACCAATTTTTATGGATAGGTAGTCAGCCTATAAAGATATGTGCACAAATGATACATGACATCACTAGTCTTGATAATGAAGGATCCCTACATGTGCAAGAGAAGAATCTAAGGAACCTAGCTGAAACACTAACTCATTCAAAATGGGATAAGGGGGCAATGACAGTAAATGAGATTTATCTGCAAGATGTCAGGTTGATAGCAATGATGTTGGGGTACAAACTATTTTACAGTAGCATACCTAATTCTCTATCTGCCAGAGTCATCATGATGGCTTACAGAATGGTAAAGGAGAATAAGAAATATAATCTTAGTGAAATTCTAGCTCAACAATTCATTAAGAATGTAAAATTCATTAAGAAGGATAAATCTAAGGCATTTAGATTTGGTTCTTTACTGATTCATATGTACATTCACATAACCCACAAATTTCCTGGCATGCATCCTAGAGCATGGAAAGTCAATGAGCCCACTAGACTTCAAATATCAGAATCCTATAGAAGACAGAAGAAAGACTAGGTTGATGGAGAGTTGTTTGGTAGGATAAAGATACTAGAGAGGAAGATGAAAGAAAGGTACATAATCCCTAAAAATTTAGTAGAAAAATATGAGGACACTATCTGTTTCATGGTTGAAACTGATTGTGTCTACTTTGAGGTAGTTGAGCCCAGAACTAAGTGGTGTTATCCTATGGGATATGAGGTAAGTGCTAAAGTACTGACTATGTAAGTGGAACATGTACTGGTAGTAGAAAAGGACTCTACCCAAGAAAGATGGGGTACATACAATGAGAAATATGAGAAAGTAAGAGAAGAACAAGAAAAGGTAACAAGGAAAAGAAAGGTCTGAAAGATTATTGAAGAAATTACTACGAAGGTAGGAATCACAAAGAAATAGTATTTGGACTTGAAAAATAAGATGGAGGCATCTTCTAGTATTGCCACTGATACACCTATTCCATTAGAAATAGAGAAGGTAGTTACTACTAATAACATTGTTGATTTATCAGTCTCTCAAGAGGAAGAAACACAAGAAGTTGTGACTACAACTATTCCTAGAAGATCATCAAGGATAGTTAAGCAGGCCAGTCCAAGAGAAAAAGAGACAGAGGTAAAGAGGAAGAAGAAGGAAGAAAAGGTCATGGAGAAAGAGGAAGAGAAAATGGTCCAAAAGAGTCCACAATCCTTGTGGAAACTAGATATGAAATCATTATAGAAAAGGGTTATCAAAGATGGAAACCTGATATCAATAAATAGATACTATGAAAGATATAGCCCGAAGGACCAATAAATCATTGAGGACACCATCATTGAGTACTTTCTATTTTTCAAAAAGAATTTGTTGGAAGTTGAAGCTAGTGTCCCCAAAGATCTGTACAACAAACTGGAAATCAGAAAATAGTTAGGACATTTAGAGAATGAGAACATAAGAAATAGAACAATTGATGATATATTGCTGATTGTGTCTATTTAGGAAAGAGAAAGAATCATAAAGGCACTGAAACCTCTACTAAGAACAAAGACCAGACTAGTCAAGATTATGGCTAGAAAATATGATGAGGTAATTGAAGATACCCAAAAGGAATTAGACCAAGTTCTAATGTATGACATGCCTAAAAAGGTGTCACCTCCTAAGACTGCTAAACCTCAATCCTTGGGTTTGGGAGAGAGCTCAAAGGAAATAGATGAGAGTACTCAAGTTAACTTGCAACTAGACTTCTTTGTCATTGGTGTGTCTATTAGCCTTGACACTTCTCAAGATGTAAATGATCCATTTATGGATAAGGTGGATAGTGCGATGGAGGTTGAAGATCGGGACTAGACAGAAGAAAGAAAATTAGAAGAGAAACTAGAATAATTAGTATAGGAGAAGGAGTTACAGCAAGAAGTACATCAATAAAAACAACCTAAATTAGAGGAAGTTGCTAAAGTCAGACTGGATACATCCCTATTGTTGGCAAGTGTGGCCAAACCAGTCATTTATGATGTGGAAAACATGGATGAAGATGAGTTGATGAAACTTTCATTTATGGCTTTTGCTAAAGCTAAGGAGAGATCAGTTTAGAAAGGAGACAAGAGAGCTAAGATAATGGTCAGGGCTATAGAAATAGTAAACAAGCTACTCCCCTCACCAGTTATCCTAAAATACAAGGATGAGGTTGAGAATCTCGATATAGTATTGGATAGCTTTGATGGTCATTTTGACTCATTGCTAAAAACAACAGAGGAGAAGGCTAAAAATAACTTCTTGGAGAAGAATTTGAGTGAAGTTTGTAACTCCATTTCATGGGACTTAGGCATTCTTAAGGCTACCACTCTTAAATCCAAGAGTTGTAGCACAAGGCATGAAACTCTACAACTATTACATAAATCCCTATAGACATTTGAAGAATGTTGAGGAGGCCATAGCTAAAGATAGGGATAGCCTTGATAGTATAATAGATAGTTGTGAATCATCTTCACAAACCATGGGAGAAGTAGATAAGGAGACGTCCAGGCTATTGGAAAAGATAGGAGCACTGGAAATGGAGAAAGGGAGAGTTACAGATAAATTTGGCTCATTAAGAAGCCTATTGAATCCCAAGCTCTCAATGTTGGAGACTCATCTCTCAGAGATGATAAAGGTTGATAGCTCAATTCCAGCATCTACTCTTACTAAGCTTAAGGCAATAGAGACAACATCATATGCACTGAATGGATTAATCCATGTCAGTGAACTTGATAATTTCATGGATTGAGGAAGTTAAGACCTTGGAAAATCTCCTTCCAAGATATCTTAAATATGGTAAGTAAGCACTAGACCACTTGTGCTTCAGTTCTACAATTTTAAGAATACATTTTCCATTGATGTCAAAGGGAGAGGAAGAAAAGGAAAATGAGGAAGAGAAAGAAATATGTAGAGAAGAAAATTTTAAAAAAAAGAGAAGGAAAAGAAGAGAGTTGCTTTGTGATACTTAGTCATTTTTCCAAGTGTTTCCATCAATGCCAAAGGGAGACATTTTTGGCATGTGATGGTTTGGAGCACTAGGAATCAATTGAGGGTTGTCATTTATGAAAACACTCATGATGGAGTGATCGCATGTTGTGGAGATTTCCATTGGAGTCACAGTAATGAAAATGACTAAGTCCAAAATTAGGATAACAGGGTACAGTGCCATAGTTTTGGTTAGTGATGAAGATATATAAGGTATTATGGCTTAAAAATTTAATTGGGGGTATTTTGGGATATGCACATGCTTCAATTAAGATTGCATAAGTTTTTCTTACCAGATTTGGGAGATACAGTATTTAGAAGATATGCAAAGGCAGTAATACAGTGTAACATGGTGTATAAATAGTTGCAAAGAATAAGGAAGGAAAATTCAATATGGTAATGTGCTAAGATAGGTGAATAAAAAATATTTCCAACTCTTTAGTATTGTAAGACCGCTGACTCCAAAGATAAAATTTGCATAAGTTATTATTATGTTTTGCATGATAATTGTGAATCCAATTGGAAGGCTGATTTTGTAGAAGTATGGAGTGTTTTGTAAAAGTGATATATGGTATGGTAATGATGATAGAGTAATATTGGGAATAGAAGAGTAGAGATCAGATGCGAGAATAGTAAGAGGCCAAGCTACAATTGGAACTATCTAAGCAAGATAAGTGCTTGTATTGTTCCCCTTTTGAGAACTATTTTTTGGGATAGTATTGGTTGTAAGAGTAGTGTTCTCACCACCTTTAACTAGGTGTTTTGTATACCCCTAACAAGGTTTTGTATTCCTCTAGCAAGGGAATGTACTATGTAACAATCAGCTCCTAATAGGGATATTATATTTTAGTACATATTTGTGGGTACCATCCCCACTAGGGTTTTACCTTTGGCCAGGGTTTCCTCGAGAACAAATCATAGTTTCATGAGTAATGTGTTATGCTTATATGTTCTTTTCATTTATCCATTACTTTGGATTGTTTGTAATTGTTTAAAGTTGAAATCAAAGTTCTATAATACTGATTCACCCCCCCTCTCAGTATTACCTAATCCTAACAAGTAGTCCTAACTATAGTTTGTAATATCCTTTGTATTATTCTAACATCCCAATGCATCACCATATTTTTTATCTAATTCCTTCGCATCTCAAAACATCTTCATATATATACTTGACCTCATAACATTTCTAGTCATCTCACAAATACATCACAAAATGTGTCCAACATATACTCAAATAGTATATACATAGTCAACAATTATACATACACAAATATAGGGTAGAACCCCCAAAAAAATACAAGGCATCACCTCTGGAATCCAAATATTGCTCATTTCAACATCGTGACCACTCATCTATCCTATTACACTATTATACTATCAAGTTTTAACTTTCTCCAGTCAACTCCAAAATAAAAGATACCTTACCTAAAGGTACAATAAATCTCATAGAGAATTCCTCTAGGCTTTCAAGACTTAGTTCTTCACATACTGTGTGCACTAGGAAAAACTATACAACTGTACCCTGACAACTGTTTCCTAGACTTAGTCATTTTTCCAAACAAAATAGCCAAAACTAGTCTATGCTCCAAACGATCATGCTAATAAGTAGTGTTTCCATAAATTACAACATATATTCTATACCTATTATGATACTTTCCAACAATCTCCCCCTTTGACATTGATGGCAACACTTAGTGAAAAATGACTAAGTGCCCAATACCAAACTTCTATCTATACATCTCTAATATATTTATCTATACATTTTTCACACTTATTACTCCCCCTTTGACATCAATGGAAAATGTGTACTCAAAAAATATAGTTATATACAATTAAAAAATGTAGAGATGCTCACCAAAAATGCATACCATATGAAGTATATCTTGGAAAGAGGTTTCCAAGATCTTTACATCTACTGTTGTCTTCTCTAGGTTCTGACCAACATGTATATGTCTATTGAAAGGAAAGGATGAGATCTCAACATTCTTTATTACTTTAGGAAGATCTCCATCAAGGGACTTCTTCATTGTCTCCATGTCCTCAAGATGCTTCTCTAGAATAGATAGTTTAGGAGTAAGTATACTTCTGAACATAGAAAATCTCCCCAACACTGTTGACTTTTCTATCTCTAACACACTAATTTTATCCAATAACTTGGAGACTTCCTTATCCATCTCTGTAAAAAATTGTGAGGAGGACCCATAATTATTTTCCAAGTCATCCAATGTCTTTTCATCATTGTGGATTATATCCATCACATTCTTTATATAATTAGAAGGGTTTATGCAATAGATGCATATCTTCTTTCCATTCTTGATCCAAGACTTAATACTAGAAATAGTGATGTCCAATATGGTGGTATCCCACTTTAATGACTAACATAACTCATCTAGATTCTTCACCATGTATTATATCTCAACTTTCATAGTTGCAACTTTCTCCAATGAAGTAAAGTGAGCATCAAAGTTGTCAAGGAATTTATTAAGGTTATCCGTTGCATCATTTCCCTAAAAGGTAAAAGGTATGTGTAAGATATTTTTTATTGTATCTACCACCCTATCCAATACCTTTGACTTTTTGTCTTTCCTCTATTCTGATCTCTCCTTAGCCTTAGCAAATGCTATGAATGAAAAATTCATCAATTTATCCTCATCCATGCCATCAACATTAGTATTGAGAGGTTTACTATCACTTGCCAACAATAGAGTTCAAGAGACATGAATAAATACATTCATTTCTTGCATAGATTCAACTTCCTTCTTTACCTCATCCATACTTTCTTTAAATTCTTTCTTATTGTCTTGATCTACTTCCTCAATAGCTTCTCCCATTTCTCCCCCAGTGAATATGCCAAGATCTATATTGACAGGTACTCTATTTATCACTCCCATCTACCTCAGTAACAATGTCAATATTCCCTTGAAAAGGTTCACCAATATCGTATGAGGTGTCCAAAGACACAAGCACACTTGCTACAAATAAGTCTAGTTGTTTAACTGTACTATAGAACTTATTATTATCACCTTCATCCTTAGGTGAGTCAATGTCTACTTATGTAGATTTAGAGGACTCTCCTTTAAGAATGGTTTTGGTCTTAGTAGCTTTGGGCTTAGGAGGTGAGGGATGTTTTGGTTAAACTTCCATCAATACCTTATCAATAGCCTTATTATTTTCCTCTATTACTTCATCATACTTTTTCCCCATGATCTTTATCAATCTAGTTTTTATTCTCAGCAGAGGTTTAATGGCTTTCATTATTTTTTCATTCTCATTTAATGAAACAACATGTAACATATCTTCTATGGCCTTTTCCCTTATATGTTGGTCTTCTATAAGTTCCAATTTCTTCCTTATCAACATAGGTTTAATGGATTTCATTATTTTGTCATGTTCATTGAATGAAACAACATGTAACATATCTTCTATGGCCTTTTCCCTTATCTTTTGGTCTTCTATAAGTTCCAATTTCTTCCTTACTTCCAGTTTTTTGTATAAATCCTTATGAATACTACGTTTGAGTTTGAGTAAATTCTTTTTAAACACTAACATGTCATTAATTATAATATCTTCAATTAAAATTTTATTATTTTCATCATACCTCTCATAGTATCTAGGTAATTTATCTAGATTTTCTTTATCAACTATCCTCTTTTCGAACATTTTTAGATCAGGTTTCCAAATTAGTCTCTCAGTTGGTTTGTCTTGTACTACCGTTTTGGTTTCCTTCTCTTTTTTCTCCTCTTCAACCTTCTTTTCTTCTTTCTTTTCCACACTTGTCCTCTGTATTTTTGGAGGTAAATTCTATTTGGATGATTTTGTTCTCCTTATAGGAATATTTGTTTCCTTCTCAAGTTCAATCATGCTAGTTCTCTACAATGACCTTTTAGGTTGTGAAGGGGTGGTATCAGTTATAGAGACCATAGTAGGAGGTGAATCAATGACCTCTACAACTTCAAGAGATGGAAGGGCTACAGGAGTAGTTCTTTCCCACCTAGAAGCTCCTTTTTCTCTCTTATTTATTACTTCTTTCATCTCTTCTTGCCTTATACCTACCTTTTCTGCAATATTATCAATTATTTTCTCAATCTTTCTTTTTCTTACTGCCCTAGTTTGTTCATCTTTGATTTTGGTAGATTTTTGTTCATAAGTGCCCCATCTTTCTTCGGTAGAATCAATCTCAGAAGATAGAACATGTTCTACTTTCATAGTAATAACTTATGTACCAACCTCATAACCCATAGGGTAACTCCATTTCTTCCTTGGTTCGACTGCTTCGAAACATACACAATCAATTTTAACTATGAAATAGATTGTATCTTTGTACTTCTAAACCATTTCATCAAGAATCCTCTTTCTTTTCTTCATTTCCCTTTGAATAATTATAAACATGCCAAAGAGTTCTCTATCTACCCATTTGCTCTTTTGTCTTCTATAACTATTACTCACTTGAATACCTGTGGGTACATTGTCTTTCCATGCCCTAGGATGCATTCTAAGAAATTTGTGTACAACATGAATGTAGATATGTATTAGGAGTGATCCAAACTTGAATGATTTTAATTTGTATTGCTTGATCTATATTACATTCTCCAAGATTTGGTGTCTCAGTACTAAGCATAAGTTGTATTGAATGTTTTCTTTTTCCATTTTATATGCCATCATGATTAAACCCGTAGAGACAGAGTTAGGTCATCTTCTATAGTGAAGTTTGTATCCCAAAATCATTGAAATTAATCTCACATCTTGCTGAAAGATGTCAGTAATTATCATTTCCCTCTTATCCCACTTAGAGTGAGTTAGGGTTTCTACCCATTTCTTCAGGTTCTTTTCCATAGTAGGGATAATGCCAGTATTATCCAATCCAGTCACATTGTGAATCAAATCATTGGAAATATTAGCAAGCTACTCTCCTATCCATAGAAATTGATCATGGACTCTACTAAGGATGATCTTGATATGTTCTTCCTTATTGAACTCATAGAGTTCCGCCATTTGCATGATGCTATTTTTTTGCAAATGAGAAAACTCATCCTTCCAAGTTCCATCATGCTTAATCATGTCCTCCTCCTTGATGATTTCATAGTCTCCTAATGACTCATACTTGCAATGAATGTATTCTCTAATGTCCTTCACATGAATTACACCATATGGAGTTTGTGAAAATGCACCTTCAGGATCATCCTCTATGGATTTTTAAGGGTGTTTCTTAAATTTTTACCTCAACCTCTCACTAACATGAAAGATCAATGATGTATCCATAGTGAACAAAGCTTGCAAAAGATCAAAATATCATTTATTTGGTGACTTTGGATATGCACACTTAGTGATCACAAGAATGTTCTAGATCCTTTGCTTACTCCTTCGGTATCCTATAGTTCTTCTCAAATGGTGATCAAAATGTTTTAGAAAATGAACTTATACTTCACAGTATTTAATTTTACACATTTCCCAATGAATCTATAAATTTTCCAAGATCCAGTCACCCATCTTTCTGGAGATAATATAATATAATATTCAAAAACATGCAATATCAGATATATACTCTATACTAAACATATTATCTATCCATAAGCTTTCATCAGCTTTTTCTTTATTAAAGGGGATGGATAGATTACTGTTATATTTCTCCAAAGCTCCTCCTAAGGCCATGCTTGGCCATTTAGGTTAATGTAGAAACATAAGGAAATGTTCTAATAGCATCTACTAATTCTCCCTAAACCTTAGTCTCACTTTATTCCTTCACTTTCCATACTTTACCACTGTCGTTATTACCTTCCTTCATAAAACATCTGTCAAACTCAGTCATGCATTCTGTTAGGATTTTACCAACATTACCAACATTTTTCTTTATAACACTAGGTGGTGATCTTCTGTTGTTTACATCTCTTTTATACCTACAAAACTTTGTTATATATCCTTGATTGTTACATTTATAACATGTAGGAGATGATATGTTCAGATTAACTTGTAGTCTACAATTTCTTGTGATCTGCCCAAAGTTGTTACATATGTAACATGTATATCATTGAAAACTACAAGCACTTCCATTTAGGACCAGTTTATCCCTCTAAGTAGGTGGTCTAGGGTCATGTCAAATGCCTTGAATGTGTCTTTGACTTGGATCAGACTTTTTCCCCCTGTTCTGCTTCTCTTTCCACCTTTTTCCAGCTTGTTTGTGGCACCTGATCTTGATAAATTAAGATTCTTGACCTCAGGGTCAAGGTCAACCTTCTGGGTCAAGGTTGACCTTCTGGGTCAAGGTCAACCTTGACCTTGACCCTGGGTCTAGATTTCAAGTTCTGAAAGTTTCTAGACGTCAGGTTTCAGAAAGTTTATTTTCTCATTTCCGGGTCCGCTGTTTCGGACTTCAGGACAGTAAAATCTTAAATGATATTTAAATTGGGTCTACTTCCAAGAGTAAAGGATTAAATTAGAATTTAATTCTCTTATGTAGGCCTCTCTAGAAGTTTGTGCCCTAACTTGTATAAAAGGAAGCCTTCCTCTCTGATTTCAATCCATCAATCATCTCTCTCAAGCACTCGAGCAAGTTAAATCAAGAAATCATCAAGAAAGCGAGAAGGAGAAAGAAAGAATTCAAGAATTCATTCATCTTAAAGCATTCAAGAATTCAAGATCCAATTCATCAAGGAGATCCATTGGTAGCTATTGAAGGATTCAATCTCTATGGAGCCCTATGTTGAAGATTTCTCCATCTATTTCCATTCAAGGTTCTTCCTATTCCAAGATCCATTCAAGATTAGTGTTGAAGATCTAATGCAATTGATTTGAGACATCCTACATATAATTCTATATTAATTTGGAGCATCCATACTTTTGGATTCAAGGATTCGAATCCTCCACAAGGGTTTCAACATAAGCAAGGTGAATTGTTCCATTTAATTTTTTTATTGCTGCAATTTCAATTATATTTCAAGGTTAATTCGAAAACCAAGGTTTGACCAAAGCAAACCCCTCATCCAACAAACAAAACCATTTTTCTTATAGGTACAGGTGCGGGACAATGAATCACATATCAGATTTGAATACTATTTTTGATGAACTTTCAAGATCCGTGAACAGATGTTCTGTCAGAACAGTTGAGGTTAAGGTCGACATAAAGGGGTAAGATTATGCCCTAGGGTTAGATCTTACCCCTATTTTGGGTCAAGGTCAACCTTTCTCATAAAATCAAAAGGTTTCTGGGTTTTCTCTATTTCTGTGTTTCTAGGATAGATCTAGTTGAAAAATTTCTTGAAACTATGTATAGACACCAGAAAATAGTATTTTCCAGATCTGTCATATTTTGAGGTTAGTACTTGTCTTCAATTCAATTAAAATTTATGTACTTCCTTTCCATAATGGAATATAAGGTTTTCTCCTTTCTTCATATTCTCCGTTGATTGATTCATTTACGTATTGACCATCTTCTTGGGGTTAATCAATTTGGATCTTTCCTTTGGGAATTTGGGGTTAAGAAGAAGATCTTATCTTCCCCAATCCTATACACACTTACACACATGACATCCACTTTCCCCCATTTTCATACATTACATTTTGGTGAACCCACGATAGACAAATCTTTCTTTTATGGTGTTAGATCTTGCATTTACATTTCATATAAAGTAAAAATACAAAAACATTTATTTGTTCATACTTTGTGTTTACCTAGTTTAGTTCATTTTGCATTGCATTGGTATATGAGATTTACTACCTCTAGTCCTATTTATAATATTCTGGTTAGACAAAGTCGTAGACTTATGGGTGCCTTTGATCTTGAGTCTTTCTCTCCTTTTCTTAGGATCACAAATGACAATTTGATTATTCATGATTCTAATCCTACTATGGAGCATAACTCTTCTCACTCATCTCATGATGAGGATGATTCTTTAAGAGTTCCTCTTGAACAAGTCTAAAACCTTTCAATTGAACTTGATAAAATGGGAAATTGGCTTACTCAAGAGAACCATAATCAAGATTTCATTCAAGCTATAGATGCTCTTAAGAAATTCCTTCATGATAGTGATCAAGGTGTTAATCTCTTGCATGGTATTACTCATCTTGTGGATTTAAATGTTAAACCTTTAGCTCAAGAAGCCCAAGATTTAGGATTCACTCCTCCTGTCACTAGTGTGGAACCTTCTTCTATTCCTTTACCTAGCATTCCGATTTATACTCCTGCTTTAGTGACTACGTTGGTTCCCTCTCTTCCTATGAGTGTTCCTTGTGTGTCTCTACCTACTTCAAAACCTTCTTATCATAATGTTCCTTTTACTTATTCTAATCCTCTTCCAACTATGGTTCCAAGTTTTCTCCCAGTTGTGTCTTCCATTCCTATCACTTCATATACTTTATCTAGTGTTTCTAGTGTGTCTATACCTCCTCTTTCATCTAATGATTCAACAATCATCAGTTTGGCTCAAACTGTGTCCTCTTTACAACAACAACTTGCATCTTTAACTCAATCCAATTTTAGGATTCCTACATGTGACATGTTAAGTCCTTTATCCCTAGACATTATTCATGCTCTTGTTCCTCAAAAAGCTGATATGCCTTCTCTTGAGAATTATAATGGTAAGGGAGACCATGTTACTCATGTTAAAACATTCCAGATCCTTTGTAGTGACTATGCTCATGACCATATGATTTTAGCCAAGCTGTTTGTTATAACTTCTCGTGACAAGGCCTTGCAATGGTATATTCTTTTCCAAAACTTGCTAATATCTTTATTCAAAAAATTTAAAATAACATTGGCTTGCAAGTGTCCTTAACTGATTTGATGCATTGTAAACAAAATAGTAAAGAAAAATTGAATGAATTTATTGGTAGATTTAAGTATTTGCATGCTCAGATTTCTTATCATGTTCTTGATATTGATATTCAACGTATGTTTATTTCAAATTTACAAAAGGATATTAGAGATAAGATTCTCCTTACTAAATTTACCTCTTTTCAACAAATTTTTGCAACACTTCATCATTATCAATTACAAGTGAGTCAATTTGAGAGAAACACTCCAATGGCTCATGTCCCAGTTGATAAGAGTGATGCTACTCCTAATCCAAACAAGTTTCAAAGACCTAACAAATATGTCAAGATAAATAAACAAGAGAATGTAGTTACTAATCAAGCTGTTATTGCATCCAATAATGCTACTTCTACATCCACTACTTTTTGTCTGAATCATACATTTACTCCTCTTTCTAAATCTTTGCATTCTATTATGAATAAATTTTTGACTACTAATATGATTACTTTACCTCCTATTCAACCTATTTTACCTAGTATGGTGGCATCAAAATCCTTTGATTCCAAAGCATTTTGTCAATATCATTGTTAGAATGGCCATGATACTAAGAAGTGTTATTCTTTAAAACATAAGGTTCAAGACTTAATTGATTCTAATGCTTTATCTGTTGATAATTTTGATGCAAGTAGTGGGAACAAGTCTGTCTCTCCTCCTAATGAAAATCTTCAAATCTATATGAATCCTTTACCTACACATGATACTAATACCATTGTTCAACCATCTTCTATAGATATTGTTTATGATTCAAAGATGGATGATCTTAATCACATTGTTAACCATGTGGAGCACACCATGTTGTCTCAATTTATATCTCCACCCCAGACTCAATCTAAAACTCAACTTCAAGTTCCACCTAAACCTAAGCCAAAAATTCAACCTAAAAAACAACCTAATAATAAAAGACCTCGGGAACTCTTGATTATCTTTGATGATTCTAGGACTATTAAAGCTCCTGATGGTCCCCTCTATGTTTATGCTAGGATTTCTAAGATACCTACGTGTAGTTCTCTTGTTGATCCTACATCCTTAGTCAATGTTATTACTTAAGAAAATATTTTTATGAACAACTTACAATTTGATTCTTATGATACATTAGATGTGTGGATTCAAACTTGTAATGGTTTTCTTTATCCATCATTTGGATCTATTAACCTACTTTTTGAACTTTGTGGTAAAGTTGTGGACACTACTTTTGTTGTTGTCCCTACTTCTGATTAGTTTCAAGTTAAGTTTGGTTTTCCTTTATTGAATTCCATGCATGTTGTTGCTTCTCCTATCCATAAGTGTCTTAAATTCATTCATGATGAAGAATTAAAGATGATTAATCATAGTTTATATCAACCTTCTAGGCCCATGGATTGTGCTACCCTTGACTTCTTTTGGCCTTCATTACCTAATTCATGTCCTTCTCGACCTGATAACCTTTTTTGCTCATACCAAGCCTATAAACATCACAAGATTCTTGAGTTAAGCATGCCTCACATGGATATTAACAATGGTCTTTTACCTACACCTTCCATACCTCCTTTATCCATGGCTTCTAGTTCTGTTAATCAAGCTCCTAGTGTTGTTTTTCAGCCTACTAAGAAGTCTATTGATCCTCATATAGAACCTATGAAGGAACTAGTTGTTGTCCCTCCTAGTTCTCAACATATTTCAAACAAGACAAAATGTAACTAATCTTCTAATGAATGTCGTAAGAAGTGTCAAGCTCAAGCTAAGGCTTGTACCTCTGTTCTTCCAAGTTCTTTACCTTCTTTTGACCAGCATATGCATGATGTGTTAGAATAAGTTAATGATGTTAAGATGAATTATTATGATGATTCTATTCCTATCTTAGATCCTATTCTGATTAATTTGGATGAAGAAGATACTCTTGATGATACTAATGATGTTGATGATGAATATGAAACTATTGACATTGATATTGATTTACCTAATATTCTTTCATCATAATTGATAATTACATCTAGTCTCAAACATTATGATTCTCAAGAGGATCCTTGTTTGGAACTGGCTATTTTTCCTACTATGTTGGATATAGTCCCTCTTGCGAGTTTCCCACCTTCCAAAATTTATATAGAAGGATATGGGGAGAGTAGGAGACATGCTTGATAGGCTTGTCCTTCATGGTAGCTTTTTGTGTGTTTACCTGCTGTACTGTGCTTCTCCCATAATGTGTTTGCTAAATGTTTGTTAGATTCTTTTATACAACCCTTGTTACTCTATTGGTGCAAGGTGATAAAGGAATCAAACCCATTGTAAAATTCCTCTATATGTATCTCTATTATTCTATATGTTGTTCTCATGTTATTTTGTACTTGTGCTATTGTTCGTAAATGTTTTCCTTGTGTAGTCTGCTTGGATTTTCAACTTGGTAGCACTGAATCTTTTTGGTCTCTATGTTGTGGTCCGAAAAGACTCTTCTTTGTAACTCTTATGTTTTCTTTTGTCCATTGTGATTGTAGTTCTACTTTATTTAGGGAATTATGTCAATTCATTTGCAATAATGTCATATATATATATATATATATATATATATATATATATATATATATATATATATATATATATATATAATCTTATGATCATACTGACCCCACAGCAAGTAGATCCCTTCTATGTTCTCTATATGTTTATGTGGTATTTCCCTTGATTTGTCTTTGCTTGGGGGCATCTCATAGTGGAAACATAATCAGTGGAGTTGTTTATGTTTCCGTTCAAGCCATTGCTCCTGTTAAAGTGTTAGGAATGACTTTAATGTGGGGGCATATGCTCTACTCACTTTTTGCAGACACACACTTTCAATATACATGTAATTTTCAAGGAACTTTTCTCCCTTTATGGATTAGTGACTAATACTTAAAGCATGCATTTTTATCTTATACGATCTCTTGATCCCTCCAGTTTTAAATTTTCAAAATTTTGATCCCTTAAGGTCGAAGGTGTCCTTAAGACTAGATCTCTTTTGTTTTTGGCTTTTCTCTTTTGGAATAGAATATTCCTAAGGGTGGATCCTTGATGGGTTGAAGAGTGAGTAGCCACATTCATTGAATGATTCAATTCCATCTTTCCAGTTGCGTTGTTTCCTTGTTTGGTTCACAATGGGACATAAGTTCTCATTGGGTGAGGCAATCACACCCTTTTCTCTCTCTTTTCTAGATATGTCTCTCTTATTGTAATCTTGGAGTTGACAAAGACTTAATTCCCTTGGGGCTTGGGGATTCCTTTGTCCCTTTGATTTCAATAAGATTGTCTTTTTCATTGTGATCTACTTTACCAAGAGTTTGTATCAAGTCCATACTCTTGCTAAAGTGGGGGTTAAATGCATCGTTAGAAAATGAAAGCACTTCCATTTAGGACTAGTTTAACCCTCTGAGTAGGTGGTATGGGGTCATGTAAAATACCTTGAATGGGTCTTTGACTTGGATCTACCTTTTTGCCCCTATTTTGCTTCTCTTTCAACCTTTTTCCAGCCTATTTCTAGCACCCGATCCTAATAAATTGAGATTCTTGACCTTAGGGTCAAGGTCAACCTCGAACCTGACCTTGGGTCCATATTTCAAGTTTTGGAAGTTTCTAGATGTTAGGTTTTAGAAAGTTTATTTTCTCGCTTCCAGGTCGGATATTTTAGACTTCAGAACGGTAAAATCTTAAATGATATTTAAATTGGGTCCACTTCCAAGATTAAAGGCTTAAATTGGAATTTAATTCTCCTATGTAGGTCTCTCTAGAAGTTTGTGCCCTAACTTGTATAAAAGGAAGCCTTCCTCTCTCATTTCAATCCATCAATCATCTCTCTCAAGCACTCAAGCAAGTTAAATCAAGCAATCATCAAGAAAGAGAGAAGGATAAATAAAGCATTCAAGCATTCATTCATCTTCAAGCATTCAAGAATTCAAGATCCAATTCATCAAGGAGATCCATTGGTAGCCATTGAAGGATTAAATCTCTATGGAGCCCCTATGTTGAATATTTCTCCATCCATTTCAATTCAAGATTCTTCCTATTCCAAGATCCATTCAATATTGTTGTTGAATATCTAATGCAATTGATTTGAGGCATCCTACATATACTTCTAAATTCATTTGGAGCATCCATACTTATGGATTCAAGGATTCAAATCCTCCACAAGGGTTTCAACATAAGCAAGTTGAATTGTTCCATTTACTTTGTTTATTGCTGAAATTTCAATTACATTTAAAGGTTAATTCCAAAACTAAAGTTTGACCAAGGATAACCCCACATCCAACAAAAAAAACCCTTTTTCTTGTAGGTACAGATGCGGGATAGCGAATCATAGATCATATTCGAATACCCTTTTCAGTGAACTTTTGGGATCTGCAAATAGATTTTCTATCGAAACAGTGCAGGTTAAGGTCAACATAAAGGGGTAAGATTGTGCCCTAGGGTAAGATCTTACCCCTATTTTGGGTCAAGGTCGACCTTTCTCAGAAAAGTAGAAGGTTTATGGGTTTTCTCTATTTCTGTGTTTCTAGGCCAAATTTAGTTGCAAAATTTCTTGAAACTGAGTACAAACACCAGAAAATAGTATTTTCCAGATCTATCATATTTTGAGGTTAGTACTTGTCTTGAATTCAATTAATATTTCTATACTTCCTTTCTATAATGGAATATAAGGTTTTCTCCTTTTTTCATATTCTTTGTCGATTGTGTTGGCTCTTGATTTAACAAGATTTTAACTACCTTTATTAATGCAGAGATATACCTATGGGGTAGCTTACTTCCCACAATAAGTACATTCATAAAAGAATAAGGAAAAATGAACAAAGCACTAAGGCTTTCTACACGTTGAACTCTGCATAATTTAGGTGGGTGCACCTAGGATTAGGATCACTTAATCTCAGTCTTTTCACTAATCCTCACAAAGCAGATATATGCCCATAATACTTCTTGTTATCTA
Organism: Chamaecyparis obtusa; assembly: GCA_027943335.1. NCBI lineage: Eukaryota > Viridiplantae > Streptophyta > Pinopsida > Cupressales > Cupressaceae > Chamaecyparis > Chamaecyparis obtusa. Next base: position 3,708,577 of record BSBK01000614.1, read on the forward strand.
TGGCATAAAGAGAGAGGATGTGAAGCTACACACACTATCAAATTACTCACAAATAAAGTAGGGGCTATTGTTGTTAAGTCCACAATTACCGACTTAAAGATTTAGAATTTGATTTGTTTAAGTTTTTGGGTGGAACGGATCTCTAAAATACCCCAAATCTACCATAGACTAGTGCCTTATCCAATGGGAAACAGAGTCAAATAAATATTGCAACAAAGAGCTATGAAACAAGAAGAACACAAATTTTAATATGTTGATAGCTTACACCAAACATACACCATTGATCATATTTTAATTAGCAATGCACCTGTGTACTTAGATATGCAATCACCTATTCAAAGGACTTTAACCCTCCCCTTAGAAGAGACCTCAAAACAAGTAATACATTAATCAACATCCATTGAAAGAAAAGTATGAGATACCCTTTATATCTCAACTCATACACATCTGAAAACCAATCCTAAACTTAGTTGTTCCTTCAAAAACAACTCTATTGTAGACATCTTCAGACATACAATAGAAAAACTAAAACACCCTTGATGCTCTAATCAACAAGTTCAAGAACCAAATGGAGACAATCTGATACGAGTATGAATATGTTGAAATCTTATACATAAGAAATACTTGTTACAATTTACATTCTTATTTGAAAACCAGAAAGGATACAAGAACACCCTATATGAAGAGAAGAGGGCAGTATATACAAAAGGAACCACTCATGGAGCCAACCCTAAAAATTACAGAGAAATTGGAACCCCTACTAAATGATCCTAAAAATCCTTATAAAGGATTGCAACAAGCTTGGGATCATTTAGGTAAAAATTAGGTCTACAACCACCAGGTACAACAAGAAATGAAAGCAATCAAGAAAGCCAAGAGACCCGAGAAGATCAAATCAAATTTGAGGTACAATTATTTGGGTTTCTCATCAATAGGCTAACTATAATCATAATTCAAAAATTTCTTATTGTAGACAAAACAACTTTAAATTTATGAACCAACTTGGCAAAAACTTGCATAAAATAGGGCATGGAATTTTGTGACATCCATCAAACCCTAGTTTCCCTATTAAAATATTAGTTTTGTATTAAACTGGCATGGCACTCTTAGGAAAGAAAATTAGATCTGGGTGGCTACCTAATATCTTGTTCATCAATTCTTTACCTGCAACCGTCCTTGGAGAAAAAAAATTAGATCTGGCTTTGTCATATCTGGTTTAGCATTCAAAAACCCTACAAAAACCCTTAATCAGTTCAAATTCTGGCAGCAATGGCTAACTGATCAAATTTAAAATGCGGTCATTGATCTTCATCCTTTCTCAGCACATTAGACAGTTTTCATATTTTGACAAGAGTCAAATTAGACTTTTAAAATTACCTGGCCACATTATCATATCTCTACATCCAATCAGAATTGAGCACCTCGGCATGACTTGGCAACTGGACCCACCTTTATCTTTTATCTAACCCATGGCAAGTCTTAACCACATTGGATCTAGAGAATAGGAGACTAAAGTAAATCTCTAAGTTGTAGAACATTTATCTTAACCTTGGTTAGGTCTGGAGATCATGTGAATGAAGCATTCACATGATCACTGAGCATTTCCTTGACCTGAGGTTTCATTTAGAGAGTCAGTGACCACCGTCTGATCATGACTACATCAATGGCCTTTGCTAAGTCTCTAAGCTTTTATCTTAACTCATCTTCTATCTAGCGACCCAATGACCAAAGCATTCTCCAAGTCATTGACTACTTGGCTTAACCCTAATTTAATCTTGAGAACACACAAATAAAGAATTCAATAGATCTCCAGATGTTTTCTTAACCCTGAGTTTTATCTAGAAAACAAGCTCTAGCTGCCCAATCAATCTTTCATCCTATGGTCCATACCGAGTCTCAAAACCCCCTGACTTAACTCATCTTATCCAGCGAATACATGAACAAAGCTTTCTCCAATTCGGTGAATTTATCACTTAACCGGGGTCACATTTGGAGAACAAGAGAATAAAGCATTCGCCAAGTCACTAGATAAAAACCTTAACCTTAGTTATATCTTGAGATTACACATTGACCATTAATCTTAGTCTTCATCCACGACCATTGCTAAGTTACCAGGTCTAGAAATTAACTCACATTATATCAACAAATTCAACGAACAAAGTGAAAACCTGAGTTGCATTTAACTGTGGTCATATTCAAAGACTACGCGACTGATCATTCTCACATTCACTAGACAAATGCTTGACCTTAGGTTAAATCATGAGAACACGTGAAAGCTTTAGTCGCCAGATCATTGAAAGATAAATTTAACCATCCAGGACCAACCTTTCTCTGACCTTGACTTAACCCAAGCCCATTTGGAGATTATGTAACAAAGTACTTCGTTGAGTCTCTTAATCATTTTCTTAACTAGGGTTAAGTCTCAAGAATACACAATTGAGGAAATATCCAAGTTGTTGAATCATTTCTTTACCCTAGGTCACATCTGGAGAATCAACACCAATCATTGATCAAGACAACATCAACAGTTCTCATTTAATCTCAAGATCTTCATCTTAACTCAACTTCTATTTAGTGAACCAGCGACTAAAGAAATCTCCCTATCACTTAATATTTAACTCAATTCATGTTTGGTTCAGAGATCACATGATTGAAGGCATTCACTGAATCATTTCTTAACCTTGGGTTTCATTAAGAGATCAAGCACCAGCCATTGATCTTGCTATCATCCTATGGTCCTCAATAATTCACTAGATGTTTCATGACTTAGCTATTTCATTTGGAGATCAAGAGATAACCATGTTTGCTAGTTCGTTGAATGTTTAGGAACTAACCACTAGAATCAAGAGAACACGCGAACACTTAGTCACCAAGTCATTAAATCTATGACTTAACCACCGCACCCAGAATTAATGCTAACTCTTGACCTAACCCAGGCCATTTGGAGAATAAGCGACTGAAGAAAACTTAGAGTCACTGGATATTTTCTTAACCTTGGATTTCATTACGAGAACGTGCACCAGCCACTGATCAAGATAAACATCGATGATCCTCATTCAATCTTTGAATGTTAGCATACTTGGCCAAATCATTTGGAGATTTAGTGACTCATGGAAATATTAACCATTCATTGAATCATTGGATGTTAGGAACTTGGCCGCCAAGATCAGGAGAATATGCGAACACTGCACTTGCCCAATCACTGAATAAAATGACTAATCACCCAGAAACTTAGAGATTAGGAGAATACCTCAATCTTGGAGTCACTGGATAGAAACATAATAGCCTAGGCAAGGAAATAAGACATGTGAAAAATGAGGACTTAAGTGGCTGGAAAAGGTAACAGGGAAAAAGAACAAAGCTAGGGTTTTTTTTCTTAGATAAATTTTATGAAACCCTAGACATGGATAAACCCTATTTCTCAGACCTTCAAGCAGCCATATCTTTCTGGTTTTTGCATTCTAGCACATGTGCCCTTAAATGGAGCTTGATGACACTCAACTATCCCTAGCTAAACTCGCAAGCTATTAAACCTAATAGATCTTCTTCACAGATCAAAATAGTATTACAGGTGGACATGACAATTTTCTAGGGATTTGCAAGGAATAGACCATTTTCATTGGATTTTTTGCAATGACAGGAAAATGGGCTAACAGTGGCTTTGTCTTGGGATAATTGATAACTTGTGCCCATGCAAGAAATTAGAATTTTGGGAGGAAGAAGACCACCCACTAGATAAAAACTTACAGGGAACCTTCTCAAAAAACTAACGGACTGGAAATAGGAAAGTAGGAAAGGAAACACACAATGGGAAAGGAAACAACTGTACAATACATACAAATATTCACAAAAAACCTCAAGTCCTGATAATGAGAATTAGTACTTACCTCTATGAAAGATACAATTCTCATCTCCATGGATCAGAGGTAAAGTGAAACCATTATCTTTTCCAATATGACCAAACATGCCTCCATGAATCTTCAAAATATCATATGGAAAATAACCAGCACCCTCACTATCAAAAGGCATTTGGAAATCACTGAAATACTGAAGGTGCTAATCATTGTGTGACATAAAACTATCATACTCTTTAAAGAATTTATCTGACTGAGGAGAAAAATATCCAGACTCCACATCATAGCTAGAAACATGTTGGCCTGTTTCAAACTATAATTGAATATCAAAAAAGAGATTTTGAAATTCAAGGCTTTGTACATCAAATAAGTGCTCAAGAAGATTGCCTTAAACTGCAACTTGTGGGTTTAGATTCAACTTATCTTGTGAAATATCAGCATGCTAGACTGGAAATGTAAAAGACTCATGTTCTGCCTAATAACTGATATATCCTAGCTAATTAATTTCAAAGTCTCTTGAAAACAAGGCATCAACACTCTCTACATCCCATTCCTGGAGAAATGAACATACCTCTGGCTAAAGAAAATAATCTGATGTAGAACTTGAAACCTCTCTCAGCTCTTCATAAAATGTTTCAAATTTTGGCATGAACAAATCAATAAGCAGTCCATTACACATACCAATATTTTGGCATATGTTTCTTTGACATGAATCACTACTACAGGGCACACTATCAGCACTATCAACTTCCCCTTGATAGGACATTGATCTCACATGATTAACAATATTAAAAACACCAATATCTGGATCAAACAAGCTGACCTCCATTTCTTGTTCAAGAGAAAAATGAGCTACCATGGTTTCATATTCAGGCTCATATGAACTCTCATCTATCCTAGGATCAACAGATTCATATGAAGAATCAAAGGATGAGAGCATACAAATTGAAAAATCAACTTTTTCCTCACTATTAGCTGAAACATAAGAACATGAATCAAATTTCTCACTAAGTTGCCTATAAACCATTTCCTCATCTTCAAGAAGATTAGGGTCACTGTGGCTCCAATAAACCTCTCTCTCACTACCAGCACTACTGAAGTCTGATATAATCTCATCATTTGGGGCTTTATCATCATTTGATGAAAGATATGCCCCCTCTTCATTTTCAATACTTGACTACAAACAATTTGTTTCTGTAGCCTCACAACTAGAAAGACTAGTCACACAATTACTTGGTGTGTAACTCTTGTATATATATATCTCTGCATCAAGGACACTTTGCAATTCTTTACTAACTATGTTAACTCCTATACAAGGGGTAACCATTACTTTCTAAAAATAATCTCCATTTACATTTTGTTCAGAAACACAATATGAATTATGGTTAGTAAGATCAGCAGGGATAGAAACACTTTGACATTGACTCTCACTTCTTGATACACACCTATCTATTTTATCTGATGCACTATGATAGAGAACTCCAGTAGACAAAAATCCTCTGGTAATCCCATATTTTAGGTTATTTTCAATATCCATCACTGTAGTAAAATCCTAATGTAAAGTCTGTGGCTCTTTATCTCTCAATAAGAAGCTCATCTTTCTACCAAAAGCACCCAAATAGATTGCCAGACAAATCTAATCATCGGGCCTAGAGCCTTTTGGAATATCATGCAATGCCTTTGCAAATCTGATGTTGAATGATGGGACTAACTAATCTTCTTAAATTTCAATGTCCATCAATTTTTTCAACACACTGCTTGCATTCATTCTTTTAGTAAACTGCTCCATGAAAGCTAAAATCAATTCTTCCCATGAAGAAATAGAATTTGCTGGTAAAGAATAAAACAAAACTCTGGCATCATCTTTCAAAGTTCGGACCAGCAACTTCATGAAGATATCTTCATGAAAAATATCAAATTCTCCCATTAGATCAACAAAATCTTACAAATGTTTATATGCTAAATTTGATTGTTTCCCCTTAAAATCTTGTAAATGCTCCCTAACTTGGCTAGGAATCTCATTTGGGAAACCATGAATACCATCAAAACATAATTACTCATACTTTTGTATAGAAAAACTTATGTATGAATCCATTATGGAATGCACCTTTACTTAATGAAATTCTCAGGTTTTATCATAACTTATGCAGCCATAAGGACACGTAAATCACACATATGTCTCCAAAGAAAGCAACCTAGATTTTTCAACAAATCTCGAGAGATATGTAGACCCATAATCCAAAAATTCCCTCCTATGGTGACTTCTTCACCCAATAAGGACCATGCAAATACAAAACATTAAATGGAAAATACCTGGTAGTACTACAGTTGAAATTTAACTTGTTGACTGGGAAGCAGGGCAGATCTAGAGCCTTCTTTGTAGCTCCATTAGGTTCTTTGATTGTAGAGTCACCACCTCCTTGAAGAATAAAATGTTTTACTTATTCTTTGTATTTCTTTCCAGCCAACCAAACCTTCACCAGGATCTTACACACTATTTATCAGGGACTATAAATACATCTTTCATACACTGATCAAACAAAGAACTTCAGAGTCACCACTCACAACTTAGTGAGATGATAAAATTTTTTTGAATCTGACTCTATACTTTCAATGGTAACCACTGGATATGATAAATAAGCCAGCCAAGAGTCTATCTCAACTTGTACCTATGTTATTTATAGCTTGTTTATAACACCAGAGATATCAAACTGTATTTAGCATGACTATTGCATCTCTATGCCCCAATAGAGTCACCATTTTGTTGGCTCTTGATTTAACAAGATTTTAAATACCTTTATTAATGTAGAGATATACCTATGGGGTATCTTACTTCCCACAATTAGTATATTCATACAAGAACAAGGACCAATGAAAAAATCACTAAGGCTTTCTACACTTTGAACTCTACAAAATTCAGGCAGGTGCACCTAGGATTAGGATCACTTAATCTTAGTCTTTACAAAAGGAACCACTCATGGAGACAATGCTAAAAATTATAAAGAAATTGGAACCCCTACTAAATGATCTTGGAAATCCTTATAAAAGATTGCAACAAGCTTGGAATCATTTAGGTCAAAATTAGGTCTACAACCACTAGGTACAACAAGAAATGAAAGCAATCAGGAAAGCCTAGAAACCCAGGAAGATCAGATCAAATTTGAGGTACAATTATTTGGGTTTCTCATCAACAGGCTAACTATAATCATAATTCATAGATTTCTTGTTGTAGACAAAACAACTTTAAATGCAAGAACCAACTTGGAAAACTCTTGGATGAAATAGGGAATGGAATTCTCTAACATCCATTAAACCCTAGCCGCCCTATTAAAATAGCAGTTTTGCATTAAACTGACATCTCACCCTTAGGAAATAAAATCAGATCTGGGTAGCTACCTAATATCTTGTTCATCAATTCTTTACCTGCAACCATCCTTGGAGAAAACAAATCAGATCTGGCCTTTTCATATCTGGTTCAGCATTCAAAAACCCTGCAGAAACCCTTAATCAGTTCAAATTCTGGCAGCAATAGCTAACTAATAAAATTTAAAATGTGGTAGTTGATCTTCATCCTTTCCTGGAACATCGGATGGTTTTCATATTTTGACAATAGTCAACTTATCCTTTTAAAATTACCTGGCCACATCATCATATCTCTGCATCCAATTAGAATCGAGCACCTCGACATGACTTGGAAACTAGACCGACCTTTATCTTTTATCTGAACTGTGGCAAGTCTTAACCACACTAGATCTAGAGAATACACGACTGAAGGAAATCTATAAGTCATGGAACATTTAGCTTAACCTTGGTCTGGTCTAGATATCACATAAATGAAGCATTCGCATGATTGCTGAGCATTTCCTTGACCTAAGGTTTCATTCGAAGATTCATCGACCACCATCTGATCATGACTTAATCAACAGCCCCCAGTAAGTCTCTAAGCTTTTATCTTAACTCATCTTCTATCTGGTGACCCTGGTGACCCAGTGACCAATGTATTCTCCAAGTCATTGAATACTTGGCTTGACCCTGGTTTAATCCTGAGAAAATGTGAATAAAGAATTTGCTAGACCTTCAGATGCTTTCTTAACCCTAAGTTTTATCCAGCGAACAAGCGGAAGCCACCTGATCAATCTTTCATCTTGTGGTCCGTACCGAGTCTCAAAACCCCCTAACTTAACTCATCTTATCTAGTGAATACATGAGCAAAGATTTCTCCAATTCGTTGAATGTGTCACTTAACTAGGGTCACATCTGGAGAATAAGAGAATAAAGCATTCACCAAGTTGCCAGATAAAAACCTTAACCTTAGTTATATCTTGATATTACACACTGATCATTGATCTTAGTCTTCATCCAGGGCCATTGCTAGGTCACCAAGCCTAGAACTTAGCTCACATTATATCAAGTGATTCAATGGACAAAGAGAAAACTTGACTTGCCCTTAACTGTGGTCATATTTAGAGACTATGCGACTGAGCATTCTCACATTCACTAGATAAATGATTGACCTCAGGTTAAATTAGGAGAACACGTGAAAGCCTTAGTCACCAAATCACTGAATGATAAACTTAATCACCTAGGAACAACCTTTCTCTGACCTTGACTTAACCCAAGCCCATTTGGAGATTATGCGATAAAGGACTTCGCTGAGTCTCTTAATTATTTTATTAACCAGGGTTAAGTCCCGAGAATACACGACTGAGGAAATCTCCAAGTCGCTAAATATTTTCTTTACCCTAGGTCACATCTGGAGAATTGGCACCAACCATTGATCAAGACAACATCAACGGTTCTCATTTAGTCTCAAGACCTTCATCTTAACTCAACTTCTATTCAGCGAACCAGTGACTGAATAAATCTCCCAATCGCTTAATATTTAACTCAACCCATTTTTGTTTTAGATATCATGCAACTGAAGGCATTTTCTAAATTGCTGACTCTTTTCTTAACCTTGGGTTTCATTAAGAGATCAAGCACCATTCGTTGATCTTTCTATCATCCTACGGTCCTTGCTTATTCACTAGATGTTTCATAACTTAGCCATTTCATTTGGAGATCAAGAGATAATCATATTCACTAGTTCACTGAATGTTTAGGCACTAACCACCAGAATCAAGAGAACACGTGAACACTCAGTCACCAAGTCAATGAATCTATGACTTAACCACCGCTCCTAGACTTGCTGCTAACCCTTGACTTAACCCAAGCTATCTGGAGAATAAGTGACTGAAGAAAACTTAGAGTCATTGTATATTTTCTTAACCTTGGGTTTCATTACGAGAACATGCACCAACTGCCAATCAAGATCAACATCGACAGTCCTTGTTCAATCTATGAATAATAGCATACTTTGTTGGATCATTTGGAGATTCAGCGACTGAAGGAAATATTAACCGTTTGCTGAATCATTGGATGTTAGGAACTTAGCTGCCAAGATCAGGAGAATACGTGAACACTATACTCACCCAATCATTGAATAGAATGAATAACCACCCAGAAACTTGGAGATTATGAGAACACCCCAGTCATAGAGTCGCTGAATAGAAACATAATAGCCCCGGCAAGGAAATAAGACATGTGCAAAATGGGGACTTAAGTGGCTAGAAAAGGTAATGGGTAAAAAGAACAAAACTAGGATTTTTTGACTTAGACAAATTTAAGGAAACCCTAGACATGGATAAACCCTATTTATCAAACCTTCAAGCAGACATATCTTTTTGGTTTTTGCATTCTAGCACATGTGCCCTTAACTGGAGCTCGATGACACCCTAAACTATTCTTGGCTAAACTCGAAAGCTATGAAACCTAATAGATCTTCTTCATAGATCAAAACATTATTATAGGTGGACATGACAATTTTCTAGGGTTTTGCAAGGAATATAACATTTCATTGGATTTTTTACAATGACAAGAAAATGGGCTAATAGATTGATTCATTTATGTATTGACCATCTTCTTGGGGTTAATCAATTTGGATCTTTCCTTTGGGAATTTTGGGTTAAGAAGAAGATCTTATCTTCCCCAATCCTATACATAGTTACACACATCACATCCACTTTCCCCCATTTTCATACATTACAACATGTAATATTGGTTGTTGTTTCCTCTCTGATGTAGTCTTGTTTAGTGCTTGATAGATTAGGTATTCTACATTCTTCCTTCTATTGCCCATATGCATAGAAATTGAAACAATAACCAAAAAAATACTTTTAAGGAGTCTTACCTCTACAATCCCTTTTCATGTGACCAATTTTTTTACATCTGAAGCATCTTCCTCTAAAAGGTCTAATCTACCCTCTAGATTCATTATTCTAATTATATTATTCTTTTTTATTAGGTTTCTCATATTTTTTCCCTTCATATTGTCTTTCTTTAAATTTAGAGCATTCGACTTTATCAAAACTAACTTCATTCATGTCACCTTTAGGTTATCTTTTTCTATTTTTTCATCAATCTTTTTACTACTTGCATAACATTTCTCAATGTGATTATTTTCCTCAACAAGTTCTCCATTAATGATGTGATTATATTTCTCCAATTATTAATACTTAATTTTATATCCATCCAATTCTATCTGTATTTTTCCTATTTGGACATTAGTTCCTTTCAAAGTTTCATCAATTTTTCTCTTCTCTTTATTTAGTTGATGATGTTTCTACTTCAATGCTTCCTTTTCTTATTCAAGCTCATTGATCAGATATGATGAGTCATTTTTGGACTCCTCCTGTATCTTTTCCACAAGATCTTTCCTTTGGTTCCTAGAGAGTTCAAGTTGTTCCTTCAGCTTCTTGATGTAACCTTCATCGATTCTTAGTTTGAATTTCAATTCAGCATTATTAGCTTTTGCCTTATTAAGGTATTCAAGTGATGCTTCAAATTTTTCTTCCAAACTACTTGAATCTATTTGGATCTCCCTCAAGCTATTAGGATTTGTCTCCAAGGGCCTAATTCTCTGATACCAATTGTTAGGAATAAGTAATACTAAGAGGGGGGTGAATCGGTATTACAACATCTTAAAATCAAGCTTAACAAATTCAAACTTAACGATGCAGTTACTGAAATAATGAGAACATACACATAAAGTACACAATTCATAACACCATGATTTGTTATCAAGGAAAATCTAGTTAAAGGGAAAACCCCAGTGGGGATGATACCCACAAATGATGTACTAATAGTATAGTGTCCCTATTAGGAGATCTAGCCCTACTAGGAGTTGATTAATACATTTAGTACAAATCCTTGTTAAAGGATGTAGACCCTGTTAGGGGTAGTACACAATACAAGGATCTCACTGCTCTTACAATGTAAAAATGCCTTTACAATGATTTATAAATTGAATTGTACAAGAATTTCTTATGCTTAAGTAGTCCTAACTATATCTCACAATATCCTCTGCATTATTCTAACATCCAAATGCATCACCATATTTTTTATCCGATTCCTTCGCATCTCAAAACATCTTCATAGATATACTTGATCTCATAACATTTCTAGTTGTCTCAAAAATACATCACAAAATGTTTCCAACATATAATCAAATAGTATATACATAGTCAGCAATTATACATCCATAAAGATAGGGTAGAACCCAAACAAAATACAAGGTAGCACCTCTAGAATCCAAATGTTGCTCCTTTAAACATTGCGACCACTCATCTGCCCTATTACACTATTATACTTCATCAATTTGTAAATATCTCTAGTCCACCCCAAAATATAAGAAACCTTACCTAAAGGTCTAATACATCTCATAGAGAATTCCTCTAAGCTCGCAAGACTTAGTTCTTCACATATTGTGCGCACTAGGAAAAATTGTACAATTGTACCCTATCAACTGCTTCCTAGAATTAGTCATTTTTCCAAACAAAATATCCAAAACTGGTTTGTGCTCCAAGAGATCATGCTAATAAGTAGTGTTTCCATATATGACAACATATATGGTATACCTATTAGGCTAATTTCCAACATCCTCTCTTTATACAAGTTACAAATAATCAATTATGCTGACTTATTAGAGATTCCCTAATGCACATACAATTACATTGATCAATTTTAAGGTACACATGGTAACTAATACAAGTATACATGAATTAAAAACATTAAAACATGTTCAAAGATCCATAATTAATTCTCTCCAATCCTTATACATGCTACACAATCCAGTTGACTCGTAAATGAAATCGTGTGAAGTCCACAAGCTACCTATGACAATAGCATGAACCAATTGAGCCATAAATCACACAAAGTATTCCATTTTGAGTCTTAGTAAATGCCTTAAGGTTTCATACTACATTTATAGATCACAACCAACTTGTACTCAAAATACGACAACTAGCTCTCGCATAATCCTTGTCTCTGTCCTACAACCAATCTTCACCAAAACAATTGTAACTCTCTCAAATCACAACATGATTTCATGTGACCTTAGACATAAGATCCACACATACTAAATGCAACAAATAAGTGCCTGCATAAATTGATATTTTGTACACTATCCATACACCTCTATCTAACTACATGTTGCAACCATAGAAAAAGTATATCTGGTACAACCAATGAGGAATTGAAACATATGAATATAATCTTGAAACATATGTTGACATTAATGACAAACATAATTTCAACAACCAACAATCACCTTAATATAAAAAATTCTAACCAATAGCTAATAGTATGTACTTGAGAAGGAGGCAATATTTTTCCAATGGGATCCATGACCCAAAGATTAAATATCTAGGAAGCTACTTGAGAATAGATTCCATGTGCAAGAGCATGGATGAGATTATTATTTTTTTAACAATGAGGACATCGTTTCAAAAAGGAAAAATAATCGTGTTCCATAATTTGCCAATAATATCCCATGCAAAGGAGCTTGGTACCTAATGAATTTCCACAAAAATGCTCACCACAAGATCCTGAATGAGCCTCTTGTAAAGCCATAGAAATATAAATTTTATTAATACATCAAAATAAAAGACCATTGGAAGAGTTCCTATAAATAATGTCCACAAGAATAATGTATCTTGTAGCAATTTTATGGATTTGAGCTCTAGTATTTCTTATTGTTGATTCGGTAAAAATACCATCTCAAAAATAATGAAAGATGTGTGTGTGATGTGGGAAATGGTGAGAAATGATAAGGAGGTATATCACTCACCAAATCACACATACATTGGAATAAAAAACTCTAACAAGATGAATCTAATAAACATAAGAGAAAGAGTGTGGGTGCTAATACAAGATCCACAATGTAGGGTTTTGGATTCCTTAAGTGTAATGGCTATAAATGATATGTAAAAATGATCTATGAAAGTAAGTGAAAGGAAAAAATAAGAATAATGAACTCACTTTGTGGAAAGAAGAGGCAAATGGATCTTCAGATCTGATTTTGATTGTTGTAGAGATGTTAGAATTAGGTAAAACTCTAGATTTGAGCTTCTAGTACTTATAATGGATTTCTATAAAAATATCAGACCTAGAGGACAAGGTTGTCTTAGACGACCTAGTCTTAGACGATGTTCAATAATTTTGACCTAGTCTTTGTAGCTCCAAATCTAATGAAAATTTTAAGGTACCTGCGACTATGACTAATATTTCCAAATCTAGATCCACAACTTATGTACCTTCTCCTACACACAAAAAAATAAGGGGGGAAAGTTGTGGAAAGGAGTTTTCCTTGGTCAAACCTCTATTTAGGAATCAACCTTGAAATGAAATAGAGATTGCATAAGGAAAGTAATGTAAACAAGACAAATGTAAGATTTACCTTACATGAGAAACCTTCATGAATGGATGTAGAAATCAGTCAAATATATAAAGGTTATTAAGTGTATGCTTGAGATGTAGAATCAAGGATGTCTTCAAAAACACAATAGATCCACACTTTCCAAATCCTAAATCTTGAATGTTGATATGCTTGATAAAATTAATGGAGAAGAATAGAGAAGAAGAATGAATGCATTGATCTTCTTGATTTCTTGTGAATTCCTCTACTTGTCCATCATGGGAGAGAGATTTGCATCAATGAGAGAATATTTCCTTTTCTTAAAAATATATTGAAGCAATGGAGACTTGGAGAGCCTAGATTGGTTGCTTGCCTTCAAATCTTGAATCCAAAACTTCAATTGCACAACTTGAAATCTTGATTTTCTTGCACTTGATCAATTGATTTCTATTGCATATAGATTGTTTGTATAAAGAATATATTTCACAATAAAAGATGGATGGATGTCAAAATGACAAGCATTGATGTCCTTTTATACTCATTTTGGGACTCAATATAGTGTAGGTTGACCGAAAGAAAGATCTAAGTGAAAAACCCTCGCATCAGGCCTAGAGCTAGATCAAACAAAATTCCCAATGAAAAGGTTGACTTGGATGACCTAGTTCTAGGACAAGACTGACATAGATGAACTAGTCCAAGACAAGGCCTACCTCATTGACCTAGTCCATGTAGTATTTTTGAAAATATTTTCTAGGGATAGGGGAGTGTGATAAACTGTGGAGGAATAAAATAAAAGAGTTAGGAATAAAGCATAAAGCCATTCATAACTTTAAATCACCAAAGAGGGGCCTAAAAGGTCCAAGATCCTCCAATTATGGGTGCTAAAATTTTAGATGGTACATTTAGCCCCCACTTTAGTGGAAGTATGAGACAAAATCCTTCTCATAGTAAAGTAGATCAAATGCAAAGGATGATCTCATCAAGGTCAAGGAGACACAAAAACATCAAGCCCCCAAGTGCCTTAAGTCCTCATCAAATTGAAAACCAAGATAAGATAGACATCGCTTGAAAGAGAGAGGGGTTTGATTACTACCCCAATAAGAGTTTGTCTTATTGTGAACCACACAAAGAAATTTCCACAAAAGATGGTATTGAAAGGTTTGGCAAGCTATGTTATGCTAGTTCAATCCATCAACAAGGATTAGTACTTAAAGAAAGTGTGTCCAATAAGGGATCCAACAAAGGTGAGACTAGTCCTAAGGGAAATGTAATCTTCCTTAGGGATCGAAGAAATAAGGATTAGACTAAGGATCTGAAAAGTGACCAATCAAGGACCAAATGTGCACGAATAGTCTAAGGACCAAAAAAAATAGAGACCACTCTAAGGATCCACTAAAAATATAACATTGCATTAGTGTGAGTACAAAATGTGAAACACAAAGAAGAGTGTATGCTCCCATGTTAAGGTTGGAAAGTTGACTATACTAGTGTATAAGATTAGTGTTGTCATTATGGCAACAAATTCATATGAATTTTTGGAGTCAGCACAATAACTTAGAAGATTGAAATTTGGCTAAGTATGGAAGATAGAACAGTTAGTGAAGCACTTGATGAATAGAGCATCAGCGCACGTGCGTATAACCAAGTTTTGGTATGCGCCCTTGAAGATAAGTTTTTGAATATGTTAATAAGATATGGTTAAGAATGCATGGTCATATGTGTTAGTATGAAGAAGTTATAACAAGTTGAAGTTACACAGACAGTGAGCAACATAACAGAACAGAGCATGGAGCTGATAGTTAGTTTTTTGTATAGCATGTATCTTATTGTTTTGTAAAGGCTATGTGCCTATTGTAAATGTTTTATAAACATGTTGATTTCAATGTATGTAAACACGCTTAAGCTAATTCATTTGGAAGTGTTGTATGTAATAGGTTATAGGCTGACTTAGTAAATAGTTTTGGTTGTGCCTATATATAAGACATGCGCTTTTGTATTTGAGTAGAAGAGGATATAGAAGATGAGATAGAAGAGAATAAGTATGAGAAGTATGTGTTAAGAGAAGTAAGAATGATATAGTGCTTTATAAGAGGTTAAAGCATCAGCGCACAAAAGGAACTGATCAGACAAGCAATGTCATAGCAGTAGTTCACCTTGCAGATATAGTTTGTATCTGATATCCAAGAGGTTGTAGCCTTCCTCATTGAGCAGTGAGCTCTGGCAGTGAGCCTTCCACCCCTAACAAGGTTTTTTACTTCAAGATTCCTAACAGGGTTTGACCCTTGACAAGGTCATTGTACTAAAGCATTGTAATGACTGCTCCTAACAGGGCAAAGGAACATTAACAGGTTCATAATACACAAGTACAATTATTAGTGGGTATTAATTACCACCGGGGTTTTTCCTTTGGCCAAGGTCTACCCATAATCATATATGGTGTTATGTGTTATGGTTGTTTACTTTAATTTCTTTAATATTTAGTTCAGTAAGTAAGTAATTGTGCTAAGTTCCAAGAAGAAGAAAAACATTAATATTATAGAACACTAACTCACCCCCCCCCCTCTTAGTGTTCCCATTCCTAACAATTGGTATCAGAGCTTTGGTCCTCTACAGATAAGTTTAACCACTTGAGGAGATCATGGATACAAGAGAAGTGAAACATCTGAAGAAGAATCTTGAAGTAGCTCTTGACGACCTTGACAGATCTGAAAAATAAATTGAAGAACTGAAATTGAAGGTTAGTGACACACAAGTATTCATCAAGAAACTTAGAAAAGACTTGAAGGATTGTTCAAATAATGATTTAGGTAAAATGGTCAAAAATTTGAATGAAGAAAATAAATCTCTGAAGGATCATATTGAAGAATTGGATGAAAAGATAAATAATAATTAGGAAGCCTATGAAGAGAAGATCAAAGAGAACAAACAATTGGATGAAGAACCGAGGCAATCAAATATGAAAATCTTGGAGTTAGAAAACATCAAGAAAAGGTGGAATCTAAATTGACTGAAGAAAAGAATCATATTGACAAATTGCACACAAGTAAGGATCTAACAGAGTCACATTTGTATGCATAGAATATTAAAGGAGATACCACTGGTATTGGATTCAATGAATCACAAAATCAAATCAATGATATGCGAGAAAGAATGAAAGCACCAAAAGAATCTACAAAAGCTAAGAAGACTAAAGATCATACTTAAGCTAAAGCATAACCATCTAAGGATGAACGCAAGCCAGTAAACAGAACTTGTTATGCCTATAACAAGCATGGACATATAGAAAGAGATTGTAAAGAGGTAAGACCTTTCAATGGTTATTGTTATTCATGCAATAAATTTGGTGATAGAGCTATGAATTGTAGATCAAATCAAAGAAATCAAACTTGGAAAAATTAGAGAAATCAACCACAGCAAAATGTTAGAAGTCCTCAAAAGATTACATGTTAGATATGAAATTATAATTGTCATGCAGCTAGACAATGTAGTATGGTAACCCACATCAATGCACCGAGTAATATAAGGCCTCTAGTTATTTGTCACTCTTGTAAAAAGGTTGGACACATCTCAAAGTTTTGCAGATCAAAAGCGCAAAGACAAGAAAGCCCAAATAAGTCTCAAGGATCAATTTTGGATGAATCTAGAGAAGTGAAGTTTGTAAAAGCTACAGAAGATGTGAGGAAGATTTGGATGGAAGTAAAGCAAGATAATGTTGATGACTATGTAGTGGATGCATCTGTAATGGACGCACCTTCTACTTCTAGATGAGTGACCCTCATTCTCATAAGGGGAACTAGACTAGCTCTAGACCACTGCACAGCTGGTATACTCACCCTAAGAGTATGTGCCTTTGGTTATAGTTGTTTGGATACTAGTTGATGTTGTATGCAAGATCACACAGCTTGATCATCAGTAGAAACAAAGATTGGAATTTACTGTTGCAATTTTTGTTTATGCAGAGAGCATTAATTACATAAAGTTATTTTAATAGTCATAGGAGATCTATTATCCATGAATTTTCATTCAATTTCAAGCCTTTGAGAGCATAGGAGATCAAGAAGTTAGTGTTGGAAGATTGTAGTTGGTTTATCAACAAAGAAGCAAAGAAGTGTGAAAGTTGGTTACGAAACCCTTGTTCGGTCACGACGGTTCAAAAACCCTTGGAAACCTATTTAAGCGTTGATCAAGTAATGGCCACTCTAGTTGTAATTGATGTTACTGAAAGGAAGAGATGCATTTTCAAGAAGCATCCTTTTAAGTCAATCTTAGATGATTTGGAAGGGGCATTCTCTAGGAATCGGATGGGATTTATGCACGTAGAAGACATACATGCACACATATACTGCAATAAGGAACCTATAAGATTGGACATGATTAGGTCGCACCTTGAAACAATGATGAAACTAGACATGACATTTAGGGATGAGTTCGTGCACCTTGCAAATCACTCAATTATTGAGTATGCGACTGCATATGAGTTCTATGAATCTGAATGGATTAAGATCCTATTGAGTAGAATACATGATGACCTATTCTGGATAGGAGAAGTTCCATTTTGCATTACCTTAGATCTCATTTATGAGATGATAGGACTATCCAAGACCGACACCATTCTTCCTAGTGGTAAGGATGTCGGGAAACAAATTGAATGGGCTTGTAAGTCCCGTAGTGATAAGCGCGACATGAAAATTGAGCTGATAGAGGAGAAGGATATAAAGATAATATCTATGATACTTGGTTATAAGTTCTAGCATACAAACAGAGTGAATAGTATGTCTGTGGCCACTATTCTGGTAGCTATCAGAATTGTAAGGGAAAATGGAGAGTTCAACCTATGTGAGATCTTGGGTGCATATTGATGGATAACATAAGAGCTATTAAGCATGACAAGAGAAAGATATTCATGTTTGGGTCATTGATCATCTATATGTACTTCCATATTGTTGGTAAAGTATCAGATGTTTATCTTGATAGGAGTCTACCTACAATGCCATAAATCTCACTCAAGGAAACATAAGAAAGTACCTTGAAGGATTTCATGCACTTAGAAATAAAAACATTCAAAATCAGAATGTAGAGAAGGTATAGGGTACCTAAGAGTATAGTGGACAAGTATAAGGATAGTATATGTTTCATGGTGGAAACTAATATCACATGCATGGAAGCAATGGAGCCTAGGGCTAAGTGGATCCATCCACTTGGTTATGAAGTAGAGGAACACATTTTGGAAGCTTATGCACAAGTCCTCTTGTTAGCACTTAAGGATCCCAATGAACCAAGATGGGGTAATTATGAGGAGAAGACAAGACAAGTAGATTCAATCTTGTACAGTGTAGAAACCAAGAGAAAAGCATCAAAGATCACCTCAAACATACTGAAAAATCATGGTGTCACACAAGAAGACTTGGATAAAGCTAGGGAAGCCAAGTTTTCAATGCAACTTGAGAGTGCACCCTCATCTAAAGTAAAAATAGAGAAATCAAATGATCCTAAGGAAAAGAAGATTAAGACTGATGATATCATCTCTATGCCCACACCTACTATTGATCTGGAGTCCACTCCACCTCTTGAGCCTAGCAAGATGCATAGAAGGAAGAAGCAGACTGGCACAAGCCATCCATCATCAAGGACAACAAGAAGAAAAGGGAAAATTACTCAAGCACCTCTGAAGGTAGGATTCAGACTGAATCTTGAAGTGTTGAAAACTAGAGTCATTGATGAAGGGAGATTAGATAAAATTGCAAAGTTTTATGATATGTATCATGAGATTGATAAATCGGATATTCACTCTATGATCATAAAGCACATGATTAAGTTCAAGAAGATGGTTCTGGAACTTCAGATAGTCATTCTAGATAATGTTTGGAACATTTTGGATTCTTTGAAGAGACAAGCTATAGAAGAATATTTCAAGATAAGAGAAAAGACACTTGTTGATAACCTCCTTGTATGTTTAGTTGAAGAGAAATCATTGTTTCTAGATTTGGTGAAGCCTCACCTAAGAACCAAGCTAAGAACTCTATAAATAATGAATAAGGACTATGATTTAGTTGAAAAGGAGACAAAAAAAGGTATTTGAGAAGGTGTTTTTGGATAGACACATGTATCCTCCTACTGTGCCTGCAACTCAAGTTCCCTCTAAGCAAGCCAAGGAGTCAGAGATCCCTGATGCACAGATGATAGGTCCACAGGATTCTACACCCACAATGACAACACCTATTGAAGCAATGGAATTTGCGCCCATGCCTGAAATAAAAGATGACACTATCATGATTGATAATGTTGAAATATCAATGGTGGCAACAGATAATGAATTGGACAAGTTTGAGGAAGCCTTTGTAAGTAATGAAGAGGCTGAGATTCTATGTGGTGAAGAATCACCTAAGCAGCAAGAAGAAGTCCTAGTTGAAGACTTGACTGGACAAGAAAGCGAGAAGGAAAATGAACCTGTAAGTGAGAAGGAAGAGGAACATAAAGAAGAACCTTCAGTTGAGATTCCAATGAATGTAAAGACTTAGATTATGGAAGTAAGTCAAAGCTCACTCCTTACTCCTAAGCCATCAGTCTCATTGTTGTCAAGTTTGACCCCTGATACAACCAATCTAGACTCTTGGGGAGAAGAAGATTTAATAAAGATTAGTGTGCTAGCAATGGAGAAATAAAAAGAGAAACAAGTTATGAGAAATCCATTATTTGTTGAATCAGTCAACATACTAAATAGTCTACTACCTGAGGACAAGAAAGCATCAAGTGTACATTCAGTGGATGATGTCAGCACCATCTTGACAAGTTTCAAAGATAATTTCTCAAGTCTTGAAGAATCGACATCTAAAGTTGTAGAAGAGAAATATCTCAAGAAGAGAGCGAATGAGTTGATAGAAAATTTCTCACTTGACATCAATTCTCTTAAGGTTGTTCAAGCTATGTTAACAGAGATAGCAACAAAAGGCAGGAAGATAATTACTGATTGTATGAACAAAGACAAACTCACATCAGACCTTTCCAAGAAGATTCAGGAAGCTGAACCCCTGATGGAAGCCATGAGAAAATTAGTAGAAGACCCCTCCCAAGATATTAACATGTGTAATAATTTCTATCAAGGTCAAATAGACAAGATTGAGAAGGAAGAGAAAGAGATTGGGAAAATAAGGGCTAGGCAAACATAGTTGAGACATGCACTTGTGCCCTCATTGGATGTATTGAATTAGAATATCAAGGAGATTGATACCACGATTGTGACATATGATCAAGGTCCATGTACAGATTTGGAAAAGATGGAGAAGTTAACTTATTCATTATGTGCCCATCTCCAGACAGTTGATGCACTCAAGGCATTTTGGCAGCAAGAGATCCAAAACCTTAAGGTTGCATACCCGGATGTACTATCTATGTAAGTACTTTAAGATTCATTTTTTTTGTGCACCTTTGTCATTAATGTCAAAGTGGGAGTAGAGTAATATGGAGTAGAGTAGTACAGATATAAGGGAGATATAAGATAGATAGTAAATGATCTACAATATACATGAAAAGATAAGAGTATAAGATAGAAAGTTTTTGTGTAAAGATGTAGTTTAGCAACTTCACCATATTCCTTTGTTTCCATTAATGAAAAAGGAGGAGATTGTTGGAAAGTTGACTATACTAGTGTAAATGACTAAGATTAGTGTTTTCATTATGGAAACAAATTCATATGAAGTTTTGGACTCAGCGCAATTACTTAGAAGATCAAAATTTGGCAAGTATGGAAGACAGAACAATCAGTGAAGCACCTGATGAACAGAGCATCAGCGCACGTGCGTATAACCAAGTTTTGGTATGCGCCCTTGAAGATAACCTTTTGAATATGTTAGTAAGCTATGGTTAAGAATGCATGGTCAGATGTGTTAGTATGAAGAAGTTATAACAAGTTGAAGTGACACAAACAGTGAGTGGAAGAACAGAATAGAGCATGGGGCTGATAGTTAGTTTTTTGTATAGCATGTATCTTATTGTTTTGTAAAGGCTATGCACCTATTGTAAATGTTTTATAAACATGTTTATATCAATGTATGTAAACACGCTTGAGCCAATTCATTTGGAAGCATTGTATGTAATAGGTTATAGGCTGACTTAGTAAATAGTTTTGGTTGGGCCTATATATAAGACATGTGCTTTTGTATTTTAGTAGAAGAGGATATAGAAGATGACATAGAAGAGAAGAAGTATGAGAAGTATGTGTTAAGAGCTATAATGCCCACCCTAGCATCTTCCTATGTTAGACTGACAGGACTATTGCTTTGACACTTTGGATTTTATGATGGACTATGATTATTATTTAGTTAGCATTTTATGAGACATTTGAGCATACATATTTGGTTACTGCAGTTTATTTGGAAATATTAAATGAGTTATAATTTAATGATGAATGGCTAGAAAAGAACTATCAGTAAAATGTTTTACATTGATTTGTGTTATGATGTTTTATTATGATCTAACCCTGCTGACCCTATTATGGTTTAATGTTCATTGGTTGATGTGAGTGTAGGATGAGGAGGGGCAGTCGTAGTTACTCCCACGGGAGATCCACATGATGTCGCACTCTCCCTACTTTTTTTCCACTGTCTGTTTATATTTATATATTTGTATATGCATATCAGTTGGTGATGTAGGATGCAAGTACCAGGCATCATCTCCACCTAGCTACATAGGTCTGAGCGTGCCTTCAAAATCCTCAAACTGTTGATGTGTGGAGATTTAACCAAGTTACTCCCGAGGTTACCCATGGACCTAGAATTCTATTTAGGAAGTGATCCTAGTTGGGAAGTGGAATGCAGTTTATGTTATGGACTTGATTTGATGTCGTTCTGAGTAAGAGTTAGTATTAATCTATTTTATATGTATAATAAATAATTATGTTATAATTGTTTGTATTTTATATAGGTTTGTGTATATGTGGGTGCACATGCATATATCCATGCTTATATAAATAATAATAATAATTGTATGTTTTCATTAATTGTGTAAATGGTATGTTATTTATAATAAGAAAATAAAGTGAGTTAAATAAAGTATATTTAATAAATGTATTAAATAAAAAGTAAAAATAATAATAATAAAAGGAAAATGGCCTTTGTAGTAAAATTGGCTATCTAGGAGGGAGTTGAACTCGAGACCTCCTAGAAGTTGGGCCACTTGTTTTCCTATTGTGTTATGTGCTTTTCTTGAAAGGTATTTATCAATTATTCTTGTTATGCTTTCGTTTAAAAGATATTTTAATTAAATTTATTAAAAACCTTGATTAAGTCTTTACGGGAGATTATTTGTTTGTTCCTCCAACCAACTATGGAAGTTGGAGAAGTTGCTTCCCGTAAAGCAACTCCTCCAACCACATAGTTGGGGAATAAATATTTGAAGATTTTTGTGTGCAGGAGGATGTTAATATTTGGAAGATTTGTTTTCTTTTGAGTTGTCTGTAATTGATTTCTCCAAAAAAATTTGGTGAAAATTTATGTGAGTTTGAGAGTTTTTGGATTGCTGGGAGTTGATTGCCAGAGGAAGATTTATAGAAGGATATCTACTCAAGGATTGAAGCTTTGAAAAGATTATCCAGTCAAGGGAAGAGGATTATTTGAAGGACCCAAGGTAGGGTCTAAACTGGGAAGAATCTCCATTCTTCCCCTTTGTGTGTGAAAGTGTTTGTATATGATATGATAATAAAATTATGTATGATCATATAGTTTTGTTTATGGACATGTGGAAGGATGAGTTATCTTTTATTGAATTAAATAGGGAAGTTTAGTAAGAAATAGGAAGGGTCATGAAGGTGTAGGATTGAAATGTAGTCATTTCCTTACTATTTTCCTCTTGCAGACTTCTCTATGAAATTGATGCTTTTATTTGGATTAATTTGGTCTGTAGGATCCTTAATATTCTCTTGTTTATCTCCATTCTTTCTATAATGTTCATGAGTGCTTCCAGAATTTAGAACTGTTATTTCAAACCTTACTGGTTCATGTCAGTTTGTGCACCACCTATCTTTGTCTAGATCTAGAATAGATTTGTTAGATAGATAGGAAGGATTGATGAGATATTTCTGAAATGAAACTGGGAGATCTCAAATGGGTCATGTTCAGATTAGGTGACAATAGCTCCCACAAAGCCCAATTTTACCTGCAAGTTAGAATTGCCAGTCATTTTCTGTAGTGTCAGGTCGGTTTAGTATTAACCGAGCTAGGTCAGTTTAGTGTTAACCGAGCCAGGTTGGTTTAGTATTAACCGAGCTAGGTTGGTTTAGTGTTAACCGACCAACCCAGTGTCAATCGACCAGTCCAGTGATAACCAACCAATGCAGTGTTAACCAACCAATGCAGTGTTAACCGACCAGTCCAGTGTTAACTGACTAGTCCAGTGATAACTGACCAATGTAGTATTAACCGACCAATCCAGTATGAATCGACCAAGGTAGTGTCAACTGACAGAGGTAGTGTAAATGAAGGAAAATAGAATTCAGTCTTTATACTTTTATACTTTTATAGTATAAGTTTACGTACTTTAATTTCTTATACTTTAAGTTATACTTGTATAAAGGGTTTAGGTACCTTCTGAGATGATTGGGATAGGTTTTAGCTTCATAGGAGTTAAGATGCAATTTATAATTTTGAGATTTTTTTAAAAATTTAGACTTAGCCAAATTTCAGGCACATGAGACTTTTTCTTAGATTTTTGAAATAAGCTATGGAATGTTGTGTCAATTCATGTGGGAAGTTTTATGTTGTGAATTTATATACATGGTTTTGAGTTTAAGCTTTTGTTCATACTTTTCTTTTGATAGATTCCATAATATAAGGTCATAACTTGTTCGGTTGGCCTGAGTGCACCAGAGGGTTTCCTAGACCTATGAGATGGATCATTTTGAGATTACTTGTGGTTTTCATGGCTCGTGTGTGTATGGGGTAAGGGGATAGGAACCTTAAGTGAGTGGCTCACCATAGGTGTTGGAACCCTAAAGTGGTTGCCAGATGTTCCTATGGGTGGGTTTGTAAAAGTGATAACCTTAAAAATTAACCTGGAAAGGGGGGATTCAAAAGATAATGAAAGAGAATATAATAATGGCCACACAGACCTGATTGGAGTACCAAGACCAGGGATAACCGCCAAGGTGGATCCCTATTCATAAAGGGGGGACCGGGGTGACATGGTTTCCAGGGTGGATCCCAATACATAGGTTGTGTGATGACACTCACTTAGGTGGTATCCTAGAACCTTGACTTCTATGTTATGGTATGATGATATTCTATGTTCTTTTGAGTCTTGGATTTCTTTATCTTATGAGCCTTAGATTGCTTAGGGCCTTGTGAGTATCTTGGTTCTATCTCCTAGCATGGGGGTGGAACCTCATCAGTTCCACATGGTTGGGTGGCAAAAATATTTCGAGGTCATGTTTGTGGTTCATGACTTAGATGCGCTCAAATTTATGTATTGATGCAGATATTTGTATTTTGTATTATGTATTTTTGAAAGGAAAAATGAAAAGATATGTTGTAATGCCTTTGGGCCATTTGTGTACTTGTTATTATGAGATCTATTATCAAAAAGATGTAATTGAAAAGAAAAGCAAGGTAATTGGGAGGGATAGTTCTAGGCTTGTTTCAAGGGTTGTTATTTGAAAGATTAAAGTTGTAAATGTATAATGTAATGTTGAATGATCTTTCCTATCTCTCCTATGTTGCAATGGAAGAAAATGTTTATTATGCTAAGGTTAAAATCAAATTTGTAATGAATAACTATTTAATGTGTAGGAAGGAGAATTGAACTTAGTATATAAAGTATGGAATATGATTGTAAATGAAATGTTATTTTCTTACACTATCTCTTAGTTCTAAAACGTGAAAGTAAAGAAAGGAAATGAAATTCAATCTGGATAAGTAATGTAAAGATGTTAGTGAATTAATTCATTAAGGGAACCTTAAGGAATGTAAATGTGAAGTAGTAATGATGTAATGTAATGAAAAAAATTTGTTAGTTGTAATTTTTGGTCATAAGACCTAATTCCTTATGGGTTCCCTAGCGGGGACATTACAAGAGCAGTAAGAATGATATAGTTCTTTACAAGAGGTTAAAGCATTAGTGCACAAAAGGAATTGATTAGATAAGCAGTGTCATAGAAGCAGTTCACCTTATAGATATAGTATGTATTTGATATCCAGGAGGTTGTAGCCTTCCTCATTGAGCAGTGAGCCTTCTACCCCTAAAAAGGTTTGTTACTTCAAGACTCCTAATAGGGTTCGACCCTTGACAAGGTCATTATACTAAAGCATTGTAATGACTACTCCTAACAGGGAAAAGGAACATTAACAGGTTCATAATACATAAGTACAATTATTAGTGGGTATTAATTCCCACCAGGTTTTTCCTTTGGCCAAGGTTTCCTCGTAATCATATCTAGTGTTATGTGTTATGGTTGTTTACTTTAATTACTTTAATATTTAGTTTAGTAATTAAGTAATTATGCAACGTTTCAAGAAGTAGAAAAACATTAATATTATAGAACACTGATTTACCCCCCCTCTCATTGTTCCCATTCCTAACAGTTAAAGTGATTAAAAATGCCTTAATAGGAGAAATGAATTTAACGAATAATGTATGCATCCACAAGAAATGTTTCCACTGTGAAACTCCCCCAAAAAAGGACAAATCAAGGGAAATGAGCACATGAAAAAGAGAGCGCAAAAGGGACCTACCAACTTTGGGGTCAGTGTGATCATATGATAATACATGAGATATTATATTGAAAAATGAAATGTCATCATACCCCAAGGGTAGTAGAACTACAAGAACCAATGGAAGAAAAACATGTAATAGTTATGAAGAAGAGTCTTTTTGGGCCGACTTCATAGAAACAAAAAAGAATGGGTAGCTACCATTTTGCATCATCCCAAGAAGACAACACAAAGGAACATTTATGAAAAATGGCACATGCATGACATAACATGTAATGACATATAGAAGAAGTAAGATACAAATAGAAGAATGTTTACGACATTGTGATTCCTTTATTACATTGTGCAAATAGAGCAACAAGGGTCATTTAAAGAAATAAAAAATATATATATAACAAGAAGCACATCACAGGAGAAGCACATTAAAATAGGAAAACACATAGAATCTACCGCATAAGAGGATCTAGTCAAGTTTATCGCCCACCTCCCCATCTCAATGTATAGTGTTTAGGGTAGGTGGGAAAATCACTAAAGGGGAAACTTGAAGCATGAAAGATGGAACAATAGCCAGTTCCAAAAAAGGACCATGTTGTGAAGATAGGTTTCTTTGTTTGTCAGTAGGAGTAATAGATAATTATTGTGAAAGTATAGTTGGTAAATCATGATCAATCTCAAGAGTCTCATAGTCTTTAGAATCACTAGCATGAATATCATTGTTAGCATCAATAACATCATCATCAAGAGTATCTTCTAGATCCAAGTTAATTATAATAGAATATAAGATACAAATGTCATTTTCATGTTTACTCATTTTGATCTTGTTTAAATTAACTTCCTTTGTTGGCTCAAGCATGGGCTAGTCAAAGGGAAGAAAAGACTGAAGAGGTGTATGAGGTGAAGCAATGTTTTTAGAGGCACGTTGATGAGCTCTAGCATGATTCTTGCGATGGAAGTCATGGGCATGACAATTGAATTTGATTTCTTTATAAATTTGGTTTGGATTAGGATCAATCAACATCATGTCCTTTTCTTCTTTAAGAGGAAGAATAGAAGGAACCACACTGGGTTGAGAGATGGGCTAAGGAGCATGGGTGTAAGAAATAGGATGTGGAAGAGGAGGTGTAAGTGGTGTAGGAAGTACACATCTAGGGAAAAGAGATGAAAAATCCTTAGGTTTGATAAGTTCAATAATATTTTTGGCCTTGTAGGTTTGGTATGATAAAAAGAGATGGTCAGGATGAGCTTGGGTTGGTTGAGGCATGGAAGGCCAAAATAAATCAAGATCAAGTGAGTCTCAAGGTAGTGAAGTCTGATAAAGAATATGGTTAACAATCATTATTTCTTCCTTATGAGGAAATTTAACACATTTATGAATAGGAGAAAGCCACAACTTTCATGGAGATAAGCCAAGGAAGACCAAGTTTCACTTGAAATTGATTAGAATTTGGGATGACAGTGAAGGTAACATCTATGGTTTTACCACAAAATTCAATAGGAAATGAAATGGAACCGTGGGAAGGATAAGGGAAACTATTTCAAGTTTCATTCCTAACATTGGATCTATCATAGAAATCACATTGCAATCCTTTACTATAGAAATGCTCTTTATTTGTCACATTCACCATGCAAGTGGGATAAATAAGGACACCATGAGAAGGAAGACCTTTAACCCTTGTGACAATGTAGAGGGGACCATCAGGTGCTTTAATTGTCTCATAAGAATCAAAGGTAATGCAAGGATGAGGTAAAGGTTTAGGTTTAGGTTTAGGTTTAACCTTCTCATCTTGATTGACCACATGATTAGCTTCATTGATTTTTTCATTGTAATCAATGTAAGGAGAAGAATAAGAAGGTTGGGTTTTTTCAATGATATTGATTGAATGAGATGGAAAAGGATTGGTGTAAATTTGAAAATTTTGGTTGGGAGGTGATACGGATTTGTTCCTATTATCATTGTCACCCTTAATAGATATAGCATTATAATCAATAAGATCTTCGATAACAGTTTTCAAATGGTAACATGTTTTAGTATCATGACGGGTTGATGATGGTATTGGAAAAAATATTTGGGATCAAAGTATTTGAATTGAGGTTTGGACATTTTAATGGGTCTGATACGAGGAAGTTTTAACACATGAGCATTAATTATCTTCAACATCACATTATGCAAAGATTCATAAAGCTAAGTAAAATTATGAGAAGGTTTAAAAACATATGAAGAAGGAGCCACACCTTTGGATGTTGTTGCCACTTGTTCATCAAAAAAGTTGGATAAATTGTAGATTTTGATGAAGTTTACCATTGTCTAAAACTTTTTAAAATTGTTGGATGTGACATCACTCTTATCAATGGGAACATGATACATTGGAGTGGTGCTCTCAAATTGAATCACTTGTAGTTGATAATGATGAAACACTATACACAATTGAGAAAAAGAAGAGAACTTAGAAAGAAGGATCTTATCTCTAATGTATTTTTTAAATTACCAATAAAAATGTGTTGCACATAAATATCAAACACAAAATAAGAAATTTGTACATGAAAATGCTTAAATCTACCAATGAAATCACTTAATTTTTCTTTAATAACTTGTTTAAAATGGATTAAATTAATCAAAGAGATTTGAGGATCAATATTGTTTTGAAATTGTTGGATGAAATAATTATCAATATTTTGAAAGGAATCATTGGAATAATGAGGCAAAGAACAATACCATTGCAAGGCTTTGTCTCAAAAGGTTCTAGTAAAAAACTTTACCATGAGCCTATGATCATGAGAGAAATCACTACACAAGGTTTGAAAAGTTTTGACATGATTCAAAGGATCACCCTTACCATTTGTAGACACCTAAATTTGATTAATAATTTTAATTAAATTCAGTCATCTTACTCGCATTATTGATGAAATAATCACACATTATTTAATTGATTAATGTTAGCCTTCTAGCTAAATTAATTTAATTAATCAGCTATACTCCAATTAATCTAATAGAAACCCATAACCATTTAATCCCTATTCTTCTATTAATTTAAATAAATATATTTATCTATTTAGATTAATTCATAAATTCATTTTCTCCCACTTGGAATTAAATAATGCATTTAATTCAATTTGAGCACATGGCTCCTAACTTTAACCCCTAACCTAACCCATCCCAACTACCAAACCCCTAGTTCTTACTTAACCCAATCCATTCATACATACTAATCCTCCTTAATTATCTAATGACCCATGATTAGCTAATCCAACCCTCCACTCATTCTTACTCCTCCCATCACATACTCCTAATTATCTCACTTGCCCTCTAATCTAAGCCTAATCACACCTTAATCATTTGCACAATCCTAATCAAATGGGTTTGCAAACCCAAGTCAACTCTCTTGTCACATCCTCACATCTCCCAACCCCTGAACCTCATGAATTCTCTTACACATATCTTACACAGCCCATCTCCCTCTTACACCTTTGTCCCCCATCCCTCTTCCCAAAATGGTCACAAGGGATTTGAACTCTCCTCTCAACCTCTCTCCTTGTGGCACTCATCACAATGCTATGAATTTGGGAAAGCATAATCCATGTGCTCTCTCTTGGATGCATCTTAACCCTTCCTTATCTATCCATCTCAACCGTCCATTCAACCCTCCTTTTTCCTATAAATTGAAGGCTCTTTTCCTTCAAAATCATCCACCTTTCATGTATTTTTATAATGCCCATTTGAGAGCCAAAAATCACATTTATACCCTCATAATGGTAAAATTAACAATCATCCATTGAAGATCATTTTGAAGCTTGACTTCTATTGTTGAGCACACATCCAAATCCTTGGACTAAATCCAAAGATCAAGAGGGCTTTTTGGAGTTCTTGCTTGTGGTTTGCATTCTTGTTTTTATTGCTTTCTTTTAGTCTAATCTAAGTGTTTATCTACTTTGTTGTGTTTAATGCTTTACTTAGTTTGGTATTTCTTAACACTATATTTTAGGTGATACCTCGGGCAAGTACCATGATGAAAACTTGGCAAATAGGCCTCATGCATAATCCCTCAATCTAGCTCCTCTTCATAACTGGGGGAAAGTTCTTCTAATAATATCCTATCCATCACCTCCTCCATCCTATTTTCCTCTCACCTCTGCCATCCTCCTTCAAATCTTGATAGAAACACATAGGCCTCCTTGTGTACATGCTTTTGGGAACCTTTTTGACATCCATTTTCCCATCACCCCTTTCATCCACCTATCCTTTATCTACATATCCTTCCTTCCATATAATCCCTCCACATACCTTTTTCAACCTAATCCTCCCATCATGTTATCCTCCTACCTCTCCACCCATTATCTTATCTTCCATCTACATCCTTCATCCTTTTGTTTCCTTATCTCTCATCCTATCGCCCCTCCTAAATGCCTCATGTATGAACTATCCTAAGTGGGGGAATCTTATTCTTTGGATAATTTATCACATCCATCTTCTCATCTCCACATCCTTGTTCACTTCTATATTTATCTCCAATCCCTTCATCTCCTAATCCTCATCTTCCTCCATTTCCCCATCCAAATCCTTCCATTCCTCCTTATCACATCCATCTTCCGATCTCCCCATCCTTATTTCACTTCCATCTTTATCTCCAATCCTTTCATCTCCCAATCCTTATCTTCTTCCATTACCCCATCCAAATCCTTCCATCTATCATTATCGCATCCATCTTTCCATGTCCCCATCCTTGTGTCATTTCCAGTTTTATTCCTGTGTGTGTGAATTTTGTACCTGATATGTAGAGACAACACTTCAGTAAAACATTAGAGGTTAGCAATAATCAAAATCGTGCAAAATTGAAATCTAATTTAACCAAGCGATTTACTGCCTTCTAATAGGTGCGAGATCAATGTTCTTAGATTGCTATCGAGATTAGTGACCTAGACGACACCTAAATGAAGGATTTTAATGCCAAACTGATATGAAATATGAATGCAATTAATCTATTTTTTTGATATTTTTTATGCAATAATATGATGAAAACTGATATGAATCTATGCTAATATGAAAATTGATATGCAATGCTAATCTAGAAATGATATGATATGAGAATGAAAATTCTAATAATAATATGAAAGCTTATGAATTTTAAATTGATCTCACAAAGTTTCGAATCCTCAAATTTATCTTTCAAGCTCCAATTGTGCAAATTCCCCAAATCTGATATGCTATAATTCCTGTAGAGTAAGTTTGCAATTTGCGAGATATGAATTATGTCGAGCTGAGCCTTGGTTTTATAGAAATTGAGGGCTTTGGAGGTGCATGAGAAAAAGCCATAAATCACTCAAATAACTCAGGTTGATTTTTGAGTTATTTTTAAATAACAGATAATTAAGTCACAAAAATCATGCAAAAGCACAGTTCAACTTGAATTAGAAATTTAGATCAACTTTAAAACTCAAAAAGAATGTTGAGTTTCCAAAAGCTAAAAACTTGCATTGATTTTCCAATTTTGAGTTTAATTGGTCCTTTTATGTGCACATGGATAATTATGATTTAATAAAATAAATAAAGTGATTTATGCTCAACTTAACTGATTTATGAAATAAAATAATTAATTTATGGGTTAATTAACTATTTTATCAAACTTTTATTAAAAACTATATTATTAAATAATGACAACTTGCTTTAATCAATTAAATAAGAATTTAATCAATTATTCATAGGATATTGGATTTATTGTCAAAATTAAATAATACAATTAATAAGAGATAGAATTAAATTTAATTACACAATTAAGTGGCAAGATATTAAATCTAATTAATTAAATATGAAAATATTCAATTAATCAAACTTAGGATAAATGTGATTTATCACCAAATAATCATTAAATTAAAGATAATTAAGATAATTAGGAATATTGCTAGGAATATTCCCCAATGCAAAATTTAAGATAATCAATTAGGATTCGATGATGTTTAGATGTGCCTTAGGTTAGGACTTCTATGTCGATTTCATTCGATGTGTTGATGTAGAAGATTAATGAA
The DNA here is from genome assembly GCA_027943335.1 of Chamaecyparis obtusa. Lineage (NCBI taxonomy): Eukaryota > Viridiplantae > Streptophyta > Pinopsida > Cupressales > Cupressaceae > Chamaecyparis > Chamaecyparis obtusa. The sequence continues at coordinate 3,740,880 of BSBK01000614.1, forward strand.
CTTATAGCCCATTTTTGTGGTATTACATTTTGCCCCTCTTTGAATTACTGTGCGAAGTGCAGTGGTTCAAAGATACTCTGTGTTTGATAAAGATATGAAACTGATGTTTGAAATTGATAATTGATATGAGATAGAAGCTAATTGATATTGATTTGATATGGAGATAATAGGTCCTGAATGACCAAAGATAATGTTAACTATAACAGTAATGAATCGATGATGCAAAAAAGTGTCAAAACACCTTATTCCAAACCTTAGGATTGCTAAGAAGTGAGTGACCGGTTCTAGACTCGATTGTCTTATCAGAACTAGCAGGTATCACATTCGAACCCTTCAGTTGCCGAAGAACCAAGGAAAGAACACTATGATCTGATGGTTGCAAAAACTGATACAGTTTACAAGATTAGGAGAATACCAGATTGATATGGATCGACGATGAATTTGATATGCCCCAAGTGATGATAGATTTGCCCCGTACAATGAGGTCTTTTGATGAATCAACAACTAGACATGGTTGTTGTCTTGATTATTGAGGAAAGATTGATAGAAATTGATTTACAGACTTTGAATGATGTGCAATACCATGCCCCCTTCGGGATTAAAATTGAAATCTGACAAGAAAAGTCAGTGTTTGAGAGTTTAGAAGCATGTTAATTGATTTGAGAAGTGGTTAAACATGTTCAAGAATGCATTCTGCATCATTTAGAGGTCCAGACGACCAAGTTTGACTAGGTTAAACCATGAGTTGACCATAGTTGACCAAGTTGAAATTTGATAGTTTGATGTAAGATAATTAGTTAAGTTGAATACTGGATTTCTATGATGATCGAAGGTTGATTACGCAAGCAGTAGACCGTCCTGGGCCCAAAATTTTAAATCACAATTTTGACATAATAAACGATCTCAGATTTTGATTTTCATCCCAAAAAAGGATTCTACTTGCTGTTTCGTTGGAGGAACCTTCGTGTGAGATTCAACTCTTGTTAGATTTGAAGATGCGAGTGGAGAATTGTTTAAGCATTGAAGTTCGTTTAGCCATTGTGAGATCATGCAACGTGCAAAATGCAAAGAGACATGCAAAATGAAATGCAACCTAAGACCTAGGACCTAGTCACTGATCATATGTCGATTTGTTATCATCATTGAACTTTTAGGTAACTGGATAAATCAATACAATGCCCACTAGCTATGAGACCATAGACATATGAATATCGATTTGTATGCATAAGAATCAATACAACACCCACTGGTCAACAACCATGGATATATGAATATTGATTTTGTTTTCGGAATGTCGGATTAGATATAAGCACCAAGGCACAAACGCCAGGATGACCTGAATATCTTGTCCATTTTGATATAGCAATTTGTATAAGCATCAAAACATGAATGTCGTGATGACCTGAATACACCTTGCATTACAAACACATCAAACAGCCAAGAGATTATTCTAAATCCAATGTGAATTACCCGTAGTGACCCTTTATCATTCACATCCTTAGGTAAGATCGCATTTCACAATAGGAGAAAGAACTCACTCAAAAAGACAATAGTTAGATCAAACTTCCTTGAATTTTCTGGGTATCAATGGTCAAGGTACGCATGGCCATCCAATTTGAGATAGAGGCTCTTACAGTCGGACACCATTTCAATCCATAATTTCCAAAGTTGTTAGATTTTCACATACAAGCAGAAAACAAAGAAAAGATTATGCCCCCAGTCATCACTCTATAAATCCTATAAAGGACATCATTGAAGAGTTCGAAGGGACACAATGTGCAAAAATCTCAATGCGAATCAATAAGCATACAAGGAGATAAAAGCATGTAAAAAAAAAGCATAGATTGTTTTCAGTTTTCAGTTTGATGTTGATTGCGTTGTTGTAGATGCAAAATCCTTTCTGGAGACAAGACTGACTCACTAACTCACAGGAAGCTTCAAAGGACTCTGACTAGATATGATACATCTCAGATACATGGGAGACCATAGGATATGACATTGATTGCCCCCAATTGTTAAGAATTGATAGGATACAGATGCTTGAGCTGAGTGGTGTATAGACCGACTTATTGAAAACTGGAAATGTGAAAATAAACCGGGAGATATGTACAAACTAAAGCAAGACTAAAAGCTAGGAAAGACCAAGATTGTGTTGATAGATGGAGCGTATTGAAACAAGTGGTGCCCGTTTGCCAGGTTTTCACCATCTTGGCAGAGATTCTATTTTTGCTACCAAGGCGCCTATTTCCAAGTTTTCACCAAGGCACTTTTTCTCTTTTTTCATTTTTTTGTACTTTTCATTTTTTCAATTTTTTTGAATTTTTGATATTTTTTTTTATTTTTTTGTGAATCATCAAGGCACCTATTGCTAGGTTTTCACCAAGATGTTCATTTTTTTAGGACTTTTTCTAATTTTTATAATTTCTTCAGGACATTTTACCATAGACTGAATGCCTTAGGCGTAGAATTTCTTCAGATGGAGAACATTGATTGGTTCTTGAAGCTGTTCTCCTTCAATCATTGAGAGTTGATAGGCACCAGAGCCAAAAGTAGCAGTGATTACAAAGGGACCCACCCAGTTGGGTTCAAACTTCCCCTTGCGTTCTCGATGTGATTGATTTTTAGGATTTTCTCTCAAGACTAGATTGCCAACCTGAAATTCTCTGTGTCTGACTTTCTTGTTGTAGCCTCTAGACATTCTCTTCTGATATACTCTAAGATGATCATACGCTGCTTGTCTGTGCTCATCTAGTAGTTCCAGTTCTTGCAACTTAGACACTCTGTAGTCATCATTAGTTACTAGACCATGCATTCTGATTCTGAGTGATGGGATTTCAACCTCAATAGGTAGTCCCGCTTCTGACCCATAAACTAAAGTGAAAGGTGTAGCCCCTGTAGGCATTCTGATACTTGTTCTGTAGGCTCATAGAGCTAGATTAATCATGAGATGCCAGTCTCTACCAGTTTTGTTTACTATTCTGTGCAAGATCTTTAATAGATTTTTGTTAGAAGCCTCTACTTGTCCATTCACTTGTGGATAGTAGATAGAAGACCAATGTTGGGTGATCTTGAACTTGGCACATAGATCATCTAGATCTTTATTCCTAAATTGCCCACCATTATCTATGATTATGGAATGAGGTATCCCATATCTGCATATGATATAGTTCAATATGAACATAGAGATCTGTTTCCCTGTTGCTTGTGTCAAAGGGACCGCCTCTACCCATTTTGTAAAATAATCTGTGGCTGTGATTATATGGGTATGTCCGTTAGAAGAATGAGGATGAATCATCCTGATAAGATCAAATGCCCATTGATGGAAAGGCCATTGTGTTGTAAAGGAGATTAGATCCCTCCCTGAAGCATGAATTAGGTTGCCATGCACTTGGCACTTTTGACAATTCTTAGCAAATTTCATAGCCTCTTTCTCCATTTCAGGCCAATAGTACCTAGCCCTCATAAGTTTTCAAGCTAGTGTTAAACCGTTCAAGTGTGACCCACAAATACTATCATGGACTTCATCTAATGCACATTGAGACTCTTCCCATTCTAAAAATCTAAGTAGCGTACCATATAGACCTCATTTGTATAGATTATTACCAATGATGACATATCGGGAGGCATTACAGATAAGGTATCTTTTCATGATGGTTGAAGGTATCAAGGATGATTTGGTCTTGGAGATAGGAAAATAGGTTTTTATATCAGGATGAATCATGACCTACAATAGTGCAGATCATGCGGGTTTCGGGGGAGTCATATGTAGGATAAGATAGTGCTTCCACCAGGAACTCGTAGCGTAGCTCATGTTCAGGCTGTTGTAATAAAGTAGATAGTGTTGCCATTGCATCGGCAGCCTTATTCTCCATTCTAGGAATTTTCTCAAATGTGATAGATATGAAATATTTCTTAAGATCATCTGCCATTCTCTTGTAAGGAATGAGTTTTTCATCTTTAGTTTGGTACACATCATTGACTTGATGAATAAAAAGTTGAGAGTCTCCATGAATGTGTAGCTTTGTTACTCTCCATTCAATTGCTAGTTTCATACCATTCAAAAGGGCTTCATATTTTGCAATATTGTTCGTGCAAGGGAACTTCAGTCTGAATGCTTTTGGGATGGAGTATCCTTGAGGAGTTATGAACAATATGCCTACTCCAGATCCATTCTGTGTATAGGAGCCATCAAAGAACAATTGCCATTCTCTAGAAGATAGGTGCATAATAGAGGAGTCTAGAAATTCCATTTGCATTGGTGTGTCATCAAACATGCGTGCATTTGCTAGTTGATCAGCAATAACTTGACCTTTTATAGCTTTTCTTTCAACATATTCAATGTCAAATTTGCTTAGAAGCATGACCCATTTAGCTAGTCTACCTGTGAGGGCAGCCTTGCTTAGTAGGTATTTTAGTGGATCAATTTTTGCTACTAGATGCATGGTATGAGCTAACATATAGTGTCTCAATTTATATGATGCAAAGATCACAGCGAGACAAGCTTTCTCAATCATAGAATAGTTCTTTTCATATGCCACCAATGTTCTGCTTATATAATAAATGGCTCTATCCTTTTTCTCTTCATCATGTTGTGCTAGCAATGCCCCCAGTGATGTGGTCGTTGCGGAGACATATAAGATCAATGGCTTCCCATGAATAGGAGGCATCACGATAGGTGGATTTGATAGATACTTCTTGATATGGTTAAAGTTGTTCTCACATTCTTCATTCCATGCAAAGGTCACACCTTTATGTAATGTTTTTGTAAAGGGTTGTGATATGTCTACCAGCTATGATATGAATCTTCTGATAGATTGAACTCTTCCTTGCAATGTCCTCATTTGACTGATATTCATGGGAGGTTGCATCTCTATTATAGCCTTGACTTTAGCCAGATCAACTTCAATGCCCTTCTTTGAAACTATGTATCCTAAGAGCTTTCCAGAAGTGACACCAAAAGCACACTTCTTAGGATTTAGTTAGAGACTAAACTTTTCCATTCTATCTAGGATCATGCTCAAGTCCTTTAGATATTCAGTTCTAATCATAGATTTTGCTAAATTATCATCAACATAATCTTCCATAGTTTGATGTATCATGTCATGGAAAATAGATGTCATTGCTCTTTGATATGTAGCTCCAGCATTTTTAAGCCCAAATGGCATGACATTCCAACAGAAGGTGCCCCATGTACATGTGAAAGTAGTTTTCTCTTGGTCCTCTAGAGCAATTTTTATTTGGTTATATCCAGAAAAACCATCCATTGAGGAATACATCTTGAAACCCGCAGTGATCTCCACTATCATATCAATGTTAGATAGTGGAAAGTCGTCCTTAGGGCATGCTCTATTCACATCTCTAAAGTCTGTGCAAACTCTGATTGGCCCATCTGGTTTAGAAATAGGTACAATATTAGAGATCCACTCTGCATAGTCAATAACTCAAATGAATCTAGCATTTAGGAGCTTCTCTAATTCAGCTTTTACGAAGAGTGCAACATGAGGATGCATCTTTCTCAATTTTTGCTTGACAGGTTTGACATTTGGAGCAATAGATAAATGATTCATTATAAGATTGGGATCCAATCCTGGCATATCTAAATATTTCCATGCAAAGTTGATCTTCTTCTCTATTAGGAATTTTGTAAATTTTTGCTTCTCTTCTTCTGATAATGATTGTGCTACATGTACCAATTGTGGTTCCTCTGTTGTACCCAAATTGATGGATTGAGTGGGCTCAATTAGAACTAGAGATCTATCATGTAAATGACTCAGAAGGACATAAAATATCTCATCCTTAGGCACCTCAGAGAGGTTTTCACCTTTGGATACATCTTTTATTTTTAATTTTGTAGGTTCTGAAATTGCCACAAAGTGGTTTTCACCCTCAGAACTCTTTTTCTTTTTCTTTTTATTCTTGTTTTTCTGACTAAGATATTTGATGTCCAACTCGGTCATGTTGACGCTCAGTTCACTAATGGAAGTACTCATAGGCTCAACTACATTGAGGTAGCAAGCAAGGGCATAGTCATTCGGGAAGGCATAAATACCATGGCTCGAATTCATGGAGGTTTGATCAATAAGTTCTAGATATTTGATAGTCAAAGTAGGGAAAGATTGGGAGATAGTGTTTATGGATATGGATCTATCATCATTGGTCCTAACCTGACACTCAATTTCAAAGGTGATACTACAACTTAAGACATCCAATTCATGAATAGGCTCCATGTCATCATGGGAGTCCAATTCAGCCATAGGTGGATCAGACTCGATAGGTTCATCATTTTGCTCTAGACTTACATTGGTTTGAGGTGCATATTGGTGAATAACATCAACATGTTTCTCTGTGATAAGCTCATCTTCATTTGGTTCTAGAATGGCTCCCCATTCATTGTCATTTGATTCAGCTTCTGATTCAGGATCTCTAGGAAATCTTAGAACATGAGTAAAGTCAGGGTGAATACCCCAAGAAGGGTTACCCTCAGATTCTAATTTGTATTCATACTCATGAGAATCTATCTCAGAATCACTACCACTTCCCTCTTCTTGATTGTTTTTGAGATTAGTTGGTTCTTGTGTTGCAACTATCTCTTGATTGATAGTAGGTTCTTGTGTTTCTACTACATTAATGCTTTTGATAGGATCATCTTTATCATCAAGAAGGTCTTTGATCTCTTTAGGAAATTTTTCATAGGGGATGATTTTTGAACTATCTGAATCACTATCTGATGGTTCTATCTCTTCTTTCTTAAGAAGAGGTTCCCTTGGTGAGATTTGCTCTATGACATGAGAGCAATTACCTTTGAGGTGATAGGGTTTCTTCTTAAAGCCTAAGCCAACTTTGTTTTTATTTTCTCTACTAGTATGTGGGAGAGGTACCTCAAGACCTTTTCCTCTGATTCCTAGAGGTCCTTTACCTAAATATCCCATCTTAGCTATTAATTTATCTCCTAGACCATATGACTTGGAAGGGAGTTTGGAGACTGCAGAGTCACCAGTTTGAACAACATGAGATTCAGGTTCATCTTTGTATAGCCATGATAGCGCAGCCTCATCCTCTTCAAATTCTTTCTTGGATACTTTTTCTGCTACAAAATTCTTTTTATATGCTTCAAGAGGTTCTTTAGAGTCTAGTTTGGATTGTTTCAAAGATTTCCCATAAGACTTAGGTGAGATAGGGAGAGATGTCAAAGATAAGACTAGCTCGATAGTATACTCTCCCATACCATTTTCTTTGATATTAACCTCTTTTTTCAGATCTTCCATTTTGGATGTGAATGCTTCCTTAGTTGGTTCAATGGAAGATTCTTTGTTATTAGGTACAAGCTTATTTGCACTTTCCTTCAAGGTGTTGCAAGTTGTATTCAGATCTGCGGGGATAGTAACTTGTACTCCTTCATAAGGAAACTTCAAACATTGATGGTATGTAGAAGGAATAGCTTGCATTTCATGTATCCATGGTCTCCCTAGAAGGACATTGTAGGCCAAAGGTAGATCAAGCACTTGACAAATGGTATCTTTGATAACTAGACCCACTCTGATAGGTAAGACAATGGTGCCTTTAGAAGATCTTTCTTGTTCATCATAGGCCTTGATAGTTATTTTCTTTCTAGGATCAATACCCAATTCTGAAAATCCCAATTGTGTGATCAAGCTGTAAGAACAAATGTTTAGGCCAACACCCCCATCTATCAACACACGTTTGACTCTGCAGTTCTGGATCAAGACTTCTATATGCAAAGGCTAGTTATGTGGGTGACTCAAGGAGTTGTCATCTTCCTCTAAAAAGGAGATATATTGCGGAGATGTAAGATGTCCAACCATAGTCTGGAACCTATCTAAATCAAGGTCATCAGGAACATTGGAACTGAGCAAAGCTTTATCGAGAATGGCTCTATGAGCTAGAGATATTTGAAGCAACTCAAACATGGAGATTTTCACATTAGTGTGTTGGAGTTGTTGAACAATGCTATAAGACATAGGCCTTGTATCCTTTGGATTGGATGATTTGGAAGCAGCCTTCTGTTTAGAAGTAGATGAAAGATTGAAGGGCACCTTAGGGACATTTGATGAATTTGGGATTTGTCCTTTCAGATGCATTTGAGCTTTTGATCAAGTAACTAAGTTAGCTGAGGAATGATTTCTATCTCTTCATATGATTGTGATGACATTGCAACTTTCAGAGAGAATGGCTCAACCATATTCATGACAGTGTTATTTCTAGGGTAGGCATAGTTGACTTTTGCCCCCATATTAGGCTGAGAAGTTGAAACTTTTTTACCATGTTTCAGAAATGGTTCTGTGAATGTTGTATGATCATTATTGCTCATGGGATTGTCAATTGTGATGCCTCCACTATCGATCAAATCTTGAATGGTATGCTTCAAGTGATAGCAACTACTAGTTTTGTGACCTTTACTCCAATGGAAATCATAGAATTCATTTTCCTTCCACCATATCAGTTTGGGGTCCTGAGCATTCGGTCGGATTGGTGGTAAAGAGATGATGTTATCAGCCAGTAGAGTTTTCATAGCTGATTCTAAAGACTCTCCTAGAGGAGTAAATTTTTTATGTTTATCCCATTTTTTGTATTCTAGCTTCCTTTGAGATGGTGGAGAAGACTTTTGCTCTGAAGCTTTAATGGCTTGAGTGCCAAGAGTGAGATTGTAGGTTGGTGCCTTTGATGGGGCACAGACAGTGTCAACAACACCATCTATGATGATGCCTTTGTTCTTGTTCCAATTTTTGTTCTTGTCTTTAGAACTGGATCCAGATTCGTACTTGTCTTTTTGAAGTGTGATTTCTCCTTTTTTGACAAGCACTTTTTTTATTTTGATAGCATTATCCACCATCTTGTCAAAAGATGTATGATCTTGCATTTGTAAGGGATAATTGATTTCTGGAACAAGGTTATTGATAAAGATTTCAAGTTTCTCCATTTCGGGAATTGGTCTAGCATATAGAGAGAACTTCTTTCGCCACCTCTTGAGGAAAGTTAGGAATGATTCTCCTAGATATTGCTTGAGATTACAAATATCAATCATGGTGACGGGATGTTGAATATTGTAGGAGTATTTCTAGTAGAATAATTTAATCAATTCCTCAAACGTCTTGATCATAGGAGGTAATCTTGAAAACCACTGAATGGATGCTCCTCCCAGAGATCTAGGAAAAAGATGCATCAGATAGGTCGGTTCATGCATGAATTCTATGGATTGCGTACAGAACTCTCTGACATGATCTTGAGGATCAGAGTGTCCATCATTCTTATCATACTTTGGCATCTCCACTCTTTTTGGAAATGGTGGCATAGACAAGTTTTTGTCAAATGGAAAAGGGCATAGAGCTTCCATGGAGAACTCTTTGGGTTCCTTTTCTTTCTCAAGGCTATTAAATTTGACCTATAAAGCATGTATCTATTTCATCATAGCTGTGAGTGGAGTTTCTTCCTCATGCGTAATGATATCTTCAACATTAAAGTTGGGAGGAAGTTTAGCTCCATGATGAGCTAGTTGTAAAAAGTATGCTTCTCTATCTTCTTTCAAGAAATGCTTCATCATTCGTTTGAAGTTATCATCATTTTGATATTGAGCAATTTCTTCAGGTGTGGGTTCCTGATCTACCCCGTGTTGAGATTGAGCTCTTTGAGAGCCAAAATTTGTCCCTGCTTGAGACATGGTAGGAGTTTGTGGACTCCCTGGATTAGATTGATGAGGGGTATGTTTAGTACCTCCGTGAGTTGATGGAAGGGGTATGTAACCAGATTTCAATCGATAGTTGCCAAGACCGGCATCCTCGTAAAGACTAGAATTGATGAGTTTCTCAAGAGTCAGAGTTTTGGTAGTGGTGATAGATTTCTTGTGAGAGGAAGCTCTAGTCTCCACCATCAACTTTGAGTGAAACAAAAGAATAATATTTAGATAATTGAAGAATGAATTGAATCAAGATGATCAAATGACGCAACCTCATCAAGGTTTGATTGATTTGAAGATTTGATTAGACATGGTGAAGGATACTATGCTTGGATGTATGGGTAGGTTCCCAAAAGATAGCGGACAAGATATCACAACACTTAGTCGTTTTGATGATTGATTGAAGATTGATAGTTATGACAAGGTTTTGACACAGGATGATAAGGACTCAAATTGATTAAATAGAAGGCTGAATCAGATTCAAAAGGCCACTTTAGGAAAATGATTGGACTCTTAATAGCTACTACTCTATTCTTGACACAGTGATTCATTCGATAGATTCTAAAATTAGGCTGAAAAAGCTAAATATCTGGCAATTTTGACAATTTTTTGACAACTTTCAAAAATTTCCCAAACGACACTCTCCAAACTCATATGACAGTGGGTATGCTGTGAAACGATAGTTGCAAAACTCATATGACAATTGCAAGCAATATTTTGACTCTTAAAATCTTCTGGCATCAAAACTCGTACGATACTGGGTTGGTTATCATACGACAGTTGGGTATCAATGAAACGACAGTTGAAAATCTCATACGACAGTTGCAAGATTTTGACTTTGAGAATTTGCTGGCATGGAAACTCGTACGACACTGGGTACTCAATCATATGACAGATGGGTTGTAATGAAATGACACTTGATGGAAACTTGTATGTCAAAACTCCAGAAAAAGATTTTACGTCAATTTTTGCAAAATTTTGAGTTGTCAGATTCAGATTGTTTACAAATTTCAATGTCTAGATTTTGAGGATTGTAACAGATTTGTTCATTTTCAGTAACCAGATAGATAAACAAGCACACAAAATAGCAAGCACGTGATTTCAAGCATGTCTGAAAATAATGAACAAGGGAAAAAGAAACCTTGCGCATGAACAATCAAGTGAATTATTCATTCTAATCCTCAGAAGCGCTAATTGTGTATGTTCCAAAAATGTTTTTCAATAATGCACATATACCCTATAAAATGAAAATTTGGCCTCGCTAGGGTTTTTAGTAATGGTTTGACTCTGCAACTTTTATGATCCAAAGGGGTGAACTCCAATCCCGGTGCACCAGGGTTTTGACACAGTTCGAGAACTTAATCTTCAGGAGCTGCTAGGGAGATCTGACAACCCAATAATGAACCATACCCATGGAGATTTCTTCAACAAGAACATTTATATAGCAGCTGTCACTACCATAGGGAAAATGGCTATTACTGCTTGAGGTTCCATCAACGTAGTTTGCCCTGTGAAGAGATTGTTCACTACGGTTAACCCTCTCTAAAGGTGACTCGTAGTATGATACCACAAGGGGACTTGGCTCCAGATCCAAGGTTTTGATGCCTCTTCACTTTTAACCTAAACAAAGCAAGCAGATTAATCCGACACGCTAAGACAAAGTTTGTCTCACTAAGGTCTATGATATCAACCCCACGTGATCTATCAACCTCTTCAGAGAGAGAATGTATCAATCAATAAGGGAAGATGCACGAACCAAGTAGAATGTGAAACACACTAAGTATCCTCCCTACCTACAAGGATTCTATCATCAAGAAGGATTTCGCTGGGAATCCAATCTCTCAAGAATCATGGATAGTGTTCATAGGGCCTAATTACTATGTGAGCATAGATGTATGTTTCCAAAAGCAAATCTACCAAAAGTATCCAAAAAGAAGAAAGAGGAACACTTAACGCTTAAAGAAAATATGAGATGAGTCCACAAGGTGGAACACTTAACACCTCACACAAGCTGAAAATGAGTCCCCAACTTAGAAAACAAGTGAGTTCCTAAAAGCACAAAAGGTTTGCCAAGTGGAACATTTAACGTTTCTATCCTATTGACCCCTCCCCTTTATGGCACAGAGATTGCAACCACAGGGTAGAATGAGGGGCCGGTGGATTAGCGAGTCCAATAACCCAAGATAGCAATCAAGATCAATCACAAGTATCTGAGACTACTTAATGAATCCTTAAGGGGTCACAACCTAGTATCAATTATGCAAGTGTGTAAAACAAAAGCATGAAAAGAATCACCCAAGCTAGACACATGAGAGATTTATTTTAAGCCCCGAATCAAAATATTATCAGCACAAGTGGAATACCTCAGATCCTTGCAACGTGCTTAGTAGATGTTTACTTGATTTTGAGCAATTCTTGCACTTTTTCCAATCAAAACCAGTAGAAATCAATCAGAAATAGTAAATTTCAATTGTTAGGGTTAGCTTTCAGTCAAAATCCGAAAATCAAATCTGACAAACTACCTGCAAAAATGAAACGACAATTGAAATCTGGTACCGAAACTCGTACGACACTGGATCTATTACCAGACGATAGTCCAAAAACTTGTACGACACTAGGTGTCTGATGAAATGATGATCCAACCTCCAAATGATAGTGGGTGCCTGATGAAACAACACTCAATCAACTTACGTATGACAGTGGTTTCAAAATCATACGACTTTTGTCTGAAACTCGTACAAAGATTGTACGGACAAAAAATAAAAATCATATTTTTGCATAGAAACCAAGGAGAAAAAGATAAAAATTGATAGAATTGAATTGGAAACCTGTTTCAGGGCCCCACGGTGGGCGCCAAAAATGTGTGTGTGAATTTTGTACCTAATCTGTAGACACAAAACTTCAGTAAAACATTAGAGGTTAGCAATAATCAAAATCGTGCAAAATTGAAATCTAATTTAACCAAGCAATTTACTGCCTTCTAATAGGTGCGAGATCGATGTTCTTAGATTGCTATCGAGATCAGTGACCTAGATGACACCTAAATGAAGGATTTGAATGCCAAACTGATATGAAATATGAATGCAATTAATCTATTTTTTTGATATTTTCTATGCAATAATATGATGAAAATTGATATGAATCTATGCTAATATGAAAATTGATATGCAATGCTAATCTAGAAATGATATGATATGAGAATGAAAATTCTAACAATAATATGAAAGCTTATGAATTTTAAATTGATCTCACAAAGCTTCGAATCCTCAAATTTATCTTTCAAGCTCTAATTGTGCAAATTCTCCAAATCTGATATGCTATGATTCCTGTAGAGTAAGTTTGCAATTTGCAAGATATGAATTATGAAGAGCTGAGCCTTGGTTTTATAGAAATTGAGGGCTTTGGAGGTGCATGAGAAAAAGCCATAAATCACTCAAATAACTCAGGTTGATTTTTGAGTTATTTTTAAATAACAGATAATTAAGTCACAAAAATCATGCAAAAGCACAGTTCAACTCGAATTAGAAGTTTAGATCAACTTTAAAACTCAAAAAGAATGTTGAGTTTCCAAAAGCTAACAACTTGCATTGATTTTCCAATTTTGAGTTTAACTGGTCCTTTTATGTGCACATGGATAATTATGATTTAATAAAATAAATAAAGTGATTTATGCTCAACTTAACTGATTTTTGAAATAAAATAATTAATTTATGGGTTAATTAACTATTTTATCAAACTTTTATTAAAAACTATATTATTAAATAATGACAACTTGCTTTAATCAATTAAATAAGAATTTAATCAATTATTCATAGGATATTGGATTTATTGTCAAAATTAAATAATACAATTAATAAGAGATAGAATTAAATTTAATTACACAATTAAGTGGCAAGATATTAAATCTAATTAATTAAATATGAAAATATTCAATTAATCAAACTTAGGATAAATGTGATTTGTCGCCAAATAATCATTAAATTAAAGATAATTAAGATAATTAGGAATATTGCTAGGAATATTCCCCGATGTAGAATTTAAGATAATCAATTAGGATTCGATGATGTTTAGATGTGCCTTAGGTTAGGACTTCTATGTCGATTTCATTCGATGTGTTGATGTAGAAGATTAATGAACTTATAGCCCATTTTTGGGGTATTACAATTCCCAATCCTTTCATCTCCCAATCCTTATCTTCCTCCATTGTGCCACCCAAATCTTTCTATCCATCAATCCTTGTCTACTCATTCTTCCATCACCATATCCCTAAGAATTTACTTCATCTTTCCATCACCTAGTAATTCCTTTGTCATTGGTATCTAGCTATAGGCTACACCCATGCATCCAATGCCATTCATCCATATCCAAATGCTCCTAGAAATATACCATCGCATGAAAATCCTATCCATCTTCTCTAGCTATCCAAATCAGACATCAATCAACCCATCCAATCACATTCATAGTCTTTTTCCTAGCCTTGATCACAATCCAATCATCATCATTTAGATGCATCCTTCCCAATCCATCATCACCCTACCTACCATCAGTCCATCTTGGCTTTCCATTTCAACCAGGGCATCATCTTCCATATCTTTGCATCATCACCTTCATCCCCAATCCCTTGTACATCCTATAATTTATGTCTTGTACATAGCACCAGTCATGTCTCCACCTAGGCTCATTTGTACATATGTGTCTTTAGGTCTCATCCTTTGTGTCAGTCAGTCCTTGTATCATCGTAACCTTTGCCCCTAGTTATCTAGCGCTTTAGCAGTCATCCCCAGGTTCCTTTGAGGTTAGAGTTCCTTTCATGTATCTTGTCATAAGAATCCTTGTCTATCAATCTAGTCATTGGTCTTCATGGGATGTATCCTTCCTCATATCAGACCAATTAAATAAGTCATCATCCATCATCCTCCTTATGGAAAAATGTTTTTTGAGATACTTTTTATTTCTCTGGTAATTTTAGATCTTGGTTTATCTTTTATCTTGAACTTCCTTGGTCCACCTCCTCATAGTCACCATGATCCTTTATATCATGGTGGGCTGTGAATGGTGGAGCTTGGGGAAAGGTCTTGATATTTTCTATTTGTGAGTTAGTCAGATACGACCCTTGCATTTCCAACATGTAATCCACTATAGTTGCATGGTGCACTTGGTAAATATTGATTGTTTGTGGGTAATCCAATATCATTTCTAGCTTGAAGCTTTTGGGACTCATGTGATGTTGGGGAAATCCTTGTGTGTTTTTTGTGTAATTCCTATGCAACATCTATGACAGGGCCTTGAGTTCCTAGTAACCTTGGTAGATTTTGGATAGTGTTAAATCAAAATAAGTGCTCACTACATGACATCTCCCTTTTGGGAGGTGTCAATTCAAGCTTCTTAACTTTCCATCTGCTCATCATTCACTCATCTTTCATGCATACTCTCATCCATTTTGAGTGTACACTTGTGTTCTCTTCAACCCACCTATCCTCACGAGGGGGCATCCTCATCCTCATCTCCTATCAATCCTTTCTCCTAGTTCCTCTTTTGATTAACTCGGGCACCTTTTCCAATTCAACCATTTTCTTTCTAGCCCTATGTTTTACTTTTATTTGAAATGATGCTACTATGTAAAACCATCTCAAAGAGGGGTAAAATGTAGACACCTAAATTTGATTAATAATTTTAATTAAATTTAGTCATCTTGCGCACATTATTGATTAAATAATCATGCATTACTTAATTGGTTAATGTTAGCCTTCTAGCTAAATTAATTTAATTAATTAGCAATTGTCCAATTAATCTAATGGAAACCCATAACCATTTAATCCCTATTCTTCTATTAATTTAAATAAATATATTTATCTATTTAGATTAATTCATAAATCCCTTTTCTCCCACTTGCAATTAAATAATGCATTTAATTCAATTTGAGCACATGGCTCCTAACTTTAACCCCTAACCTAACCCATCCCAACTACCAAACCCCTAGTTCTTACTCAACCCAACCCATTCACACATGATATTAATCCTCCTTAATTAGCTAATGACCCATGAAAGCATAATTCTCCCACTTTCTCTCTAATCTAATCTTAATCACACCTTAATCATTTGCACAATCCTAATCAAATGGATTAGCAAACCCAAGTCAACTATCTTGTCACATCCTCACATCTCCTAACCCCCAAACCTCATGAATTCTCTTACACATCTCTTACACACTCCATCTCCCTCTTACACCTTTATCCCCCATCCCTCTTCCCAAAATGGTCACATTATTCAAGGGATTTGATCTCTCCTCTCAACCTCTCTCCTTGTGATACTTGTCACAATACTATGAATTTGAGAAAGAACAATCCATGTTCTCTCTCTTGGATGCATCTTGACCCTTCCTCATATTTTCATCTCAACCATCCATTCAACCCTCCTATTTCCTATAAATTGAAGGATCTTTTCTTCAAAATCATCCACCTTTCATTTATTATTATGATGCCCATTTGAGAGAAAAAAATTACATTGATACCCTCATAATGATAAAATTATCACTCATCCAATGAAGATCATTTTGAAGCTTGAGTTCTATTCTTGAGCACACATCCAAATCCTTGGACTACATCCAAAGATCAAGAGGGATTTTTGGAGTGCTTGCTTGTGGTTTGCATTCTTGTTTTTTATTGCTTTATTTTAGTCTAATCTAAGTGGTTATCTACTTTGTCTTGTGGAATGCTTTACTTAGTTTTGTATTCCTTAACACTACATTTTAGATGATACACCATTATAAGTCTCAAGGTGAGGAATCTCCATATGTTGTGGGACAACTACATGGATAATATCCAAAGACAAAGGACTAGAAATGTCACAAGTAGGAATGTTGAACTTGGATTGATTCATGGAGATAATATGTTGTTGCAAAGAAAACACGGTTTGAGCCAAACTATTAATGGTAGAACTGGTACAAAGGATGGTAGGAGGGGAAACATGAGAAATGTTATGAGCATTGTTGGAAATGGTTGAATTTGAATAAGAGACACTTGGTAAGTGGGCATAAATGAAGGAAATGAAACACATGACACACTTGAAGGAATAGAAAGAAGAATAGGATTAGGAAGACTCACATGTGTAGGATTGTAATTTTGAATTATGATTGTTATGATAGGTGGAGCAGAGATAGGCAAAGACGTCTCAACATTGGTAGTAGGTGGAATGAGGCCTAAATAGTGAGCACAATCCCTAGTAGGATTGGCATTGCTATCAATGAGATGATAAATGTTATCCAAGATGTTAACACCATGTTCATCATTATGAATAAGTTTCCTTAAGCCTTCTACAATGGGAAGGACCTTAGTATTAGAGTTTTCTTGACCTAGCCATTGTTCAAAATTTTCAAATTCATGGAAAAGTTTTTAGTGTTGGACATGAGGAAATCTTAAGGATTCATCTTAATCATGAGAATAATGATAAGAGTTATTCTCCATGATATGATTGATATCATTAAGGTGCATATTGGTCTCATCAAGATTCCTAGGAAAGGAGGGCTCAGGATCAAAAGAACACATAAGTATATGACTTCTTCTAATCAAAATTCCATAGGTTGGACTCAAAGTGATAAGACTCATGCATAAGGGAATTAAAGAAAGATTAAATGCAATGCAATTCAAAATAAAGTATTTTTATGAAAGGAACATTAACTATCAAATTTAAAACATATAATGAAAAGCATATACAAGTAAACTTGATTATAAAAATGAAGAACATGCAATGAAGATATAGATCTAGATGCATACAATGTAATAAAAATAAGAGCTAATGTAATTAATACAAGGAGATATATAAACTAAATTAGATTTTTCCATGCAATGTGAACCTAAATATCCAAATGCATAGATTGTGACAATATGATGCATACAAAGTAAATCTAGATATTTAAGTGCATAAAAGGGAAACTAACGCCAAAATCAGAATGGAAATGTGATAAGTTAGGTTCACCAAAATGTGATGAGGTAAATGGTGAGAAATTATAGGAGTTAGATCACTCACTGAATGACACATACATTGGAATACAAAACAATCTAACAAGGTGAATCCGATCAACACAACCGAAAGAGTGTGGGTGCTAATATGAGATCTAAAATATAGGGTTTTGGATTCTTTAAGTGTAATGTTTGTAAATGATATGTAAAACTGATTTATGAAATTAAGCGAAAGGAAAAAATAAGAATAATGAAATCACCTTGTGGAAAAAAGAGGCAAATGGATCTTCAAATCTAACTTTGACTATTGCAAATATGTCATAATTAGGTATAACTCCATATCTGGGATTTTGGCATCTGTAACTAGTTTCTATGAAAATATTAGACCCAAAGGTCAAGGCCAACTTAGACGACCTAGTCCCATATGATGTTTTATATTTTTTACCTAGTCTCTGTAACTCCAAATATGATGAAAATTTTAGGGTACCTACGATTGTGACTGATATTCTCAAATTTGGATCTACAACTTCTATACCTACTCCTGCACACAAAAAAGAAGGGAAAATGTTGTGGGAAGGGGTTTTCCTTGGTCAAAACCCTATTTAGGAATCAACCTTGAAATGAAATAGAGATTATATAAGGAAAGTAATGTAAACAAGACAAATGTAAGATTTACCTTGCATGAGAAACCTCCATGAATGGATGTAGAAATCAATCAAATCTATGAAGATGCTTGAGTTTATGCTTGAGATGTACAATCAAGGATGTCTTAAAAAATGATATATATATATAAACTTGCAAAATTCTAGATATTGAATGTTAATATGCTTGATAACCTTAATGGAGAAGGAGAGAGAAGAAGAATGAATGCATGCATCTTCTTGTTTTCTTGTGAATTCCTCTACTTGGCCATCATGGGAAAGAAATTTTCATCATTAAGAGAATATTTCCTTTTATTTAATGAATCTTGAAGCAATGGAGACTTAGAGATACTATATTGGGTGCTTTCCTTCAAATATTGAATACACAACTTCAATTGCACAACTTGAAATATTTCTTTACTTGCGCTTGATCAATTGATTGCTCTTGCATATAGATTTCTTTCAAAAAGAATGGATTGCACAATAACATATGGATGCATGTCAAAATTGGAAGCTTTGATGTACTTTTATACTCATTTTAGGATTCAATATTGTGTAGGCCGACCAAAAGAAAGATCTAGGAGAAAAACCCCCACATCGGGCCTAGAGCTACATCAAACACAATTCCCTAGGAAAAGGTCAACTTGGATGGCCTAGTCTAGGACAAGGGTGACTTGGTTGAACTAGTTGAGAAAGTGTTTCCTCAAAATATTTCTTAGGGATAGGGGAGTGTGATAGACTACAAAGGAATAAGATGAAAGAGGCAAGAATCAAGCATAAACACATTCGGACCTCGAAATCACCAAAGTGAGGACTAAAAGTTCCAAGATCCTCCAATTGTCGGTGATAAAATTTTAGGATGGTGCAGTGTGAATACCATTCATCTTAATGAAGATTAACACAACAATCCTCACTACTAGAACTTTTAGAGATAACGGGACTAAGAAGATTGTATATGGTGAATTGATAAGTTTAAGCATTGTCCTCTAAAGAGATAAGGGAAGCTATGTTTTCCATAGCATCCAAAAATATATTATCCATATGAGGTAGAGATGAAATAGAATGAGAGGAGAATTTATCAATTAAGTTTAAGGCTAAATCATGATAATGAGTCAAATTAGAATGTTTATCTTGATATGTTCCATTAATTTGTTGCACAATTAATTGTGAGTCCCCAAAGATTTTAATATTTTTCACCTTAAGGGATAAAGTCACTTTCAATCTAGTGATAAGGGCTTCATATTCTACAATGTTATTAGTCCAAGAAAATTTGAGACAATAAGATAAAGGTATAGGTTTCTTTTAAGGAGATACATGAATAACACTGGCACCCGAGCTAGTTTTGCATGTAGATCCATCAAAGTACATTTTGTATGTATCATTAGTGTCTATAGATTAAAAAAAATTCATTAGGGAAAGTGATAGGATTAGAAGTTGAAGTAGGTGAAGGACCTTCGATGAACTAATCGGTCAAAGCTTGTCATTTAATTACCTTTTGAGAAAAAAAACTTTAAATAAAATTCACTCAAAATCATAACCCATTTAGCCAAGCATCTTGACATATCAGTTTTTTAGAAAATATTTTTCAAAGGATCAAATTTTATGATGACATTTATTTCAACATTGGGAAGATAATGTCAGATTTTTTGGCAAGAAAAAGCTAAAGAGAGACATTGTTTTTCTATATAAGTATATCAGGTTTCATAATTCGTTAAAGTATGACTAATTTAATACACTAGTTGTTCCTTTCCATTCTTATCACGTTGAGCTAACACAATAGATAAACCATTTAGAGAAGTAGAAGTGTATAAGAAGAATGGTTGATTAGGTTGAGAAGGTTGTAAGTTAGGAAGATTAGCAAGATATTGTTTGAATTGTTCAAATGTTTGTTTACAATCATCATTCCATGAAAAAGTAGTATCTTTCTTTAACAAGGAAGTGTTGAAGGAATCATATGATCCACCAAGCGTGATACAAATTGGTGAATAGCTTGTATATTTCCTTGTAAACTACAGAGTTGTGAGATTTTTTAGGGATGTGGCATGTTAACAATGGCATCAATATTGTTAGTATCCACTTCAGTTCCCCTATTTAAGATTATAAATCCAAGAAGTTTTTTACTATCTACACCAAAAGCACATTTATAAGGATTAAAGTGCATGTTATATTTACACATTTATTCAAAGATTTGTCTAAGAACAATAACATGATCCTTACGAGAAATAGACTAGGAGAGAATGTCATCAATATAATCTTCAAGAATCTTATGAATGTAATCATGAAAGATAAGCATCATAGCTTGTTGATAAGTAGAACCTTCATCTTTCAATCCAAAGCACATGAAAACTCAACAAAAGGATATTAAAGGAGTGATAAAAGTAGTTTTGTACTAATATTGACTAGGAATGAAGATTTGATTATAACCAGAGAAACCATCTATGAAAGATAACAAAGCATGTACGTGGTGGAATCCACAATCATATTACTGTTTGGAAGGGGGAAATCATCCTTCAAATAAGCTCTATATAAGTCTCTAAAATCAATACACATTATGATTTTATGGTCACCCTTAGATACGACTACAATATTTGGGATCCAAGGAGAATAATCAATAGCATGAATAAAGACATCATCATGGAGTTTTTCAATTTCATCTTTCACAAAAATAGCAATGTCAAGAATCATCTTGTGTATCTTTTGTTTGACTGGCTTCACATTAGGAAGAAGAACAATGTTACATGCGACAATTTTAGGGTCAATACTAGACATATCAGGATAAGCCCAAGGAAAGACATCAAAAAATTCATGGAGAAGAGAAGTAATCTCTTTTAAATCATCCTCATCAAGACATTTACCAATTTTCATTACTTTTTTAGTGTTATAAGGATCCATTTTCACATCAATGGTATCATTAATAAAAATATTACATTTTTGAGAGACATACAACAAAAAAGGGGGATCATATTTCTATCCAAAAGTAATCTTGTTTCCAAAGCATGCTTCAACATTTAAATAATAAGGAAATCCACTATTTTTATGAAAAGGAGGGAGATCATCATATGCCTCGGAGAATTCAGCTAAAGCATCATTTTTCTAAAGGTATCAAAATAAATCCTTTGATCAAAATAAATGAGTTGAGGATTTACAGCTTTCAGAGGTTTGAAAGAGATAGTGTTGACATTGAGAGTAACTAGTTGTGATTTATTAAAAGGATTAAATCCTAATCCATAAGAATGTTCATGTCCATCATTTCCTAAGGGGACTTGAATTCCTTGTTCATATTTTCCACATCCATTCCTATTGAATCCATGTTTTTCTAATAGATGATAACCAAGACCATAACGAGAAGTCATATCTAAAAGAGTTAAGGGAGCTTCATAAGTCACCATGTCATTACAATTAGGTTTGATAGTTTCTAAAGATTCATTAGGAGTGGAAACATCAACAAAATTGTTACTAAGCTCATTACAAAGAGGAGTTTTTTGTTTTGGATTCTTTTTCAGATTTAGATTGTT
Organism: Chamaecyparis obtusa; assembly: GCA_027943335.1. Lineage (NCBI taxonomy): Eukaryota > Viridiplantae > Streptophyta > Pinopsida > Cupressales > Cupressaceae > Chamaecyparis > Chamaecyparis obtusa. Next base: position 3,762,685 of record BSBK01000614.1, read on the forward strand.
CAAGTCAAATTTCAAATTTTTAGACTTTGTACTCTCCAACATAAGTTGGAGTAAAATCTAAGGATCCCCAATCATCATCCAAAATAACACCAGTAGGGGAAGGATCATCCTTAGGTTTGGGATATTGTTTCTCTTTAATAGACATAGGTTTTTATTTTGACTCAGTATGCAAATAACTATTTGGTCTATCATCTGCAACAAGTGTGTACAATAAATTATTTTTAAAAAAATTGACTTTTTGATGAAGAGTTGATGGAACAACATGGATAGAATGTAACCAAGGTCTTCCCAAAATAAGGTTATAGTTAAGGGGTCTATGCATGACATGAATAGGAGTGTCTAGAATAACCTAGCCTACCTTAATAGGTAAAGTCATAATACCCAATGTTTTGTTAGCAACATTGTCAAAGCCATGAATATGAATGAAATTAGTTTTAATAGATGAAATATCATCTTTGATCTTTTTTAACATGTCCATACTACAAACATTTAGTCTAGACCCATTATCAATTAAGGTCCTATGAATGAGATTACCATTGATATTGATGGCTACTATAAGAGCATCATGTTGATTGTGAACCTCTTTAGAAGGTAAATCATCTTGAGTAAAGACAATTTAAGCTGGGACAAGAATAGTATGCATACATTCCAAAAATGAATTGATGTTATCCTAACTAGTGGTGGAGTTGGACTAGTGGTTAAATCTTTTTTCAAGGCTTCATGATGTGTAGGAGAAGTTTTAAAAAGTTTCCAAAGGGAAATATTAGTAGGAGTAGCATGTAATTTTTCTTATGGGAGACTTATATTTGTCTCTAGATGCTATATGTTGGATTGTAGAGGTTAACAACATGAATGAAGAGAGTTATGAAAAATTGAAGGATGGTAGAGGAACAAGAAGAACAGACAGTGATAGAAGATGAATGATTTGGCTAGCTTGTCAAATTGGTGTGGGTTCAGGTGTTGTTGTTCAGTAAAAAGTATCTTGACTAAGCTATGAGATTTATGTTCTGATTGAAAGTTGATTGGAGTATCAGAGGGCATAGTTTCAAAGGATAGAAGATCATTTTGTGTAGGTTGAATTTCTTTTTGGAACAGTTGGTGTTAGATCCTCAGCTGGTGATGATGTAGTTGGTTGTGGTAAATATTTGCATGTTCTAGGTATCATGGTGACATGGTAGATTTGATTTATGATGATGATTTGGATTTACATTGGTCAAGGTGATCAAATTTATCAATTTTATGGAAGCATGTTGGAAAAGTCAAGGAGTTCGACTATTCATTATCAAATAAGTGCGTGGATACATTTGGAGGATGACACAGATTTGTAAATGCCATTTATGATAGACTATAACTGATTGAATATCTTAAAGGAGAGATTTATAGACTTCAAAAGACAATGATTGCTGATCACTGAGCTACTAAGGTATATGTGAGACATTAAATGAGTTAATGTATTGTCATTGATGTCAACTAGTTTTGACTGTACTTATCATGATGGTTACAAACATATTAAGAAGGAAATAATGGTGAAGGAATGAGATATCTACATGAAGATTAGATGTATGAGAAAGATATGGATATGGTATTCATTGGGTAGCTTATTGATGAGTCTTTGAATTTATGTTAGTGATTTGATTGTATTACATGATTATGTTATGGATTAAAGATCAAGAATGAACAAGTTTATGTGGTCGGTAAATGAATAATTTAGTATACATCGAGTTGGAACAATGTACACCAAGCAAGTGCAATGTATACCAAGTACAGTGTTAACTGAGCTAGTTATCACCGACACATTATGGTAATGACCGAGTGAAAGAAGTAAATGGAATTTATGACTGTCGACTAAAGATGATGAGCTGGATAATTGTTGATGATTTTGAGGTAAAAGATAATGTTTTTTATGATGATCAAATGGCTGAAAAAATTCAAGAATGATCAGATGACGGAGATTGAAATGTGTTATTGACACAACTGTCAAGGAAGGTTAAAGTGACAAAATCAATGGTAAAGATTAAGAGGAAAAATCTATGGATGGAAATAAAATGATTTATGATGTCTATAAAAGGAGACAAGAGATTCATTATTGATTCTACTATTGGAATGCACGTTGAAGATAGCATTCATGCAAAACTGGTCAAACTAGTTGAAGACATAACCGAGCAATTTTGCAAAGAACATCGAGCATCAGAGAAAGGAATTACCGAGTAGAAAAGAGTTGGAGGATACAAAGTGATTGAATAGAGTATAATGGCCATAGGAATTTTGATCTTAGCATAGATTTTAAAATCTACAAAACAAGTTGCATTTGAATCAGATCATTACTGTAACAGTTTAACCATTGTTATAGATAAATCTCTTAACTGAGTGAGACTTAACAGTCTTTATATTTCAATATGACATTCCATGAATGTTGATTGTTTTCTTGTTGACCCCATAGTGAATGTTTGGTCAAGGGAGAACTATTAGTGATAAATCCTTTAACCAGGTCACACCTTATAGTGTGTTTTTTAACCTTTAACAGGGTTGGTTCTTAACCGAACTCACTTCAGAAGAGTGAATTATTTTGGGTTACCGGTCCAAGGTGGTTTTTCCCGTAACAGGGTTTCCACATTAAAAATCAAATTTTTATATGTGTATGGATGTGGTGAATTTTTATTTTACCTTACACATTACTATAATTGGATTGATCGGTAAATACAATAGTTAATTTACTAATATTTGATAGATGGACAAAAAGGCATAGTTGATATATTATCGAGTTGATTAAATTGTTTGAAAGATTTTTTTTATACATCAGGAAGTGTTTGGGACTGTAGGATAACTGGAATGAATTGATTCACCCCCCTCTCAGTTATCTAACAATTGGTATCAGAGCATAGAGTGCTTGAAGAAATTTTTTAAGGACTTAAGCTAAAGATCACAAGATGTATAAGAGAGAGGTGCCAAAGTTGAAAAAAGACAACTTCTCAACATGGAAAAGAAGAATGAAATTGTATCTATCAGGAATTGGTGAGTCTACAACATACTACTTGGGAAATGAGTTTATTTTACCCACTAGACCTTTGATTGTTGATCAGATGAGAGAAAGACATGAACACAATGCTATGATGATAGATATTGCTTCTTTCTTATTAGATGCTGAATTTGAAGATGTCAAGACATGTACAACTACTAAATAGATGTGATACAAGCTTACACTAGTTCATGGAGGAGATGCAAATGTGCTAAGGGCTAAAGTTGAAAGTCTTAGAGGAAAGTTTGATGACATAAAAATGAAAGAAGGTGAGCACATATCTCAGTATAGTAACCAAGGCAAGGAGGTTGTGAATGCTATCCGAGGAGAAGATGAGATTATTGATGAAGACACTGTTGTAAGTAAAATTATCAGAATCTTGTTACCTTCCTATGCTATAAGATTTTCTATAATTCATGAAATGAGAGAAGCTCCTGGTAATAATGTTACACTTGATAGTCTAATTGGTAGACTAACTGCATTTGAGTTGAACAACTTTGACAATAGTATTGTTCCTACAATTGAATCTACATTTACGTCATCTCTGAAAATTGGCAAATGAAGCAGCAAATATAGGATAAAAAATGAAAGTGATAGTGAAAGTGAAGAGGATGAACTTGACAAACTTTAAGCATTAATGGCTAGAAGATTGCAAAAAGGTAAAGGAAGATATAGAGGAAAACTACCTTTGGTATGCTTTAAATGTAAATAGATTGGTCATATTTTTGTTCGATGTCCTGACAGGAAACAAGATGAGAAAACTAATGAAATATCTAATTAAAGGAATTATGACAGAAGAGATAACCGAGATCACAAAGGAAACTAAAAGTATAGCAAGAGAGACAACTGAGACTACAAAGATAAAGGCAAAAAGGCATGTTACCTTGATGAAGATGATGATGATGACACCAACACCGACACTGACACTAATGAAGACATTGAGGTGGTATTTTAAATCACCGATAGTCATCTTCCCCTTCTTTCCAATCTTGAAAGTGTAGTAAAACCCCCTTGTGTGTTCCAAGTGATCTCCTTAGTGCTCCTCAACCAACTGATCCAATCTAGTAGCATTGATGTCATATAGGGGCCAAAGGAGTGTAGGTGGTTGGAAGGATAAGGGTATCCATAATTCCCTTCTGGCCTGTCACCCCAACTACATGTATTTAGTCACTCTGTGGACAGCTACTTCATATTTAATTGGGCTATGTGGCTTTGCTTTCTTGAAAGCTTTTGGAAATCTATTCCATCAGCTTCTTACCCCTAAAAGAGCTCTTTGGGCTGTAAAATTGGGCAATGTCTGATAGTCTCTATAAACCTTATCCCTTAATGCAAATAATTTCTCCCTGATTTCAGGCTTTGATCTCCCATAAGTCAAATTGAGCCAATCCCTCAAAAGGACATCAGGCTTATGTGACTTAGCCCTTAATGGCAAGGGTTCATATTTTTCTAGATCCCTATAGATATTCAACTGCTTGTCATAATTTGTCTCATTATGCATCCATGACATCAAGGCCCTTAAGTGAATATCCCCTCTATAGAGCAGAGGATTCCACTCTATTTCATGTGGGATAATAAAATTGTGTAAATAGAGCTCACATAACAGATTTTGTTTCCATGGTGGCAGAGTCTGATAGAAACCATAGAATTCTTGGGCTGACTTGAATTCACAATCAATATCCTTGATCATCTTCATAAGTTGGAACAAAATAAATTTCTCCTTTAAGCAAATAGCATATACCCTAGGTGCCAGTCTACAAGCTATGACCCGGTTAGCTAGTTTTAGGGCCTTGTTCATTTGTTGTTTTTGTTTCTTTAGCTTCTCCTTGAGAGCTTCAATTTTCTCATCCTTATCAAACATATCCCTTTGCATTTGATTCATTTCCTGCTTCCACCATGTCTTCTGAAAGATAAAATGGTTGTATAGATGAAAGAGGATAGACTGAATTGTTGATGAAGGGAACTCTTGTATTTGAGCTTTCTTTTTCTTCTCTTTAGTAGCTTGCTGAAAGTAGTCAGTGAACCATGTCGATCGGTAGGGTATAATGGATACATTAGAATATGTAGGATGTTGAGGAGGAGTAGATTGAACATTCACAGGAATGCTCTCTTGCATTACATTGGGGCTTGGCTCAGGCATTCCCTGATCATTCTGCAACATGCTACTTCTAGGTTCTTGCTCATTAGGAGATCTCTCCATATGTTGGGGTTCTGCCTTCATAGGGGAGTCATCAAGAATATATTCAACAGAGGGTTCTATAGCAAGTTTTGGTGTTGGAACATTTGGGTTTTGAAGGGAAGTTGGAGACACTTGTCCTCACATGCGAGGGCTTCTACGCATAGTTTCCTCTTCAACCACTGCAGTTTTAGGTTGGCGAGACCTTTTTGGATTATGTGTTGTGGGAGTAGATGCTGTAGGAATAGACACTACAGGACTCAACCATTTTCTTTTATTTATTTGAATTGCAGGGTTTGAAATTTCACCTTCTAAGTTAGGGATTTCTTTTCCAACTTTCTGTTTTCCTTTTCTTGAGGAAGAAGTGGGTGTATTACTCTCTAGAGTAGGTTTAGGAGATTGGTTTTCTAGGGGTAATTCTAGTTCCTTTTCTTTCATAGTTGCTTCTTTAGTAGGGCCAGATGATTCTACTACATCTTCTAGAGGTTGGGCCACAAGATTTACTTGGGGTTGCCAAGTTTTAAACTGAACAAATTCTGCCCACGACATGGGAGAAACATCCCTAAGAGACTTTTCAACCAAAAGCTTGATTAGGGCATGGTGGCTTATGGAATTTTCATTACCCTTTTGCATTTCCTTGGCACTAATGCTTACCATATTATAAAGAAAATTGGGAACATTAAATTGAAGATTATGCCTGATGCAGCTACACAATTTGAAATGATGGGCATGCCGGTTCGAAAATCTTCCTTCACAAGTTAAATACCTAATAATGTGTGTAGCCAGTTCTGGAAATGGTTGTGGAAGAGACAATCTCATGCACCCCTCCTTAGTAATTTCAAGCAGAGGATCACTCATCCTAGAGAATTGAGCTCGAGATGACCTGGCGTCATGCTCATTTGGATAATGTTCTCCAACAACTGGTAACCCTGTAACTTCTGCAATTCTCTCTTCAGTAGAAACAACTGTCAAACCCCACACAATTTCTTGTCCCTCTTCAAAAGTGCCCATGAATTCTGCTACAACCTCCTCATTAAACTTTGTCATCTAAAGAAAATAGCCAAGCTAGCCGCATGCATTGAATCTGCGAACTGCTTCAACATCCGCTAGAAAAATACCATGGATGACTGGTTCATGTCTTTGTAATTATCCACCCATCTTAGCAATGCCCAGTCTTCAATTTTCTATTAATCCTTAGTCTCCCTACACTCTGCAAATACCTTCTTCTTGAAATCCTAATTGCTATTCTTGAAAATGCTGATATTTTTGCTTACATTACCTCTGTTGTGCTTAACATGATCAATAATAATGTCATTGATTTTAGAGGACATCACAACCTTAAGTGCGAGTTACCTTGCAATTTAATTATGGTCCTTTTAAAATCATGTCAAGTTCAGGAAATCAGAATTTGAATGTACAAAAAATGTGTGTAGGATTAAAAGAATTAATGGAACGAAGCCTAAGTACAACACTGATGTGACAAGGATGTGACAAGGGTAGTTTAGGAATGACACTTGGAAGTTAGTACACTTCCCCTACCCCCTACGAAAGTTTAACAAGTGTCCTCACTTGATAAATTGAGCATGAGGTTGGGAAACTATCTTAATGCATATATTATATAATTAATGTAGTACTAGATATAATTAATTAAACCTATGAGCTAAAAGTAAGTAAGGAGTTAGAAATTTGTACTTGGTGATTAGTTATTGTACACAAATGTGATCTAATGAGAGTATCAATTCTGACAGCCGCTTAAGATTGTTGACATGGTAGTTTATTGAAAGTATTTGAAAATAGAAATTGTGGGTGACATGGTGTTTGAGTGGGTGGTAGAAATAGGAATGAGATGAGTTGGTGAGAAGAAAAGAGAAAAGTGAATGAAGAAGTATACCTCATTAAATGAAGTTTTATTATGAGTGCTGGAAAATGTATGTCATGGAGATGCTGCAGGAGGAAGGCTTTCACCTTTTGTTGTAGGAACTATTTCCCGAGGGGCTGTTAAGCTGTGCATGTTTAACTGTTTCAAGAATTCTTCTTTGGTTTGAGGCTTGTGATACAGATGCAAGTAGTGTCCATTAAAAATTAGCTTAAATTGTACTGGATCAAGTGTGGTCAGCTGAACTGCTCCATTGTCAAAGACATATTGAATTTCATAGGGTCCTAGCCATCTAGTTTGCAGCTTTCCTGGGTTCTCCTTGAATCTAAAATCATATAATAAAGCCCAATCTCCTACTTGAAATTGCTTGTTCTTGATATGTGAATCATGCCATCTTTTCCTTTGGTTATGGATTAGCTCTATTCTCTCTAATGCTGATTTGCACATTTCATCTAAGAAATTGAGATGGAGTAGGCTTTCTGATTGTGCTGCAGGAAGATTGATGTTTATCTCAAGTGTTGTGCGCAATGTTTTATGTTCAAATTCTATAGGAAACATTTCTTCTTTTACATACACCAATTCAAATGGTGTGAACCCTGTTGTTGTCTTCCATGTGGTACAGTAAGCTCGGACTGCTTCTGTTAATCAACTGCTCCAATCCTTGCGATGCAACTGTACTGTCTTTGTTAATATGGCCTCTATTTCTTTGTTTGTCACCTCTACATGTTCATTTTCTTGCAGATGATAAGGACTAGACTTTTGATGCCTTATGCTATACTCCTTCATTAGCTCAGTGATCAGATTTGATGTGAACTGTGCTCCTTGGTCTGTTACAAGCTCTCTGGGGACTCCATATCTGGTAAAAATTTCCTCATACAAGAATTTTGCTACTTTTTGATCCCTTGCATTCTGCATAGCTTTCACTTCGACCCATTTTGTCAGATAATTTGTACAAACCAAGATGTAGGATTTTCCATTTGATGGAGGATCAATTGGTTTGATGAAGTCCATACCCCACTTATCAAAGGGTGTCATTAATACTAGTGGATTAAGTGGTATCTCATTTGATTTCATTGGACAATCCATCCTTTGACATTTATCACATTTTTTTGTATAACTGGTTGCATCTTTATGTAATTGAGGCCAATAATACCCTGTTGTTAAGATTTTCAATGTTGTTCACTTGGCTACACAGTGGCCTCCACAAGGCTCATTGTGAAAAGCATGGACTATATCATATACTCCATCTTCTCTCATACACCTTCTCATAATCTGATCTGGACCAGTGTAAAATAAATTGTTATCTATCCATGAAAATTGAAATCTTTTCTCCACAAGATTTTTCTTGTCTTTCTGAGAAAAATGTGGGGGCATCTTATTTGCTGCAAGATAATTGAGATAATTGGCTATGTCTGCATACCATGGGTTTTTTATTTCTATATGGAATAGGTGTTCATCTAGAAATGTATCTTCAACCTGAGTAGTGTCTTCATCAGTATTTTGTAGTCTAGACAAGTAGTCAGCAACTACATTGGCCTTCCCTGGCTTATCAACAATTGTTATATCAAATTCCTACAAGAGTAAAAGCCATCTTGTTAGTTTGCCTGTTATAGCAGGTTTGTTCATCAGATATTTTATTGCTGAGTGATCAGTGTGAACAAAAATGGGATAGCCTATGACATAGTGTCAGAATTTGTTCAATGCATAAACTACAGCTAGGAGTTCCTTTTCAGTAACTATGTGGTTCAATTCAGGGCCATGGAAGCTTTTAATGATATAGTAAATTGCATTCTCAAGGTTAGTAGGCTTTTGTCCTAGCACAAAACCTATGGCATAATCTGATGCATTTATATGGATGTGGAATAGCATAGACCAATTTGGTCCTTTTAGAACTGGTGCAATTGTTAGGATTTTCTTTAGCTGCAGGAAGGACTCATCACATGCTTGTGTCTAGATAAATTTAGCTTCTTTTGTAAGCAATGTGTATAGAGGACTAGCAATTTGACTGAAATTTTGAATAAAGAGTCTACAGTATCCAACATGTCCTAGAAAAGATCTTATATATTTTTGTTTAGTAGGAGTAGGTAGTGTAAGTATTACCTCAACTTTAGTTGGGTCCACTTGAATTCCTATTGCTGAAATGAAATGCCCAAGTACCACTCATTTCTACATCATCATAAAGAATTTCTCACTATTAAGGGATATATTATGCTTCTTTCACCAGATTAGCACCTTTTCAAGATTCTTCAAAGCCTCTTCAAATGTCACTCCAAATGCTGTAAAGTCATCCATATATATCTCCATACAATCATGTGATATGTCAGCAAAAATACTAATTACAGCTCTTTGAAACATTGCTAGAGCATTACACAACCCAAAAGGTAGAACTAAATATGTATATGTCCCCCATGGACATGTGAACATAGTCTTCTCCCGATCCTCTAGAGAAATAGTTATCTGATTGTATCCACTATATCCATCAAGAAAGGAAAAATACTTCTTACCAGCCAAAGTATCAAGTACTTGGTCAATGAATGGTAAGGGGAAGTGATCTTTATTGGTAGCCTTGTTTAACTCCCTGTAATCCACATAGATTCTCCATTTACCCCCTTTTTGGGCAATATAACCAGAGGTGATACCCATTTACTATCAGATATAGGATATATAAAGCTAGCATCTAATAGCTTTTGCAATTCAATTTTTACTATCTCCCTTAATGTTGGGTTAATCCTTCTTTGAGGTTGATGAAGGGGTAGGCTTCCTTCATTGATATATATCCTATGAGTACATAGTGTAGGACTTAATCCCTTCATATCCCCATAGTCCCATGCAAAGGCTTTCTCATGTGTTTGTAGCAGTTTAGTTAGTTTATCCATTTGTTGTAGAGGTAGCTTGTTATTCACATGGAGATTATGACCTTTAGAAAGTTCCACAATAGTTGTAAGGTCAAGAACAGACACTTCAAGGATAGGACTTGTGTTTACTTCACCAGGTAGCAACTGGTGGATAATATTGGGTTCTGAAGGTAATACACAGTTCTCAAAATTATCTTCATATGTACTTAACTCTAACACAAAACTCTTAGATATATCTTTGGTTACAACACAATCATTACTCTAAATGCTCTGAATGACTTCATCTTCCTCTTGTAGCTTTAGAAAAGATTGCCTATGTAACATCATGAGCTAAACCACAGAATTTAGTTTTTCTTCCCCATCTCCTAAGTTTGGCCATATAGGTGTACTCAAATCTGGCTACGGTTGAGCTGGAGGATACAATGCTAGTTTCTTAGTGGCTTGCCCATCTAAAATTGTCATATTCCCTGATCTACAACTTATGTTTGCATCAGTTGTTGCTAACCATGGACGTCCTAGAATAACAGGGTAACCAGCAAGATTGACCTCTGGTGAGAGGATCATGAAATAACCAGGGTACTTCCAAGAATCTAAGGCAACTATTATGTCTTCTCTCATTCCATTAGGGGTAACAGTAGAGCTATCTTCTAATTGCAATATTTTTGGAGTAGCTCTCAACCCTTCAATGCTTAGTTTATTCATAGTATCTTTAGTCATTACATTAATGGAAGAACCTAAGTCTATTAATGTATTTTTTATAGACTGGTCATTAATGATGATATTCACAACTGGACTCCCTGGATCTGAATATTTTGGTATTACCAGTTTTCCTAACATGATATCAGCCAATTGTCCTATAACATGAACTATTGTAGAATCCTTTTTCTTTCTTCCAAGCTTTTTAAGACAAGCTTCTTTTATTGCTTTTCCATAAAATGGAACATCCTTTATTTCTTGAAATAGGGGAATCTAGACATGCATGTTCTTAAGCTGGTCAATGATATCAAATAGTTGGTCTTCTTTTGGTATGGGCTTGTCCATGGTGAGCCTCTAAGGAAAAGGTGGTTTAACTGATGTATGAGCATTAGCTGAGTTGGAAACATTTTTTGATGCAACAGTATTTAGAAAATATTTCTCTAGAATCGATACTTATGCTAGAGGAAGGTCTGGCAATTCAGTGATAAGGGGTGGTTCAAGTGTCAGCAAGGTAGTACCCAATCTTAGGTTTATATCAGCTATATCAAGTGCATAGGTAGGGTACTGCTGAGCATAAGTAGCATACATTTGTTGTTGTGGATGTTGATTGTTGGGATTCGATTGTGGTTGAGTAGGCAAATGTGTTTTCTTTTGAGGACCTGTATTTGTAGGTGGTGGCATTATTGTAGGCATATTTATTAGAGGTGGTAAAGGTGGATATCTAGGATTTCGATTAGGCCATTGATGAGGTCCTCTCCACTAGTTAGTGGGCTACCAATTCCCTTATGGTTGTTACCATTGGTTTGGAAATTGTGACCATTGGGGTTGTTTTGGAGGATACCATTGATTATGTTGATTATTTGGCCAAGCATTATTCCAAGTGGGTTGATTATACTGGGGAGGACTTTGGACATTCCGATTTTGCCACTAACTATTATAAGGACTTGAAATTTGTAATGGGTCTTGAGGCATACCTTGTCTCATGGCCTATGGCCAATGTTGAGCAACAAAGAATACTTTCTCGTCCTCTCCTGCTATCTTCAAGTATTCAGTTGGAAGATGTTGATTCTCCAGGTTTGTGACCAATTTTCACTGACAATCCTTCTTTTGTTTGCGTCAATGAGGACAATATTCAGCCAGTTGCACCTCTGCATCTACATGTTTCTTCTTGGTGGTCATCATGTCCAGGTGTGTAGCGACATCATTGATGATGTCTTTATTGAAGTTTGACAACAGGTTTGAAATCTCCATCTTTGAAATACCAGAGCCACTTCCTTTAGTCAGCGTTGAGCGAAATCCTCTTCCTTTCTTGACTGATGCTCTAGAACAGTTCATACAAATCTTTTGAAGGTCATCCTAGGAAGACTGAAATATATCACCTCCAGCCATGAGGTCCAGAGCTTCAAGAGAATTTTCATTCACTCCTCTAAGAAAAATCAGCTTCTGTGAATCCTCCAACAATGCATGTTGCGAGTTCTTTTGTAAATTAAATAAGAAGCTTAATATGTAGTCCTCTAATGTCTCATCTTCAGTTTGTGACATACGAAAGATGTCATCTCCTTTTGAATCACTTCCCTTGTAGTATTCCAACTTATACTTAGAAATAAATCTTTCATCCCATCCCAATTTTCTATTGCATTTTCTACTAAGCCCATGAACCATCTGACAGCTCACTCCTTCAGTGTTGCTAGAAACAACTTAAGCTTATGACTATCGGTATTATAGTCAAAAGTTTGACATAGTATGTCAAAGTCAAACAAAAAGCTGTCAGGATCCTCCATAATAAGTCCATAGAACTTTGGAAGTGCTGAAGCGGGTATGTTCTTGAGGTTAGGATTGTTGATAAGACTTGGAATTGGAAATGGAAATGTAGGAGACGCCTTTACTGGAGGTGTTGGATATTGAAACTATGGCTGGAAAGTATTGTTGACTGGAGGGTTTTGGATAGTAGGTGGTCCTGGAGTAGGATTATTATAGAAACTGGCTAATATTTCTGCAAAATGATGAAGGTCAAATGTTTCTTGGGTGTCTTCTTCTTCTGTTGAAGATGATGCAACAAACTCAGGACTAGCTTCAAGAAATGGTAACTCAAGTTCTTCAAACTCTTCTTCAGTTTAACAGGTTCTTTTGGAAGAAATTTTCCATGAACATCTCGCCTTCTTTGATGCATGCAAGTAAGTTGATGACTTGTGAAGAAAGTTCACAACTTCTTTGTATTGACTAAAAATAGGAAACTAATCTAAAAAATAAATGACTCATTAAGGTTCCTAGTTTGACACCATCCCCTGCAACGGTGCCAAAAATGAACAGTCTCACAATAGGTAATAATAATCATGCAATTGTCTCTCTTAGGATTGATATACTCATACTAAAGATTACTTTCCCCACCATGAAATGCATTTAGATTGTCAACCTAGGGACGTAGACTTGAAATGGGACAACACAATTTGTGCACTAAGTTCCTTTAGGAGTCATAACACCTATGCTATAGGAAGATAAAATGCATGAAAGGAATCTATGCTATTGCTGCAAGAAAGTAAACACAATTGAATTTTGAATGGAATTACTACAGAAAACTTATGAAATAAATCTAAGCCTGTCTAACAACTCAAAACATTCACTATACCCATCTTGGCAAATGCTGCAGGAACAACCACAGTGGCAATGTTGCAGGAGTAAAACAGTAACTCTATTTGAAAATAGGAAAAGTATAGGAAGAAAATCTATTCTAACTTAATCTAATCCACCTTCCAAGTGGGCCCACTTGGTTGGCTTCTTCTAACTAATCAACACAAAAAATAATCCAAAATCACTCTTTCATTAAATCCTTCTTGATTGGTTACATAATAATTGAATAACTCATGAAGAACAAAATAGAGCGACTTCCACTATATTGAATACATCATTCTATCTTTTTTCATTACCTACTAAATTAGTCAAAATCTAATGCAGGGGCATCCAAGGTTAAGGTAGGGCATCCTGTGTCCTCGGTCAAACTGCATGGAGTGTTTATATTTTGGTCAGTGTTATTCGGTTGCAGCCTTGACCGATAGTCTCGGTCATTGAAGGAAGCTCGGTCACTGAAGGAACTTGGTAGTCTCTGGCACTTGGTGAAATTGTTACTCGGTCATACCTGTGGTGCTCAGTTGACACTGGTGCTCGATGATGCCTGGCGTGCTTGGTTAATTTTACTATCACTTGGTAGTTCTAACTTACCGACTGGAGTTCTATGTGATTTGATGAGCCAACTTGGTGAATTAATTATTGGTAGCCATTGTCTTGGGCTGACATGTAGAATTAAATGTTTGTATACATTTGTAAGCCAACTTGTATGGCATTTAATTATTTGTTTTGGGGAGTTAAGGTTTTCATCTAGCCGACTTGTGGTTGATGATTAGTATTTAAGGAGGGCTTAGGTAGATGTTTAGGGGGGACTTGGTAGATTTGGAGAACTGAGACATTAGAACAGATCTGAATGTCAGATGCATAGCTTGGGAGCAAAGTTGTGGAAAATTTCTTGATGTTCTTGCAGATCAGATTGTAATCTGATAGTTGTTTATAGCAGAGCTAGGAGTTTGCATACTTGGGAACAAGGAGATTTCTTGGAGGCTTGCGAGATCAAGTTTAGATCTACCTTAGGGTTTCCATCAGCTTTTGATTATCTTCAGAGCTGAACTAGCTAAGATTGTATTGGATCTAGTTGTGGATCTTGTAGAATTGTTTCATTTTGTAATTAGCCCTAACCTAGAAGGCCTTACAGTCAGGCATGTTAATGAAAATTACTTGAAAAATTGATGGTGTTTTCTGTATTGTTGAGTATTCCACTATGTAATTCTATTAGCTGCAAGGTTTGGACTATCCTTCATTGGATCCACCATCCTTAACTGCATTAGGTGGTATCAAAGTGAAGGCTTGTTCCTGTTGGAGTGAAAGTTTGATCTTGTTGAAGCAGAAGCTTGACCTAGCAAGGATGATCTTGCAAAGTTGATCTTATTGGAGAAAATATTGTGCGCAATCTGAACTACATATCTGAAGCACTAAACTTGTGAAATTGTGCCCTAGTTGTTTACAAGATTGCAGGTTGAGATCTGACATGTTGCAACTTGGAAATTGTCACAAGGTGGTCAGTGAGGGTTTGTTGCAGAGGGTTTCTCTATTTCTTTAAGGATGCCTCCAAGAAGATTGGACCCTAGAGTTATTTCTGATCCTTGTGATACTGTTGAATCCCAGATCACAGAGAAGGTGAAATTAGATTTTAGATCTAAGATGGAATTGATGAAGAATGATATGGTCAGCAAGATCATGAGAATTGTTGCTGGTATACCTCAGAATGTTGGTACTAAGGATGGCTATGAAGAAGTTGCTAAAGAATTTGAAACTGATGGATCTAGTTGTGATGACTAGAGAAACAAATCTAGTGAAGATAGAACTACTTGGTTGCCTAGACCTACTACTTAGTTTAGTGTTTACCAAATGGAAGTTTCTACTTTCTCTGGTACTTTGAAGCCTGACAATCTGATTGATTGGATTGGTGAACTTGAAGATTTCTTTGAGCTAGAAGAAATTGAAGATCCTCTTCAGGTGAGATTAGCACATACAAATTTGAAAGGACATGCTGCTCTTTAGTGGAAAGAACTACAGAGAGAATGAGAATATGAAGGTGAAACAAAGATCAATCGATGGAGATTGATGGTGACTAAGTTGAAAGCTAAGTTCATACCGGTTGACTATGAGCTTGAATTGTTTAAGAAGTTGTAGAATCTAAAATAGAAGGATTTGTCTGTTGAAGATTATACCGAGGAGTTCTACAAACTTACTATTTGGTCTGGACACTGAGAGCTTGGTAAGGAAAAGGTAGCTCAGTATGTGAATGGTGTGAGATTTAATATTCAAGATGAGCTTGGTATGCTGAAGATTGATTTTGTTGAAGATTCTTATCAATATGCTCTGAAGGAAGAAGATAAGTTGAAGAGGAGACAACCTAGTAACTCCCAAGGGAAAGAAAAGATTGATCACTCGGTGAAGGATAAACTGACTGATGTAGAAGATGAACAAAAAAATGTGGAAACAAAGAAGAAGACAGGTAGAGTTATCTTTAAGGGTAATTTCTATAACTTTAGGGAGGAAGGACACCATTCTTTTGAGTGCACACAAAAGAAGGTTGACCAACGAACTGCTATGATGAATGAGAACATTCAAAATGAACCTGAATCAAAGAACTTGCTGCTTCAACAAACATTGCTCGGTACAAAGGATGAACCTTTTTAGAGGAGTAACTTGTTTAGGACCCGATGCAAAACTGAAGGTAAACTCTGTGATGTTATTGTTGATAGTGGTAGTACTGATAACCTTGTTGCTGAGGACTTGGTTCAGAAACTTGGTTTGAGTAGAATGAAACATCCTTGTCCTTATAGGCTTGGCTGGTTACACGATGTTCATGCTTTGGAAGTTAGAGAACAATGCTTCATTGATGTTCAGATTGGCTAGTGCAAGGATCTTGTGCTTTGTGACATTGTGAAGATGAATAGTTGTGATATATTGCTCGATAGACCTTAGCAATATGATTGCAAAGCTATTTATGACTATGTAAGGAATGTATTTACTGTTGAGAAGAATGACATGAATTTTTCACTGATGCCTTTGATGGATACAACATTCGATAGGAGAAGCCTAAGTATTGGTAGCCGAGTTGAGATTATGGATCTTGAGAAAATGAATGATCAGTATGAAGAACCGGCATGTACATTGTCAAGAAAAGACTTGAAGAGATAGAGGAAATTGAAGTGGAAGACTTTACAAGCATAAAAGGTGGAGGACTTGTATGTGAAGAACCAGTTCAGGATTTATGTGTTGAATCCTAAAAGATGTTCTTCTCACATATGAACATCTTTTGGAACCTAGGGTGTCTGATGCAGGGGCATCCAAGGTTAAGGCAGGGCATCTTGTGTCCTTGGTAAAACTGCATGGAGTGTTTATATTTTGGCCAGTGTTATTCGGTTGTAGCCTTGACTGAAGGTCTCGATCATTGAAGGAAGCTCGGTCACTGAAGGAACTCGGTAGTCTCTGGTGCTCGGTGAAATTGTTACTCGGTCATACCTGTAGTGCTCGGTCAACACTAGTGCTCGGCGATGCTTGGCATGCTCGGTTAATTTTACTATCGCTTGGTAGTTCTGACTTACCGACTAGAGTTCTGTGTGATTTGTTGAGCCGACTTGGTGAATTAATTGTTGGTAGCCATTTTCTTGGGCTGACATGTAGAATTAAATGTTTGTATACATTTGTAAGCCAACTTGTATGGCATTTAATTATTTGTTTTGGGGAGTTAAGGGTTTCATCCAGCCGACTTGTGGCTAATGATTAGTATTTAAGGAGGGCTTGGGTAGATGTTTAGGGGGGACTTGGTAGATTCAGAGAACTGAGACATCAGAGTAGATCTGAATGTCACATGCATAGCTTGGGAGTGAAGTTGTGGAAAATTTCTTGATGTTCTTGCAAATTATATTGTAATCTGATAGTTGTTTATAGTAGAGCTAGGGGTTTGCATACTTGGGAACAAGGAGATTGCTTGGAGGCTTGCGAGCTCAAGTTTAGATCTACCTTAGGGTTTCCATCAGCTTCTGATTGTCTTCAGAGCTGAACTAGCTAAGATTGTATTGGATTTGGTTGTGGATTTTGCAGAATTGTTTCATTTTGTAATTGGCCCTAACCCGGAAGGCCTTACAGCCGGGCATGTTAATGCAAATTACCTGAAACATTGATGGTGTTGTCTATATTGTTGAGTATTCCACTGTGTAATTCTATTGGCTACAAGGTTTGGACTGTCCTTCATTGGATCCACCATCCTTGACTACATTAAAATCCATTTATATCAAGGATTGACACTTATTGAAAACAAAATAGAAAAGTCTCATTAAACCTCGCCAAATATGGAGGAGATAAAATAACCACGACATAATACAATTACTGTTGACAATAGAATAACAGTTCTGAGGAAATATAGCAAGACTGATTCCCTATATTCTTTGGAACAATAGCTTCTTTCTAAGCGCAACATAACCATCGAAACCGTGCTAGATTCTCCCGCCATGCTTGGTCTTCTAACGCTCCTTTAATGCAGTTGCGCCACTCTTCACACTGCTCCTTGTGTACCTAAAAGGTTAGTAACATTTGGTACACCTATGCAAGTCAACATTTTCAACTCCTACTAAATGTTAGAACACAACTTGAAATAACTATATGAAGTACTACATTATATTTATAATAGTCAACAAAACATATCACTCAAGCTACCCATAGATTTTGTGGCTTTAGTTGTACTTAGCATAAGTTCACATAGGTATAGGTCATAAAGGTTTTGGAAATGTTTGTTAGAGCATCAACAAAATATGAAGATTATAACAAAATTGAGGCAATAATTGGACTCATCAGTATTTGTGGCTTTAAAAGAATATTTTGAAGAAGAAGAAAGGTATGTTGAAACAACATTTATTTCTAAAGTTAGCAAGAACGATACTTGGATTATTGATAGTGATTGCACACATCATATGACTGGAGATAAAGATAAATTTGAATACCTTGAACATTATACTGGGGGATCTATTAAAATGGGAAATGATACACCTTGTCTAGTAAAAGGAAATGGGTCTATATTGTTGAACAATATAAAATATCAAATGTGAGAATACATATTGGGTGAAAAGACTTAATTATAATATGTTGAGTGTAGCAAAACTGAATAATACAGGTCACTGAGTTGCATTTGAGAATAGAAAGGTGAAAATCTATGATGAGACTAGAAATTTGGTCGGTACTAGTGAACAATCTAAAGGTAATCTATTCTATCTTGACAATTATGAAACATCTTGTTTGTTGGCTAAAAATGAAGATGTGTGGTTATGGCACAAGAGGTTATGCCATGTGAATGTTGACAACATGGTTAAGATCAGTAAGAAAAGAAAAGTGAGAGGTTTACCGAGCTTAACTAAACCTGACCATGTTATGTGCATACAATGTCAAATGGGAAAAATGTCAAAATCTAGTTTTAAGATAAAACACTTTTTATCTAATGCTATTTTGGAGTTAGTTCATACTGACTTGTGCGGTCCTATGAGAACTCAGAGCTTTTATGGAGATAGATATTTTATCTTGTTTTTTGAGGTCTTCTTTATAATGATGACTCTCATGTTCTTGAAAGAAAAATCTAAAGCTTTCAAAAATTTTAAGTGTTATAAAGAAAAAGTAGAAAAAGAGACTAGTAAAGAAATAAAATGCTTAAGATCAGATAGAGGTGGTGAATTTATTTATGATGAGCTCACTAAATTTTTTAATGAGCATGGAATTAAGAGATATGTTTCTACACCGAGGACACCCCAACAGAATGGGATTCTTGAAAGGAGAAATAGATCAATTATTGATTGTGCTAGAACATTATTGATTGAAAAACATGTTGCATAGATGTACTTGAGAGAAGTTGTTAGTATTGTTGTTTACACATTGAACTGAGTTCAACTAAAGAAAGAATCAAACAAGACACCTTATGAATTATGGTATGGTTACACACCTAATGTGATTTATTTTAGAATGTTTGGAAGTAGATGTTACATTCTGAAAGATGATAGAAATGATAAATTTGATTCAAAAGGTGATGAAGGAATATTTCTTGGATATTATACTAAAATAAAAGCTCATAAATGTTTGAATAAGGCTACTAACAAGATGATTGAAAGTGCAAATGTGAGAGTTGATAAATTTGCTGAGAAGAATGATGAAGAAAGTAAAAAGGAACTGAAAGACTATGGTAGATTTTTTTACATTGAGGAACCATACACTCTACCCAAGAAACAACCTGGTGTTACCGAGCAATAGGGTAATGCTAGCGAGCATCATTCTTTACAGACCGAGAATCAGCAAACTATTACTAATGAAGATCGTGATCATGTACCGAGTGGAGAACATATTGAAGAATAGAGAACTGAATCTATACTTGCAAGATACGTAAGGAGACATCATCCACAAAATTATATTATTGAAGATAAGAAAGCATGAATGATGACACAAAGTAAGTTGAGAAACAAAACATGCTTAGTTTATGAATTTGAACCTAAAACTGTTAAAGATGCATTAGAAAATGATGAATAGATCAAGGCAATGAATGAAGAGATTGAGCGGATATAAAAAAATCAGACATGGACATTGGTACCTAGACCAAAAGACAAGAATGTGATGGGAACCAAATGGATATTTAGAAACAAATTGAATGAAAATGAAGATGTCACTAGGAATAAAGAAATAATAGTATGAAAAGGTTATGCACAAGAAGAAGGTATTGATTATGGTGATACTTTTCCACCAGTTGCTAGACTTGAAGGAGTAAGGACATTGAGCTTGTTTATACTATTTACAAAGGATTTAAAGTTTATCAGATAAATGTTAAATCTGCATTTCTGAATGGGATACTTGAAGAAGAGGTATATACATTGAACAACTTGAAGGTTTTGTTGATCCTAATCAGAGAAATATGTTATGTAAGTTGAAAAAAAAATTCTATGGATTGAAACAAGCACCAAGAGCGTGGTATGAAAGGTTGCATTCCTATATAATCATTATTGGATTTGTTAGAATAAGTGACAACAACAATTTGTATTTGAAAGGTGAAACTGATGACAAGATTCTTATTGCTAAAATTTTTGTTGATGATATTATATTTGGTGGACATGATAACTTATGAAAATAATTTGCTGATGAAATGAGGAAAGAATTTGAAACGTCAATGTTCGGTGTGATTAAGTTTTTTATTGGCTTGCAAATTTTACAACAGAATGAAGGTATATACATCACACAATTAAAATATATCAAAGAAGTATTGAAGACATTCGGTATGGAAGATTAAAAACCGTTCAGTACACCTATGGCCACTGGATGAAAATTGACAAAGGATGACAAGTCAACTAAGGTAAATTAGACCTTATATAGATCTATGATTAGTAAATTGATGTGTGTAGTGCATAGTAGACCAGTTATTGCACATGTTGGATATTGCTAATGCATTGGGGAGATTGTTGGATATATATTTAATATGTTTAATCACTACATAGAGGGATGTTGTAATTACTACTATTTTCATTCATGTTTTGTCACTGAAGTCAACATATGTCTCTATGGGGAGAACAAACTGGTTATTATAGTGTACAGATACTGTACAGATGATCCAAAATGTGCGAACACAATTGTGTGTATAGGGAGGTGTTGTGATCTCATATCTAAGATCACATGATGTAATATTACATATTGCCTGAGTTACAAAAGATTTAGTGAAGACTGGTTACTGGATTGTGACAGTGGAAGCTGACATAGTTAGTCTCTGAGTTTTGAGTATATCTTACAAGTGATGAGGATTCAATTAATGTGAGCTTAAGGGATGAAAGATAGAATACTGAGGAATGCTCATTGATTTTAGTGAGTCGTGGAAGACATGATGACATCAGTGATGGCATGTATTCTGAAGGAGACCTACTTGGGGCCAACTTCAAAAATGAAGCATGTATTATGAATGTTGAGCATGAATTACAGATGTCAGACCTTAATTGTTGAAATAAAATTTTTGTATACTTGTTATAGATACCATATGTATCTTAGCAAGGAGTTATGTAATCATTTGTATATTAGGAAAGCCTAATTGGCCGACCTAATCATTTATTTTGCAACAGGGTATATATGTAAGATATTTTCTTTTGAAAAGATGTGAAGTATGAATGTAATGTAAAAGAGGATTATGGAAGTTGTGAGATTGTGTCTGTTGAATGTAGATGATAACTTATATACTTCATTAGAAATGATCAAGCAAAGACAGTTTCTATCAAACAGTTCAAGGATTGTGTATTTCCTTTCATACACTTGTGTTGTGAACAATGAGTTCTGAAGGTGAACATAACCTTCTCTGCGAAGTGAGCCTACTCTTTTTCTTGAATCCTAATAGGGTCTTTCCTCTAACAAGGACTATGTACTGTAATGTTTCAATAAGCTTCTAACAGGGATAATCTTCTAACAAGGATACTATACTCTTAGTACATCATTAGTGGATGTTAATTCCCACCGGGGTTTTACCTTTAATAGGGTTTCCTCGACAACAAATATTGTGTTATTGTGTTGGCATTCATCGATTTCATTTGATTTGGTATTACTGCTATTCAAAGTTTAAAGTTTAATAATCTGTCATACAATTGATTCACCCCCCCCCCCCCCCCTCTCAGTTGTATTGGTGGATTGATATTCCTAACATCACATGTGGTTGGAATTGTAGCAATATTTTCTTCTAATCCTAAAGAATCACACATGAATGTTGTGAAAAGAATTTTGAGATACTTGAAGAACACTAAAAACTATGGTTTATGGTACAAGAAAGAAGATAATTTTGAACTAAAAGTTTACACATATGTGGATTGGGCTGGAAACATTGATGATAGAAAGAGCACTACTGGTGGAGCACTCATTTTGGGAGAAAGATTAGTTACTTAGATAAGTAAGAAACAAGGATACATTTCTTAGTCCATTGCAAAAGTAGAATATGTTGTTGCTATTGCTAATTGATCAAATATTGCATGGATAAAACAACTATTGGAAGGTATGAATGAGAAGATCACTGACCCAGTAATAATATACTGTGATAATACAAGTGAAATTAATATTTATAAGAATCCTATGATGCATGAAAAGACAAAGCATATTTCTATTAAGTATCACTACTTGAGGGAACAAGTTCAAGAAAAGAAAGTAAGATTGAAGTATGTGAAATCACAAGAGCAACTTGCTGATATATTTACTAAACCCTTACCTAAGGACATATTTGAATACTTGAGGAGTAGACTTGGGGTCCATCCCCTATCTATCAGTCACTAAGGTGATTAGGAGGTTGCATCAACCTATACTTTATCAAAATATCAAATGATGTTGATGCATAATGTTCACACTTTGGGATTTCTAAGGTTGTGAAAACTGAAAGATGGAAGCACACTGAAATTGAATATCAGTAGCTACAAGGTACTTGATCTAAACCAAAAAATAAAGAATTTTTTTTGGGTATTGAAGAGCTAATTATTTTCTTTTTGGCATTGTTGTCAAAGGGAGAGGAATTACATGAAATATTCAAGCTAAATCTATAGAGAGAGAGAGAGAGAGAGAGAGAGAGAGAGACTGCATGAATCAAGGGAGAGAACAAAAAAGAGAGTATTGATGATGTGTAGTGATTAAACATATTAAATGTCTTAAGCTAGGGAGAGCTTATTGAGTTACAACATTTGCATACAGAGTTGTAGAACATATGTTTGGTATTCTATGGCATATTTCATATTGTGTTTCTATCAATGCCAAAGGGAGAGATTGATAGACTACAACTGATTGAATATCTTAAAGGAGAGATTGATAGAGTTCAAAAGATAGTGATTGATGATCACCAAGCTACTAAGGTATATGTGGGACATTAAATCAATTAATGTATTGTCATTGATGTCAACTAGTTTTGACTGTACTTATCATAATAGTTACAAATATCTCAAGAAGGAAATAATAGTGAAGGAATGAGATATCTACATGAAGATGAGATGTATGAGAAAGATATGGATATGGTATTCATTGGGTAACTTATTGAAGAGTCTATGACTTTGTGTTAGTGATTTGATTGTATTAGATGATTATGTTATGGATTAAAGATCAAGAATGAACAAGTTTATGTGGTTGGTAAATGAAGAATTTAGTATACATCGAGTTGGAATAGTGTACACTGATAAAGTGTAGTGTATACCGAGCTAGTTATCACCGACACATTATGGTATTGACCGAGTGAAAGAAATAAATGGAACTTATGAATTTTGACTAAAGATTATGATCTAGACAATTGTTGATGATTCTGAGGTAAAAGATAATGTTTGTTATGATGATCAAATGGATGAAAAAATTCAAGGATGATCAGATGAAGGAGATTGAAATGTGTTACTGACATAATTGCCAAGGAAGGTTAAAGCAAAAAAATCAATAATAAAGATTAAGAGGAAAAATCTATAGATGGAAATAAAATGATTTATGATGTCTATAAAAGGATACAAGAGATTTATTATTGAGTCTATTACTGGAATATGCGTGGAAGATTGTATTTATGTGAAACTAGTCAAATTGGTTGAAGATACAACTGAGCAATCCTGTAGAGAACACCGAGTGTCTGAGAAATTAATTACTGAGAAGAATAGAGTTGGAGGATACAAAGTGATTGAATTGAGTATAATGGTGAGATGTATTTCGAGCTTAGCATAGATCTGAAAATCTACAAAATAAGTTGTATTTGAATCAGATCATTATTGTAACAGTTTAACCATTTCTATAGATAAATCTCTTAACCAAGTGAGACTTAAAAGTCTTTATATTTCAATATGACATTCAAAGAATGTTGAATGTTTTCTTGTTGACCCCATAGTGAATTTTTGGTCAAAGGATAACTATTAGTGATACATCCTCTAACCAGGTCACGCCTTACAGTGTGTTTTGTAACTTTTAACAAGGTTGGCTCTTAACCGAGCTCACTTCAAAAGAGTGAATTATTTTGGGTTATCAGTACCAGGTGGTTTTTCCCCTAACAGGGTTTCCATGTTAAAAATCAAAGTGTTATATGTGTATGGATGTGGTGAATTGTTATTTTACCTTACACATTACTATAACTGGATTTATCAGTAAATACACTAGTTATTTTACTGCTATTCGGTAAATGAACAAAAATGTACAGTTGATATATTACTGAGTTGATTAAATTGTTTGAAAGATTTGTTTTATACATCAGGGAGTGTTTGGTATTGTAGGATAACTGGACTTAACTAATTCACCCCCCTCTCATTTACCTAACAATTTATTGTTTGATAATATATTTTGGTGGGCTAGAGTGAAGCACGAAAGATTCAAATGGGAGATTAAAATGTAATACATTTTGTTTAAGGCAATGGCTGAACTAGTTAGTGAAAATATATTTATATCCAATCTATTGGATTATGAAGTTGTAGATCATGTATGTTGGTGTGTGGTTGAGAGAAGGGTGAAGATAGTCTGTAGAAGCAACAATTTGAGCTTAACTAGATTTGTACTAGCATAGGAGTGCTATTCCTAGATCATTGTACTTTCTGAATCCTAATAGGTTCTCCAAGAAAACCCCTTAAGTGGGTAGATCCTAACAGGTCTTGAAGTGAAATCCTTTAACTAGGTGGCTCTTTCATTAGCGTTCTAAATCCGTTAACAGGGTAAAGTTCTTAACAGGACTAGAGGTAAATCCCTCAACTAGGTGACTCTTAATTGGGTCTTTCTCCTAATAGGGCATTTGTAAAGCTCCTAATAGGGCTAAACCTTTAATAGGGTGTACTTTAGAAGAGTTCAAATTATTCATGGGTACTAATTCCCACCGTGGTTTTTTCCCTTTGGCCAAGGGTTTCCATGATAAAAATATTGGTGTTCTTGTGTTGCATGTTTGGATGGTTTCATTTTCTTCATTGTTTATTGCTGAAAAAGTGATATGTTGATGAATATTATTGAATAGTTGATGAAAATTTTGAATTTGGTAGATTACTAATTCACCCCCCAACCAACCCCCCCCCCCCCCCCCCCCACACTCCTCTTAGTAATCTTGGACCTTATAATACTAACACATCCTTTAACTGTAATCATAGGTGTAGTGAAAGTTTGGGAAGAATGTTGTTGAGGATAACCCTTAATAATAATAAGGGGTTTTTTAGGTGTTTGGAATAAATTTGATTGAGTTCATCCTTTGAAAATTATCACAGGCTTGTTGGATATCATAGGTTGAGCATGGAAAACTACTTTAGGTGTTTCAATGTTGAAAAAAGAGTCACTTAAAGGAAGCAAGGTAAGCAATTTTTGGTAAAAGGTTGGTTGAAGAAAGGTAGAGGAAGATTTAGTAGAGATGAAGTCATTAATGACTTCACCTGTCATAACAAGATCTTCACTACTAGATGACTCATAAGGGTTCTTAACATCATGACTACTAATGGAATCATCAAAATACTCATGAATAAAGAAATCATATATGTTGGAAACAAGCTAGAGACAAATGAAATGCAATTATTAAATTATATTTTTCAAATTTTAAATGAGCTGTAAGAAATGAAAAGAAAACAATTTTCTTTATTTTTAAGATTTTGAGATGCAACAAATAAGTAGACCTAACTAATAATGAAGATGATGAATGCATAAAAAGTAGATCCTAAGCTAATGCAATAAATGCAAAAGGAGATCTAAACATGAAATGGAAATATTTTTTATTTTTTTTAAGATTTGAAAGAGAAATACATGCATGATCTAACTAACCAATACAAAAGGTATTACACATGAAAGGTTTGGGCTCACTAAAATGTATAATGGGGAATGGTGAGAAATGATAAGATATAGATTACTCACCAAATCAAGGCATTATACATTGGAATGTCAAACCCTTACCTACAAGATGGATCTGATAAGCACAACCAAAGGAAGGATGCCAACTCAGGATCTATGCTTTGTAGGGTTGGATTTGGTTGATTCCAATAGAGATTGACAATGATATGTAAAGGTAAATGATAAATTTGATCTATGCAAGGAAAATGCAAGGAGATAGAAACAAGAATTAATGATCCAAGAAGAGGAAGTGGAATTTTGCACTTTGGATTCATATTTCCAAACTCTCAAAGTCTCAAAATTAGTTATAATTTTGCATCTGGCAGTCTGAGACTTGTATAATATTTTCTTGAGAGTTTCATTGATTTATGGGAGGAAGAGGTCGACCTAGATGACCTAGTCCTGCACTTTTCTTCTCAAATTTGCATGGCAGCTCTGTTGTAACCTTCGAACATTGTCTCTAAAACTATACCTAGATCTAGGCTTCTAGGACCTACAAATCTGAAAAAACACATGTATGTGGCTATATAGGGGTTTTCCTTAGTCAACCCCCATATTTTGGTGATTCCCACCTCCATGGATAGCCGTTAGGATATGTTAAATGTGATGTGCTCATGAATCTAGAGTATGTCTAAATTGCCAATGAGTTGAAATACAAAAATGTCTAGCATTAACCCTATGTGTGATAGAGTGAAATCCTAGTATGTAAATGCAAACAATGTTTGATTGAATCCATGTAAATCATAGATCTAGAGTGTAATCATAAAATATGAAGCATCAATGCATAGATCTAAAAAAACAAGGAAATCGTACCAAGCCCCAAATGGAAAAATTACTCCTAGTCATCCTCATGACGAAGTAGAAATTGATGTATTGAATGTCTTGAATGCTTGATTCAAATTTTGGATGCTTGATGTTGATGCTTGGAATTTTTGGATGGTCTTTAATAGAAAACTCTTGCTTCAATGGATGTAATCAAACTAGGGCTTCCACTTCACAATTTCTTGTTGTAATAAAATTGAGTTTTTTACCTCACACTTGATTTAATTATGCTAAAATGAAGCAATATGGTTTCTTTTATAGATATTTTGGGAGTCGAAATTGAGATAGGCTGACTAGAAATTTGGAAACCCCATAAATACATCAAGATGGACCCTGACCCTAAATCTGAGCCCAAATTCCTAGGATAGGTCATCAAGGCTGACCTAGTCCACCAAGAAATGGCTAAAATATGATAGGTGGGTCACAATCAATCTATAAGTGCAAGATCTAAATTTGTAGCTGATTATGATGTCTAGATTACATTTCAATGCCAAAAGGTGATATAGGGCCTAGGAGAAGGAATGAATTTTTTGATTGGAGGAAAATAGAGGAGGATGTCTACAAATTAGATCCAATCTTAATTTTGCACAAGTTTGAAGGGATTAGTAGACCCATATTTGAATTAGGTATGCAATAAATGTAATTATGAAGTCCTAGAATGAAAATGTATAATGCAGGTAGGTGCTAAATAATCATTAAAATTGTAAAGCACACAAGTGCTTACAATTTAGGACAGTACATAATATTGTGTATTATATACATTATATATATCATATATATTATATATAAGAATAAATATATTTATTAATATTCAATATCAAATTTAAATGTGATATTAGATTCAAATATGATATCTGATTTTAAATCCGATATCAAATTTCACATGTATAAAAATTTCAAACACTTTACAATAGCACCAACATATTGGTATTGATGCCATTGTGAAGGTATTTGATATTGGATACATTTCAATATCGGATTTTTTTTTCTTTGGCGTTTGCTTTGGCTAGGTGTACTAGCACCCAGGCCTACAAAAAAGTCAACACAAATTTTTCACGTTTTAGGGCAAATGAAAAATGCATTTTTTCACATTGCCACTTTTTGACTCCCCATGATTCTGCACATACCCAAGACTTCAAACTTACAAACTTTATTGTGTATATTTTTCTATTTTTATGTTAAAATAATTATACAACTAAATAACTATTTTCCTTTTTTTGATCAATCAAATATAGTTTTTATTGATAAAAAAGAGCTTGTTACATAGTCCATACCAAAAACCATATATACCATAATAGTCCTACTGGAAATGATATCACAGTTCACCCAAACCCTAGCACATATATCCAATGTCCTATTCCATCTACTGTCACATACATCCATATACAAAATTTTCCCACTCTTACGAAAATTGAACAACTCTTCATAATAGATCCCAACCATCACATTGGGCAATTCATCTAAGCCTATCTAAATTCTAACTAATTCAAAGATACACTAGTAATCTACTCCAAAGTCCTAGACAAGAAAAATAGAGAGGTCAGACAAAGCCACCTCCCAACTCATCACAGAGTTGGGCCTTCTTCTACTTGCGTATTTCTATCTCAAACATAGAACCCTCCAAAATAAAGATTCCACCATTTGTCTTCTGCTTAGTCTTCCTACCATGTCCATGGGACTTCTCTATATCCCTATTCTTAGTCTCTTATTCTCATAAGAAATCCTTCAAAAGCTCCCAACTATCCCAAGCATCATCCATCTTGACCTCTTTCCTAGTTGCAACACTCCAGACCAAAAGGGTTGGTAGCTTCCCCTGGATCCTTCCACTAAATGCCAGTCTCCACTCTCCACCCTAAATCCCAAACCTGTCTCAGACATCGCCAATATGGGAATTAGAACTCCCATCCATTGTAGTTTAACTATCACCCTCATCATCCAGAGAGCATCTTGTTTTGTCCCTAATCACAAATCCCATGCGAATACAGTTGAAGAAAGATACACAATAAGGTGGTATTGATGCTTGGTTTCCATAAAATCTTCCCCCAACAAGATGCCTAAGATATGCATAAACTTTGGTTCCTTATACAGGAAAATACCCTACAACCTCCTTCAAGATATCTTCCCATAGAAGGGTTGTTGCTGGTTCAAATTTTTGAGGTATAAATTTGTGTCCATTTCTAATTGATTGCCACCAATTTCTCTCCACTTCTCCCCACTTCTCTCTACGGTCTTCAGATAGTTGTATAAAAGCTTGAAGTTACTACCATTTATTACTCTCTCCACTCGACATTCTAGATACTTCCCACCTAACAATCTTTCTCTCTACTTGCCACATCTTGCCTTGGGATTTCCTCACATGTGTCATTAATACTACCACCATCCCTTACTGCTAACAACTACCCTCTATCATCATTCAAAAGAGTGGATGAAGTAATCACACACATCATTGGTTAGCAAGGTGGTCGCTAGAGAATAGGGAAGCCTAGCTTCCAAATTTTAAAATAATTTTTTATTTGCTAATTGTTAGCAAGATAAAAGCTGAATTGCCTTCCATATGTAGCCACTAGTAAGGCCATTCAAATCTACCACTTCCTCCCAATCCAATCACTCCCCTTCAATTCCATGAAAGTCCTCCATAACCTCTTCCTTTTCCAACTCTGCCAATTTGACACCCAATTTGAAATTGCATTAGCTTTGGAATTGCCTTCCCTCTTTACATGTGTAATTTTAAAGCTCTTGAATTCTTCCAACATAGACCTAATCTTCTTTATATATTTGTTCAAGTACCAAACCTAAGATGTTTCTTTGGTGATTGCCATAACATTGATCAAAGAGTCCCCTTCTAAGTGTAACCTCCTAATATTAATTTGCTTTGCTTTCTGAATCACAAGAAATGTTGCTTAGGTTTCATCTTCATTATGTGTTCCCTTGGCCAATCTCTTAGCCTCGAATGCCACAGTATTATCTATGCAATTTCTCATAATATATCCAACCCCACTTGGTATTGAGTTGCCCTTAGAGGCACCATCAAAATTAATTTTAATCCAACCTTGCTCCAACTTCATCCATTTCTGAACCGCCTCCTCACCCTTAGAAGGATTATCTCCCCCTAGCCCTTGAACAAGGCCTAAATAATTGCTTTCTATCTTGATACTAAAAATCATTAAATAATTAAATTCAAAAACACTTTTGTATTTATCAATTTTTTAAATTTTCTATATTTAAATTATAACAATAATTCAAAAAAATATTCTATAATAAAATCAAATTTTAATAAGATAAATAATAGTAAATTAATTTGATTTTAATAAATTTTTAATTATTATTTATAAATTCATAAAGATGAATTAAATTTTTTTTTAAATTTATATCTTTTTAATATATATATATATATATATATATATATATATATATATATATATATATATATATATATATATATATATAATATATTCTATTTTAATACTATAAATTATTATACAGTTTACAAATACTTTTATATTCATTGATCTTTTAATTTGGGGGAAGATATAAAGGGAGGGAGAGAGAAGTAGAAAGCGGAAGAGATAGACAGAGACATGAGAGAGGGGAGAGGGGAAGGGGGCACAATTTAAGAAGAATGTTTTGAATTGATCTTAACAGACTTATAATATTTTTTATAGTAAAATTACTAATTCATATTATATAAAATATAGTAATGATAATATTTATTACTTCCTGCCAAAGGCAGGATACTATTGCTTTCATTCAATTTACTTTTTCAATAAAATTGACCAATTAGATCACAGAATTTAAAAAAGTAAATGCAATTTCTAATGTCTCTAACTTTTTTTCATTTTACATGATTTTATAAATCTCATTTTTCATTAATTCTATTGTACAATACTAATTTTTGTAGGGATAAAATTAATTTTCCTCAACAAAAAATACAAATATTTGTACAGCATAGCTGTCATGCATTAATGATAACCTTATCTTTTATAGACAACATTATAAATAATAATAAAAATATATAGATCTGTCTTGAGGTCCGTACCCATTTGCAACGTCCCGTTTTTGAGCGTCATCCCTTGCTGAGCTTTAAAACCACGTGTAAAGCTGCACCAATCACTGCATTTATTCAAACAAAAACCGTTCCCATTTTTCTTCTGTAAAATGAAATCTTCCTTACCATTTTTCTCTAGTATTTTTTAAAGTTTTTTTTTCTAGAATCTTTCTTCCTTTTTATATTTAATTTTTTTTTAAATTTAATTAATTTTAAGGTGCATTTGTTTCCTTTATTAATTTGACATTTTATATTTATACTTTTTTAAAACTTTGGAATTAAGGTCCACTTCTAATATAAAAAACTTTTTTAAAAAAATCATAGTATGGAGACATTACAAACCACTCGTTTGTATATTTCTTATTGAATTTTACTTATATATAATTTTGTATATTACAACTTATTTTATTATTTAAATTAGTATAAGATAAATTAATAGTTTTATTTGAGAAAGATAAAATATTGAATTATTTTTAATCTAGTCATCAAACTAAATCTAAGAAATATTCTTTAAAGCTAATGAAATTTTAAAGTAATTTAAATTTAAAATTAAATAATAAATTTTAATTTTCTTTTAAAAATTTTTGTATCTTTTATTAATTGTCTTAAAGATTATATTAATACAATAATAAATATAATAAATTAATGATTAATTATATATATAATTTATTTTTAATAGTATTTATTAATAATATTTGATCATTTTTTCATTATATTTGTTTTCTAAAATTTTGATGACTAATTATGTGAAATCTTCATGCTACAAATCTTATACAACCCAATTTAAAAAACAAGTTAATTATAAATATTTATACCTCTAAGATATTTTATTTTATATTTTTTAAATTTCAATAATAAAATTATTTTGTAACATATAAAATTAATCATTTTAAGATATGTAATAAGTTTTCATAATATAATTATTTTTTAAATTATAGATTTCAATTTATATTTTTAATGATAGAAATGAATAATTTGCTATCATTTAATTTAAAAGTTTTATTAATTATTGAAATATTTCTTAAAATGACATAAAATTTTAATACTTTACTTGTAGCTATAACACTATCTCTATATACTTGTAGCTATAACACTATCTCTATATAATTACATATCATTCTATCTCTTTTAACTCTATCTGCATATCTCCTCTCATTTTTTTATTTCAATTTTCATTTCTACTTTCATTCTTCTATCTATTGGCAGGAACTTTGACCATTGCGTCTCTTGTTTAATTTGTATAAATACAGATTGTTCATTTAAAATAAAGTAACTCCTTGGGCGTTATAAAGAGCACAGCCCGTGTGAACCTTAACCCATATATAGCAAATGCTGGCGATAAAGAGGTTACAATTTTTTCCTGTAATTAATGTCTATACAGAGGCTTCAATGCAGATTGGTATATTGGGTATGTGCTTGTTCACAGAAAGACTTTTGTAACGCATGGGTGATTGAATGCCACTGATATTGGGTCCTTAAATAGTTTTTAGTATACACTATGTAGTACTCAAATCTGAGATTGGCAGATTGGGAGAAAGGACGAAGTTTGAAGAGTTTTGAGCATATAACATACAGGTCGACTGGATATTCGATTGTAGAGGTAAAGTAGGAGGATTATCTTTGGTTAAAAAATCTAAAAGCTGGATTTGTTTTTTGTAGGGTAGGATATCAAGATGAGCAGTTCGCCCGAGTACACAGGGAAGCCATGCATAGAGATGATTACATCCAATGCAGGGGATACCTTCAGCTTAGGAATCACAGGGGGTGGTTAATACTATTTTATCAAAGGATCCTACAATTCACACAACAGTTTTCGTGAGCGTTTTATTGCTGGAACCAAAGCTGCAAGACTCATTATCCCGCGGTTTGCTTCTCGTCTTACGCTCGGCTGTATGTTGTTTGATTCATTACAGCATAGGGTGGCGTTTGTGAAACAAAAGGAGGACCCGTTGAATGTTATTGTGGCTGCTGTTGGTAGTGGAGGGGTTATTGGGATGCGTCATGGGCCAAGGGTAGCACTGCCTCTGGCTTTGATATTTGGCGCTCGGGCAGCCTCTTATGAAGGCTCGTGTACTATTCTGGAGCGGATTGTGGAGCACTATAAAGACCCCAATTGATGTAAACGTTGTTTGACACATGTTCTTTTGCAGTCAGTCATTTTTGAGTTCTTCTTTTTCAGGATCATCAGCTGAGTGGAAATAATATTTTCATGTTTTGAACTGAGCTGATTCTTAAATTTATTTTATAAAATTTTAGCATTTATGTGTTCAAGAGAGCATTCCTTATAGTTGGAATTGATAATAATGAGATCACAGCACGCGGGTTTCTTCTAATTCCATTTTTCCGAGTTCAGGATAATCACATAAGCTGACCACATAAAGATATGTTTCATATTGATTACATTAAACCAGTTCATAGATTACTGCCATGGTCTCATGGTAATGGAATACATATTGAACGACATTAATGTACTAGAATGGCACAATTGTATTAAAGGTAACTAAGGTACTCAGCATATTAGTTTTGAAGTAATATGCTTCTCATCTGAAATTGTAAAGAGCAACAATGGAAACAGTGACATTTTTTTGAAAAAGTAATAAACTGAGTACTCCATTAACAATTGGAATAGGAAATTCCGCACAATAATTACAAAATAACATGGTTTACAACCAACCTGGGCGCCCTTTGTAAGATGCCTGAATGACATCCATTTCTGCAGCCAGCTGAATGGTGGGTAATAAGGCAACCGGATTCCCTGTATGCTCTTCCATAATAGTGGAAACCACCTTTTGGAGACCCTACTTACCCCTTCTAATGCCACAGTTTTGAGTTTAAAGAACAATAAATGACTTGAACATTCTCTAGTTATTTTATCCTGATTCAACTTAATAATAGGAGCAATATTATTTTGTAGCAGAGCCTTTGCAACCGATGCTATAAATAAAGACCCCTATGAGTTGACCCTTTATTCCCTTTCATATTGCTCAGCTACATAGTCTTGCTTGAAGTCTACAGATTAACTTTTGTTTCAGAGTAAGTAGGAAATTGTGTACTCCTTGACAAAGTTAACAAGGGCTGCAGGGCAGCTTAGTTCCTGCCAAGTGGGGGCAGGGCAGTTTTGGGCTGGAGGTAAGGGTTGCAAAGCAGTTGGACTTAACAAAATTGAATAAGTATTAGTGATGTAAGCTCAAAGTTGGGGACATTACAACATGCGGTAAAACATAATTAATCAGGCAGTTGCCCTGAAATATGGGCGCCAATATAGATTTGACTTTCCACTCATACAAGCAAAGGATAATTGGACTTGCAAAATTTTATGGTCAGCACATTGCTCAGAAAGCAATCCGAGCATGATGGTCAAACTATGACTAAATTTTCTCACCTGGAGTGATTATAAATTAGATCCTTCGATGTTAGCCAGCGAATACCTCATATGGCTCTCTTTAAGTGCCGGCTTTCCCTATGCCTCCAAACAACCTTTTTCTTCACTTTAAAGATAGCTTGTATATGGCTCAAGTTGCAAAAGTAATCCTGATATATCCTCTTGCACCTCTATAACTTCTAAAAAAAATTTGTTAGAGTAACAGATCTGAAGACTTCAGCATTACATGCTTTTGCCTAGTCAAAAGCAAAAAAGACTCTTCCTACATATATTATTTTTACAGTTACTCATATGCACATCCAAAGAAGCTTTCAAAATAGTGTGAAAGTTATATGCATAACAAATTAGAGGACCGTGAATATTTGTTTTCTAATATGATAATTCAAGATCCAAATGGTTGTTTCAGATTGTCTTTGCACTTGAAGCTTGTGATCCAAACAAAGCACTTAAGAGAATCTCATACTTGCTTCGAGATATACATCTAAGAGTCCAAGACCAACCAAAGTTGTTGCTCTTTGACCTTTTCTAGTCCATTATGTGATTCCATTAGCATCAGTTGGCTTAGTAGTTCCGCTAATTACATCCCATTTTATTAAGGATCAATTGTAGCTTGACTTGTCATGTGTGGAAGTCTTTACCTTCAAACTTTTCATTAGTGATGCATTACCTTTCTTAATTATTAAGAAAAAAACTAAATAATTTCCCCTTGATCAAGACAAGCTATGGTCAAACACTACCGTAATCCACCCTTGATTTTGCAGTGAGACCAATTTGCAAGCAAGGATACCAAAAAATGAAACAGAAAGAAAATGAAGTGAATGACAAAATGTTATGACCAAGCGAGGTCTCTCAAATCAAGATTGTCAAGCCTTCACTAATTGAAGGTCAATTACACCATTGCAGCACCGGAAAGATTCTGAAATTATCAATCAGCTAGAAGATGTTGTCGTCCTCTATTAATGTCTGATTCCTATAGTGATCAAAGCAATGATCCTCCTTTTAAATACCGTTAGAATAGTAACAGCTTAGTAATGAAGTAAGATATGTCAAATTCCTTTGATCCTAAGGAGCAAAAAGAGTCTAAGGAGAAGTATTCTGGACCATTTCCTGCTCTGACGCAGCTTCTTCTCAGCATCTCAATCACCAGGCAAATCACCATAAATCACCACAAATCAGCAGCAGCGGGTATGATCTGAAAACAACAGGAACAGGCAATATTAAATCACCACCATTTGGTTACACACTTTGGTAGCATTACAAACGTCGGGAGAATGGAGATGCAGTAGCTCTAATACCATATTGGTATTCAAAATGATTGTGATGCTACTATTTTGTTCAATGATACATAACACTAATTTATAGGACTTACATAGGAGAGTTCCTATAACCACTGTTTTACATAGACAAGTTGTCTCAGCAATTCATAATACAAGCACAGTCTCTAAAACTAATAATAATATATAATCTGAGAAACATGATTTTCAAATTTGCATACCAATAAACCATAACAAACACCCTATTGATGTAATATTCCTAACAGATACAGCTATTGAACATGAAATAATTTTTTTTAAATGACTTGTTCATACTCGAACAAATTTTCCACAATATCTGAAAATCCCCAAGTTAAAAATATAAACTTTAAATGTCATTCACAGTAAGAATTTTCCAGTGAAGACTTAAAAACTCGTACAGAATTTCGTTTATTCGTTTAGGTGTTCCAACTAAGACCAAAATTCTCAAAGAAAATAAATTTTGGCAAATTCCCCTAGCTAGGAATTCACCATTGATGATTATCTTTTTCATCAAATTCATCTAAGCCTTAGACCTGACCTTCTCAGTTGACGCATTCCTACCCTTAGTCATGTATTTGCATCTATCTAAGCCAGAGATGGGCCCTGCCATTGGTAAGTAGGAGAATCAGAAAACTCATTGTGAAAATATAAAATTGTTTTCATGAAATGGAATTGGAATTGGAAAGACCCTACTTATCGTCAATCATCACAGAGCAGATGCTATATCATAGACAAAGCCTTTTTTGACCATTGCCATTAACAATTTACTCAACAATGTGCAAAAAGGTAAATGCAATGTGAATACCGCGTCACAGCTATCTATTTGCAGCGCATGCCCTGCCAATTTGTATGCATGAAACTTAAAAAGTGTGTTAGTCTGTGTAACTCCGAGAGAATTGAATGAACTAGTGATACATCCATACCCATTTTGTATACATCCATTTACCAATACCCATTTTGTATACATCCACGCACACGCACGCACACTTTGGCCATATTCATTTATAGACAGCGAAAAAATACAAAATTATCAAAGCTAATGCAAGTTTTGGCATGATTCTTGATTTTGAATTGCTTAAATGGGATTAAAGAGATTTGATAACGTTGGCTGTATACCATGTTCTTGCATGACTGGCTCACCTCACTATATCCATCCCCAATTCTGATCACTGCCAAAATGTAATATGATATATTTAAAAAATTATGCATCGAACAGCAGGAGGTGAGTAGCTCTGGTAACTCTTAAGAAATTTGGCAAACAGAAATGGGAGTAAATATTCAATCACCAACCATTAAAAACAAGTTAAATATCTAGCAACAACTGTTAATCTATTACCTGTCCACATCTCTGCTATATGCATGATATTTTTGCTGCGCTCACTCCAAAACATAGAAAAATGAGGACACAGCAGCAACTCGTCGAATGTGCATACAGAACATCGACATTACGAACTTATGCCAACTGTTCCTCGGACTCAACCCAGATCTGGTTTTGCCGGCTCTTTTCTCTGGAGCTGTGCATTCATGTTTTCTCCCTGGTAATAGTGCAGCTCAGAAAATTGGGGATATATCTTTGTCTTGAGATGTCCCCAGTTCTCCGAAGCCTGCAAAGCCAGAGCAATGCATTGCTAAATGTGCGTTCCCTCCATTTCATCATATTTAAAACATACATTTTGGAACTGTTTTTGGGCAAAAATGAAATGGAGGGCAATATTTGATCATTTTCCTGTTTTTTTTCAGCATGCTTTGGGATGGAAAGAAGCTGTTTTGGGTTTTGGTGTGTACAAGAATGTGGTTGATAATTCTGAAGAATACTATTTTGCTATATGTTTGGAATAATAGATGTTTAGTTATGTTTTCTAATCATATTTTGCATCAAGAAGTTCAAATGCTGCAATTTTATTGTGACATTATGTTATAATCGGCTTCTTTGTATTTTCAGCTGAAAACGAATGTTACTTACAACAAGAATTCGGAAAAAACTAAGTACCAGTTTCTACATTTATATGAAAAGGATGTCAGTTGTTCCAGACAGCTACAACAATGCTTTAAACTTCAAGTGTTAAACTTTAAGCATAACTTTGTTCATCAGCATTATATATATTTTATTGTACAGCCTTTATATAAAAGCTTGTTCTGTAATTTCTTATTATGTTCTCTTACAATTTTTTATTGACTGCTATTTAATGTATTTTTATAATTTAACTTTGATCAATAAAAAAATCACTTTGACTTGAACCTTACAACCAACTTAATAAATAAATAACTGGCCATGATAAACTTTGGACAGTGAGGACAGGAATAAGATGGTGTCTTATTCTCTCCATGGTGACATTAATAGGAGTCGTTACATATCTTTATCCATAATAGAGTCCACCAAAATATGAATGAAGTGACTACCTTTTCCGAGTTTAAGCAATGAAAAAATTTATGGACAAAAATAGGGGAGTAACTTTTCTGAAGGTCCTTATGACATGTCTGAAGGTGGAAGCTAAATATAGCTTTGCTGAGAGGGATAAAAACATGCAGGAAGACGTGGACTAGTATGCAATAGAGAACTCGATTTTGACAATTTCTTTTGAGGCGGGAAAACTCTTCAAAATTCTATCTGAGAAACGATTCTCTGCTATAGCATATGGGCCCAGTTAGGATTTTAAAAACGGTTTGAATTCATATCACAGAAAGCATTGAGGAGAAGGAGAGAAGACACACATGAAGAAGAGTTTGGGTATTTATGAAATATATTTCATTCATTTGCAGTCAGCTGAGACTTGATAGTATTAGAATTGTTTTCTTTGAAATTTTAATTGTCTAACCTGAGATGTGAAAACCTTCCATACACTGAATTCCTGACAGCCTTGCATCTTTCCTTGTATGTCTTCAAGGACTAAGAAGTATTTCAAATAGATCTTATGTCTGTATATTTGGATAATCATAAGAAGAAGAATAAATATACCGTCTAACTGTCACTTTTGTTATGTCCATACTGTCGCAAACTCTTTAAAACATGACTCAAGTCTTTCGGTTTTATGTCAAAACTTAGTTCTGCTCATCATCATGATGGAATGCATTTTTTTTTGAATGTGTGGTATAAGCTATTAAACTTTATTGAAAATTATAGAATTGAGACTATATAATGAGTGCCAAAATGATCGATTAAACTGGTGAAATTTGTTTATCCTTGCCCTTCTTAATTTCCATCTTGCATTGTGCTCAATTTAAGGAGAGGACACTTTGTGATTAACGTACTGGGATTTTGTATTGAAGACACGAGTAAAACTGGCATGTTGTTTGAAGCCCTATTTCGATGCAGGTTGGGATATCTTAAGTTTAAATTCCATTCATAATTATCATTTGTATGAAAAATCTAAAATACGCCAAGAGATCTTTTAACTTTTATTCAAATTAATTGTTATTGAATGCTTAGTCTAGTTCGTATCCAAAATCAATGTCCAGTTTGTATCCAAAATGAAAATCCTGTTCATATTGGTTGTTTGTTTGTTGTTGCCACTCAAAACTTTTGCATGCAGCTCTCTCTCATTTTCCCAACCCTGCAATTTTTTGTAATCATAACCCTGCAATTAAGCGAGTGTTGTGAGTTGTGCTTCATAATTAATTCACCCTCATGACCATGAATGATTCAGATGTTTTGCTTTAAAAAATATCCGAGTTTGTAACCTATTAAATAGGCCCAACAAACTAGAAATGCTCCAGGGATCGTTTAGAAGAGCAGACTTCATCATTTTCTGGTTAATTAGTATATAGAAAAGAACATTGATATGTAAATTAGTGAAGGCAAATATTTGACAATAATTCTAAGTGTGCGTCATGACAAAGAACTAACAGAAAACCTCTGGTTTGTTCTTGATACTCTTAGCACAATGAGCATAATCCAATGTCCTGAGAGTTTCCTCTAGACAATGGACTGAAGGTGAAACTATGGCACTAATGCAAGCCTCTGTTTTCCCAGCCAAAGAATCTCTAAGTGGTCTTGTCAGCTTGTTGGCTATGTTTGGAGAGAGAAAATGATAAGAATATGAAATAGGAGAAAATTAAGTAAGAAACTGTAGGTTGATAATCCAATTCTAGTAAGATATGTGGTCTAAATGATGAACCGGAGTAGTAATCATGTGTCCAAAAGTGAGCAGTCTTTTGTCGATCTCCCCTGCAGAATTTATTTCAGTGAAACAATGTCTAAACAAGACTAACCAACCTAGGATTTATTGTTGACACTTCTAAACTAATGTCAGTTACATAATACCACTGATTGTAGTATCCTTGCTTCTCAGCATACCTCTCATTCACCAGAACGCTAAATATTTTCATAACCAAGCTCTAGCCAGATCAACAAGATATAACACTGCAGACGATTTCTCCTTCAAGATCTCTTACAAGCACTCTTCCCTTACCATCTTCATTCAAAGAAATTGCTTTTTTTTGGAATTATCATCGAAGGTCCTTGCGAATTCTTGTGGTCTCAACAAATCTGTCATTTCTTCATTATATAGCTCTAAGCATGTAACTTTCATACTGTTAATGTGTCAAAAATTTTCCGAACAGTTCCTTGGATTACTCCTAAGTCGGAAGGACACTCTTCATTCTAAAAATAAGAAAACCATTTACATAAGAAAAATTACCATCAATACTCAAATGCACATATATATTTAAAATCACAAAATAGGAAAACCCTTCAGCTGCTTCAAACCATGGGGTATGGTTGGTAAGCTAATTGTGAATTGAGAGTGCATTTTAAGACACCATGATTTCATAAACATATATTACAGGAGGAGGCGGGAATCAATGAATCAATATGATTCTTTATAGAAGCCAAATAAAATTGAGACCATTAAAATACCTTGGCTATTTCCACCCCCCCCCCCCCCACCTACCATTGTATGTCTTTCTTATACCAGTTTGGCCATAGGCAAAAATTTAAGTAGTCGTAAGTGTTGATTCCATTGTTGATTATTATGAGAAATCTAAAATAATTATGTAGGACCATTTCCATTTCTAGAATAATTATTTTTTTCTTGTGTTTATTTTCATTCTAAAACAATTCTACTGTTATATGTTGAATGAAGGCATTGGTTTTGTGAGTTTCATCTACTATGGCTGCTTTTGTAATATCTTGTGTTAGATCGCTATTTACTTCTTCTGTCTGGAGATAACTCATGCTAGATTCTCAAATGGAGGGTTTAAGAAGGATTTATCTTGTATATTTGTTAAAAGAAGTAAAGATTGGGTTTCTTTGTTGTAGAGTTGGATATCAGTTTTTTTAGCACAATGAGCAGAAATCCATATGCAGAGATAATTTCATCTGCTATAGGGGATGCCTTTGGCTTAGGAGTCACAGTGAGTGGTTTCTATTATTTTATAAGAGGATCCACAAGAATAAACTTCCACATTGGTTTGCGGGAGTATTTTATTGCGGGGACCCGAGCAACAAGAATGATTGCCCCATGAACTGCGTGTTGTTTAACAGTTGGTTGTGTTCTATTTGATTCATTAGAACACTGTAGGGCTCACGTGAAACAAAATGAGGACCCCTTAAATGTTATCATGGCGGCCATTGGTACTAGAGGGGTTATTGGCACCACTCACAGGCCAATTGTAGCAGTGCCTTAGGTTCTGATCAAAGGCTCATGTACTATGCTAGGGTGGTTAAAGGATGGCTATAATCAACCCAATTGATGTAATTTTGATTATATTTTCGAACTTTGAGCTGAGAAAATTCCTAAACATATTTTGTAATATCTTAGCAATGATAATTGTTGAAAGTCATTCCAGTTTTTATGAATGGCCAAAAGTTCGGTTTTATGTTTTTTGTGTGAAAAATGCAAGAAAAAATGAATGGCTATAAGTTTGATATTATGCTTTGTGCGTGAAAAATGCAAGAATTTTGTACTCATAAGGTGGCACTATTAAGAAAGCTCTAGTTTTTTCCATTGTTACCAAAATGGCCCATTGGCAATTGATTATTTTATTATTGTTTTAATAGTTAGATAATGTTAATTTGCACTCTTTTATGTTGCTTGGTTAAAATGAACTTACAGCCACATTAAACAAGAAACACAGCTGAAAAGTAAAAAGTGAATATTATTAAATGGTATTTAGTAATGATGCTATTTACATAAACAATGGAACTATTGTAAGCATCTGGGACTTTTTCTATTACTAGTGATTGATTATTAATAGAGGTGCAATTTCATTTATATGTACTATCATTTCCAATGAAGGTATCCGTCAATCTTTTTCTTGTCTGTTGTTTGTTGCAGCAATACTAGGCACTGATCTAAAAAAAAGGGGGGGGTTCAAAAAAGATTCTAGACGAACAAACACATTGGTCAAACATGACATTAATAACACACTAGCCAAAAAATCCACAAACAGCAACAAAAACCAACTACAAACATCCCACAATAAGAGTGGGGCAGACTAATAGCCAAAGACAAACATTATACTGCAAATTCTTTGGAAAATCCAAGAAAGGGTTGACTCCATCTTCTTTAAAAGGCCTCAAAACCCCCCCAAAATATTTGTTTAATGCATGATTGAATTCAAATAAATTATTAAGAGTTCACTTCATAATAGTGTAGAGTTTGATCTACCATTTATGGGATAAAGATCTATTCCTTTGGAGAATAAGAAAGTGACACAAAATGAAACTAATTGACATTAGGAATGTTTGGAGAAAAGAACTGTAAAGTGCCTAATGTTTTCTCCTATTAACATTGTCATCAACCATTTTGGTTGGTTTTCAACTTTTCATGCATTCCAAACATACAATAATAAGCAAATTAAAGGTTCTAATATAGCATTCTAACTAACCAGAAGTAGAAAAGTTTCAAATAAATATTATTACTAAGTGTACTATTGAATATGATATGCAAGCTAATTTATTAAATGTAGGGATCATTTGATATACCAGATTACTTGTATTAATTCATGCAATAGCTTGTGATAAATACTCGACTTGTCATATTAATGTATCCAGTCAATGTAGTATGAGATAGAATGTTTCCGAGAAACATTTCATGCTACCATTTATATTTCCAAGTTCAATATGAACCAGTACCTTATAGAAAAATTAAATTATTTTGGTGACACAAGGATTAATAGTTTTCATTACGTAAAAATAGGTTTTGAAAGGACCCGAAACCTTATACATGAGCATAAAAAGATATAGCAATAAAAGACCAAAACAGCTGTGGTGCCCCACCAAACAGACCAAAGGAACAAACCCAAGTTCCTACCAAATGGACAAAATCTCAAACCAAGTACAACAAAGGGCGATCAAGATTTACATTTTAGCCCATCCTTATGTGAACGTAAGTTCATATCGAAAGAGGGAGTGGATGATTTAGATTTCTTTCCCTTCACAGTAGTCCATTTGACCTCCATCTTACCGATAGCCTTCTGAATTTTAGAAGAGGTGGAGAAGCCCACAAAAGGGTAGGTAACATCAGTAACCTCAGAAGGGGCAGGAATAGCACCCCGACCATTCCCCCGAACCCTCACAGGAGAAACATGAGAAAAAGAACGCGCAACAACAACATCCAAGACAACAGCTGAATCAGAGACAACACCATGAACACCCAAGCCAGAGACAACATCATGGCCAACAGCACCAGGAGACATCGTAAAGCTAGTAGCAACATTCTAGATAGGGACAACAACAGTATTATCCAAGGCCAAATCAGAAGCAGCGATAGCAGCAACAGGGACATCTGAGACGTCCACAAAAGAATCATCCAAAGATTTATCAAAAA
Source organism: Chamaecyparis obtusa (assembly GCA_027943335.1). Taxonomy (NCBI): domain Eukaryota; kingdom Viridiplantae; phylum Streptophyta; class Pinopsida; order Cupressales; family Cupressaceae; genus Chamaecyparis; species Chamaecyparis obtusa. The sequence continues at coordinate 3,806,034 of BSBK01000614.1, forward strand.
GAGGAGAGACAACATCCGAACCCCCAATAGGGGCTTTCCAGACCGTATAATGATGAGCAACAACCCCCAACCACCAAGTAGGCATTTTCTTTGATTTAACCTTGTCTGAAACACACCGCTCAGCAAGATGACTAGTCATGTGGCATTTCCAACATCGGAACGGAATACCCTCATAATCAAGATTCTGTGTCCAAGAGCTTGAAGAAGAAGCCAAAGTGATCTTCTCGGGAAGACCCTTGGAGACGTCAACCTCCACAAGAATACGAGCATAAGCTGTTTTAAAGATATCAGAGGAATCAGGATCCACCATTTGGAAATCCCCAATAGCCTCACCCACCGCTTCGAGAATAGAATCTAACAAGAGATAAAGAGGAAGATTCGAAAGTCTAACCTATAAGGGGATTTTATTGAAGGACTCAGTAAGAGGATCAAACCCCACATATCAGGGTTTGGCCATCAAGGGGAAATGATCCTCCCACATAAAGCAGTTATTACACAGAATGGTATTCCTATCTTCAGCTTTATCAAACTTAACAATAAAGAAATCCCTTACCACAGGGTAAATCTAAACAACATCAGTTAAGATAGGTTCCCGATGCTTGGAAATCCAAGCATGCAAGTTAGAGAGAGAGGGCCAAAAACCCCTGAAATGAAAAATGGAAGCATTGGAAGAGAAGTCTTCCTTATTTTTCAAAATCTCATCTACAGTCTCATAGTCAAGAAGAACCCTAATGGGTTTATTCACAGGTATGGGAGGCACAAGGGAAGAGGGAAGGGATCCCCTATGCCCAAAAGGATTAATAGTTACACAAGGATTAATAGTTACACCAACTGTCCCATACATTTTTTAAAGAAAACTATATAGTAGAATACAGAAAGGTACAATAGCCTACCTACTAGTAGAAATTACTAGTGTTATGGCCACTTTAAACATCTTAGCTGATAGTATGTGTGATATAGTACCCCAGTGAGTATGATAAATATCTTCACATAAATACAAACCTTCAAGACACTTTACAAAAGTGTGCACAAATTGAAATACATTTGCAATGAACTGCCCCCTATGTTTTGACCTATTGTTGAATAAATATAAAATTGTTGAAATTGCACCCTGAAGATACACAGACAAATTACATTTTCAGCCAATCAACCTACAACAGAGCCAATGGCTTTTATAAAATTTATCCAAAATATTTAAAGAGGTTGATTTGATTCTTATCAAAGTTCTCCTCTTGTGGTTTGCATTCTTACAAGAAACATAATTTATTAGGTCAAATCATCTTACTAGATAACACTATTGAGATTTTAACATTTGTCAAGCTGGCATGATTCACCCCTATATTTTGGTGAAATACCAAATTATGGTGTAGGTGATTGTAGTCTATTGCCCACATGTTCTTTCTTAAATCATTTTGTCATAAACATATGAAAAATTTAGATCACCCCTTTCTCTCTTCTTCACATTAATTTAAACCAAATCTAAAGATCAACAACCTTTTCAGAAGGAACTTTTGTTAGACAGGCTTGAAGTCATGCACACCATTGATCAATTGAGAGTGTAAGCTTAGAGTTCCAACAACTTCTAAAAGATGCACTTGACATTTATCCTCAAAGTAGCTTCATTGTAGGTCTAGGAGGTCTTCAACAAATAACATTATTACAAAATAGTTTCAACCCTTGAGAGATCTTGAACCACATAACCACTTCCAAAGAATGTCAAGATTTTAAGTAGTGTTGACAAAAAAAATATGTTCCCAGTGTTGATTGAATGGATGGTAGACAATGTTCGAAATAAAAAAATGATGTCTAAAAGATTGGGCTCATTTCCTTGAGCTTGATGTTCTGGATCACTTCCAAATTTCTTGAGGTGTATGGAATGTAGATATGTTGTTATGGAAAAATCGTACGAGCTACATGATGAAGCCCGATCATGGACCATATCCATATTTTGAGAAAGAGATAGATGTGAGATTATTAAGTATGATAAAGACAAGAATGATAACAAGGGTTGTGGTGCAGCAGAGTCCTTGCCAAATACAAGGGTACAATGAAAGTTATTGAAATTATTGAATCAGACTTATATCCAATCGACTTTAAAGAGGAATTAAAAAATATTGCAGGGTGCAGACTAATATTCATGTCTGCACTTCATATTCAACTATAAGCTTTTGTTTTAGTACAGGACTACTTCATATTTAAATATTACAAAAACATATTCTACTTGTGATGTTATAATTTTTCTAGTGAAAATATAAACATGTCAAAGAAAAAGGACCCTTTTAAAACACAATCCATGACAAAAGTTATTTTCTTGTTTATCTGAAAAAAGGTAGCTCTCAATACAATATTTAGAGATGTGCATCAGCATCTTCTGTTAGCCTATACTTGATTGATGATTTCATAAGTTATTTAACTAAGAAGTCACATATCACAGAGGAAGGCTACATTACATTTTTTATCCAGGGTTATAGAGAATACATCACAAAGACGATGAAAATTTGGATCAGGGATGGTTGCCAGCATTGAGTGAGGTATTTCCACCTCATCAATGGAGATATGCAATCAACCTCTTGAGAACCAAAGAGCCTTTTAGAGATTTCCAAAAAATATCAAAAAATTAGATTGGCTATTGGTGTCACAAAGTTTTGTACCCATTCTTGGGGTATGACCCCCAAGCAACCTTGTGAAACATGAAAATATCCTCCAAGTGTAGGACTTGCATATGTGAGGTTGAATCTTCAAAGAAGGTCAACTTTCTTAGAATTAGGATGCACCTAAACTACTAGCTTTAAGGGAAGAAGGAGAAGGAATGAAGAAAGGAAAAAGGGGGGTGATGCACTAGATTGAAACATGGATCTTGCTGCCTATAACTACACACAACATAAATAAAAAACCCAACTTACATATTTCTCACTCTAATTTACCCTCGTAGGACTCATATGAAGATTAAAACTTAAAGGGTGATGCAAGGAAGACACATTCACAAGAGAGAAACTATCAAGGATATTTAACACAACAAATAAATTAGAAGGACAAAAAAGAATCATTCAACATAAGGCAAAAAACATGCACATATAACTGAATGGGAGAAAAGGTAAAAACTAAGAATTTTACTAATGCATGGAAAAAGGGAACTACAGTTGTATGGCATAGCTTCTGCAAAGCACTAGAGAAGAACATAGAAAATATGTACATGAATTGCCTTTATATACTAGGCATAGCTCTAATTGATCATCAATTACAAACCCTAACCAGGGTTAGGTTGCAGAAAAAAGAAGAAAAATATCAGACCAAAAGATCTGATCTCTGCATGCAAATTGGACCAAAAGTGAAAGAAAGAAGACACATTAATGTTCCTACAGTCGAGGGGTATGTGCAAGATCATGGTATGCCAAACTAGGCCCTTAAGTGGCAACGAAAAGTCAGAAAATCAGGTTTAGGCAAGTTGACATAAAAATTTGAACAAGTTATAAATATTATATCAAAAATATGTAAAAAGAGAATATGTATAAAATTGAATTTAGTTTCTAAGATACTAGGCCTTTTTTGAAAAACAATTATTCTATATCATGTTGAAAATTTTTAATTTCAATGTAGTAGTACTAAAATTTCAGGAAAAAAATAAGGAGTAGGTGTATGTCTGACCACCTTAAACACAATCAAATGATAATTTTTTTTACAAGATTCTAGATATAAGTAGTAGACTCATGCCTAGATGTGATATATATTTTTTGTCATTTTTTTTCAAGTAAATGGGTATGTGCAAGATCATGAGGGGCCAAACTATGCCCTTAAGTGGCAATGAAAAATCAACAAATCAAGGTTAGTCAACTTGACGTGAAAATTTGAACTAGTTATCAACCTAATACCAAAAAGTTGTAAGAATAGAATCTGTAGGAAATTGAATGTTGTTTCTAAACTACTAGGCCTTTTCTAAAAAAAATTAATATAATTGGTGAAAAGTATAGATTTCAATACAGCAGTACAAAAATTTCAGGAAAAAAATAAGTAGGTGTATGTTTGACCAACTTAATCATGATCAAATGATAATACTTTTTTATAAGATTTAATATATAAGTAGTAGACTCATGCCCGGATGTGACACATTTTTTTGTAATTTTATTCCAAAAAAATAATTAATTATGAATTTTCTGCTACAACATTTTTAGAATAAAAAAACTCCCATGTCTGACCACTTTAACTCATTCAAAACTTTACAAAATTCAATTTTATTTTTTTTCCTTATAGCAGGCGAAGCATAGAATGTGACGCATTTTTCGGATTTCAAAAATGCTATACCGTCTTAAAGTTATCATCATTTTTCAATTAGTATATAAATCAACACTTTAGAGGTAGCTCAATTAGAAAATAACTAATAATTACTTACCGGATTCAAAATTTGACAGCAATTATATCGATAGAAAGCTGATAATCTCCTTAAGGTACCCTTTTGTTTTATCAAATTTGGGTGAAAAAAAGTCATCAGCTACATTGTCGAAGTTTGGAACTCAAAGAAATAGGGGAAAAACACGTATTTGAGACATTTCAATAGTTGACCATGTAGGTTTGGTGCACAAAGCAATACCGAGCCTAATCGGTACCCGATATTTTCGGGTACTCAATATTTTTGAGTACCTGAATATGACGGCAAAATTTTGAATTTTCACTTTCCCTTCCCTCCACTTTCTCCCTCCCATTTCTCCATCCTTCATATGATATATTATATATATAAAAACTATATATTAGATATATTAAATATTATATAATATCAATTATATATTAAATATTATATAATATACATTTTACATTAAATATTATTTAATATATATTAATATTAAAAACTATATATTAGATTATATATTATATATATTAAATATTATATAATATACATTTTATATTTTAAATATTATTTAATATATATTAATATTAAATGTTACATTATATATTATATATTATTTTATATGTATAATATATTAATATGTATTTTACGACTATGTACGTAAGGTTGGAAGATTGCAGAAAAATCATGGATGGCCATTGAAAGAAGCAAAGGAAATTAATCAGCCATTTAAAAAATTCATGGGCAGCCATTGAGGAAGAGAGAGAGTGAGAAGGTGGCGGGGGCTGAGAGAGAGAGAGAGAGAGAGAGAGAGAGAGAGAGAGGAGAGAGAGAGAGAGAGAGAGAGAGAGAGAGAGAAGGTGAGAGAGAGAGAGAGAGAGATAGCTTGAGACAGAGAGAGAGAGGGTGATGAGAGAGAGAGGAGATAACAGAGAGAGAGAGAGACAGAGACAGAGACAGAGAGACAGAGACAGAGACAGAGATAGAGACAGAGATAGAGAGACAGAGAGACAAAGGGGGAGAAGGGGAGAGAGTAGGATAGAGAGAGAAGGAGAGAGAGAGAGAGAGAGAGAGAGAGAGAGACAGAGACAGAGACAGAGACAGAGAGACAGAGAGAGAGAGAGAGAGACAGAGACAGAGACAGAGACAGAGACAGAGATAGAGGGGAGAAGGGGAGAGAGTAGGATAGAGAGAGAAGGGGAGAGAGAGAGAGAGAGAGAGAGAGAGAGAGACAGACAGACAGACAGACAGACAGACAGACAGAGACAGAGACAGAGGGGGAGAAGGGAAGAGAGTAGGATAGAGAGAGAAGGGGAGAGAGAGAGAGAGCGAGAGAGAGAGAGAGAGAGAGAGGATGGGGAGAGAGAAGGGGATGGGGAGAGAGTAGCTGAGAGAGAAGGGGAAGGGGAGAGAGTAGGAGAGATAGAGAGAAGGGGAAGGGGGGGAGAGAGAGAGAGAGAGAGAGAGAGAGAGAGAGAGAGAGAGAGAGAGAGAGAAGGGGAAGGATAACCAATTCATTACAATATTAATCAGTAAGGAGCTAGGCAAACTTAAATAATATCACAACAGGCATTAGAAATCCAAATTCTAATTAGGAGTTTTAAGCAACGTGAGTAAGGTCTTGGATAGGGACATTACAGATCCACACATTGTTTAGTAGATACCTCCAAGAACCCAAATACACAGGAGTAGGTTTGAAGTAAGACTAAGATTGTTTATCAGTTCAAATTTATATTACTATGTTGTACTTTTGATTAACATCCAATGATTGGATGTGAAATTCACAAATTTGATTATATTACCACTGGTTCTATTTCAAATTCTAGAAAAAATGGATATTTGACATATGTTCATAAATTTCAGTCAACACCATTTTAAAATAACACATCAGTTTATTTTTACACATTGAGAATATCATCCTTAGGATTTGAACTGAAATTGACATACGTCATAGGAAATAAATGCCCCAACTATTTGGTGTCTTCTGCATTTTGAGTTTCTTATTACAATCAGGAGAAGAATATTACTCTCCAAATGGTTTTGGACAATAACATTTGTACTTCCTCTTCACAAATATATTTCTTCCCTCATCTTGCTGCCTATTGATACCGACAAAGTGAATCTAGGCATTTCTGCCATGTAATGGGAGAAAATTGGTTTCCTAATTTATTGATATGTGTCTAAATAACACATGCAAGAACCTTTTCTTTGATATTGCTCACTAACACTTTAGAATTGAAAATGTTTACAAAAATTGGCATGTACTTGCATGAGGACATTATATATTATAGGAATCCCGCACAGAAGTAGCTGGCAAGCCGCTCAAAAAGTAGTAACTGATAGCAAGTGGGATAATGCAGATGCTTTAATAAACCATTATCTTATTTACTCAAGCAACATCTGGTTCATCTGCTCGACTGGGGCATGTTTGGGAACAAATAGTCTCCATTTAAACTCAAGTCTCTGGAAATGCAGTTATATTTGTTAGTGGAGAAGATACACCCATTGGATCTGTAATAACTTTATGCTCACTGGAATTTCCATTTCTCTTCAATTGGGATACTCTTTCAAAAATTGCATCTACCCTTTTACCAATTTGGGAAATCAATGGGTCTATTTGTGGACCTCAAAGGAGTTGGTCGCCTAAATGAGAACCTTGAGATGAATCAAGAACTTCTCTATGAAAGAGATCAGTACCTTAAGAAGCTCTCCATTTGTCAGCTGAATTAAAACCTTGGACCATAGATGGCTGCCCTTTGTTGTAAAATGAGGAGTGAGACTGCCTTGCCAAAGGTGGCAATGAACTTACATTTGAGGGATATTTCCCAACATGAGTAACTTGGTTTCCCAAGTCCTATAAATTCAAGGCCATTGACGAATAGGCATTTCTAATAGAAATATTTGTGGTGCTAGAATGAAGTGCATGATCAAATTCTTTGCCTGCTAATGAACCAATTTGAGGTTTCATTTCACATTGCTTTGTGGATAATTCCACAGCACTTGTTACTTCTCTATCTGAATTTTTTGTGTCAATGTACATGTGCACTAAAGAGCTTCTATCACTACTTGAGCTACTACCAAATGGTGAGTACTCATCATCATCATCTGACATAGGCTCACATGCATATCTTACTTCTTTCCTTTGCTGCTTTCCCCTTCCTATCTCTTCCTCCTTATCTATAACTTCTATCATGGGTCCAAGAAGCTCTTCCTACTCTTTCCCATTAATATGCAAATATTTTTGTCCATAACAGTATTTTCTGCATTTATTATGATATTGATCTGATTTGATGCACCATCGCTATTTGATCCATATTTCCCTTTCATTTTACTTGCTTTTCTCCTTTTGCACGTCATAGGCCAGGATTTGACAGCAGGTATGACCTTGGTACTACCGACGTTAATGATAAATTTTACCTTTTAGCTATTAATTTTTTGTCATTTTTCCTATATGATGCTTTTGTATACGAATTGTGGATATTCTCTGGGAAACTTTTCATTTTTTCCTATAGGATGTCTTTGTATACAAATTTTGGAGAATCTCTATTAAAGAGTAGGTAAGGATGGCTAAGCTGAGTGCAGTAAAGAGGGAGATGACTAAATTGAGAGAGCAGAGGCGGAGAGCGATAATGACAAAAAAAATTTAGGGCTTGTGGAAATATGGAAATTATAATCTTCCTCCCAGAGCAGACATTAATAAAATTCTTCATGCCCTAGCAGAGGAAGCTGACTGGATTGTTGATGCTGACGGTACTACATAAAGAAATGCGGTATGTATTTTTGGCCTAATTTTTATTTTTCATTTATTCTAGGTCTTTAAAGGCGGCTGGCTAAATCTTTGTATTAAATGTTAGGGAATGCATGAAAATAATATGATTCTGAGCATGAGCATGAGTCCCTACAGGGGCATAGTTGTGCCTTTTACAGGCGCCGTAAACCCTAGCTACGTAGAAATGGAGGCTTTGAAGAATAGTTCACTGGAGGTGGATTATAGAAGCAGAGGGCAATAGAATCACTCTGTTTCCACCGCCTATGGCTGTGAAATGGTATCTTTCCCTGCTTTTTCAATCGGAACACTAAATTGCAAAGGTTCTCGAAATAGATTCTGGTCACCAGACAATTGTACCATGCCTGTTGATAATCTGACAGCTCAACAGAGTCATTGGGAGGTTAAACAAGAACAACCGGATGGATCTTTGAACCGGTCGAAGATTATGGAGAGTAGGGAAGGGTTTGGTAAAATGAGCAGCTGTACTAGAAATTATGCAAGTGCCGTAGAATTGACCACATTGATAAATTTAAAGAAGAGATCAGCGGTAGTGTGACATTATGAGGAAATCCTTGTCGTTTCGATGGAACTGCCCCGATATTATGAAGAATGTCTTGCCACTTCAATGTCGGCGCCACCTCTATCTTAGACTTTTGCCATTGCTTCTCATCAGTACTTTGAGATATGGCAGGGATTGTGGGCTTTTGCACAGCATAGTCCGTCATAAATTCTCTATAAATCATCATGCGTTACAGTATTCTGCACATTTCTGAATGACTTACTCAAAGAATTTAATTTTCACCGTAATTTTGGCTCAATGGATTGTCATTTTGCGCTTGGAGAGAAGCTGTGGATTGCAAGAATTTGATAAATTTGGTTTATCTCATTTTCTTTCTCTGCCATTTCTGAGTAATATGATTTTGTTTTTGTTCGTCTTAAATGATTTCGCCTGAAGTTAATGAATTTTTTTAGATGATTTTGTCTGAAGTTAATGAAATTTCTTCCATGGATGCTAATGAAATCTCTTCCATGAATGCTGATAAGACATTTAAATTCAGAGTTAATAAATTCTATAGCTTGAATGTTCTTTGTTGCAGAAGGTTATTTTCATGGTTTGTGATTCATGCAATTCCTTAATAGTTTCATTCTTAATAGAATTCATAACTAGATTTTCCATAGCCAATTTTCTTCTTGATCGTTGTAATATTTTCTCCTCAACTGAACATTTTGTAATCAGTTCATATACAATCACATTTTTCTCTTGGCCAATCCTATGGGCTTGTGATTGAGCCTATAGATCCACAAAAGGGTTGAAATCTGGATCTAGTGGAAGATTATTATTAGCAAGAAGTCATTCACTAACATCTCATCTTTATAAAAACTAAATTTGGATTCACTAGAAGCATTAAAGAATATGGAATTACCCCTTTTGAAACATTGGAATGCTCAAGTGTGTCTTAAGGGGTCCTAGGACCCCCTCAGACACACTTGAGCATTCAAATGTGTCAAAAGGGGTCATGGGGACTCCCTAGGGGTCCGAGTATGCCTTATCATGCATTAGGACCCCTAGCAAGTCCCCATCACCCCTTTTGACATATTGGAAGGCTCAAGTGTGTCTTAAGGGGTCCTAGGACCCCTTTGAAGACACTTGAGCATTCCAATGTGTAAAAAGGGGTCATGGGGACTCCCTACGGGTCCTAGTATGCCTTATCATGCATTAGGACCCCTAGGAAATCCCCATGACCCCTTTTGACACATTTGAATGCTCAAGTATGTCTTAAGGGGTCCTAGGATCCCTTCGGACACACTTGAGCATTCCAATGTGTAAAAATGGGTCATGGGGACTCCCTACAAGTCCTAGTATGTCTTATCATGTGTTAGGACCCCTAGGAAGTCCCCATGAACCCTTTTGAAAAATTGGAATGGTCAAGTGTGTCTTAAGGGGTCTTAGGACCCCTTCGAACACACTTGAGCATTGAAATGTGTCAAAAGGGGTCATGGGGACTCCCTAGGGGTCCTAGTATGCATTCTCACGTGTTAGGACCCCTAGGAAGTCCCCATGACCCCTTTTGACACATTCGAATGCTCAAGTGTGTCTTAAGGGGTCCTAGGACCCCTTTGGACACACTTGAGCATTCAAATGTGTCAAAAGGGCTCATGGGGACTCCCTAGGAGTCTGAGTATGCCTTATCATGCATTAGGACCCCTAGGAAGTCCCCATCACCCCTTTTGACATATTGGAAGGCTCAAGTGTGTCTTAAGGGGTCCTAGGACCCCTTTGGAGACACTTGAGTGTTCCAATGTGTAAAAAGGGGTCATGGGGACTCCCTACAAGTCCTAATATGCCTTATCGCGTGTTAGGACCCCTAAGAAATCCCCATGACCCCTTTTGACACATTTGAATTCTCAAGTGTGTCTTAAGGGGTCCTAAGATCCCTTCGGACACACTTGAGCATTCCAATGTGTAAAAAGGGGTCATGGGGACTCCCTACGGGTCCTAGTATGCCTTATCACGTGTTAGGACCCCTAGGAAGTCCCCATGAGCCCTTTTGACACATTGGAATGCTCAAGTGTGTCTTAAGGAGTCTTAGGACCCCTTCGAACACACTTGAGCATTGCAATGTGTCAAAAGGGGTCATGGGGACTCCCTAGGGGTCCTAGTATGTCTTATCACATGTTAGGACCCCTAGGAAATCCCCATGACCCCTTTTGACACATTCAAATGCTCAAGTGTGTCTTAAGGGGTCCTAGGACCCCTTCGGACACACTTGAGCATTCAAATGTGTCAAAAGGGGTCATGGGGACTCCCTAGGGGTCCTAGTATGCCTTATCATGCGTTAGGACCTCTAGGAAGTCCCCATGACCCCTTTTGACACATTGGAAGGCTCAAGTGTGTCTTAAGGGGTCCTCAAACCCCTTAGGACACACTTGAGCATTCAAATGTGTCAAAAGGGGTCATGGGGACTCTCTAGGGGTCCTAGTATGCCTTATCACGAGTTAGGACCCCTAGGAAGTCCCCATGACCCCTTTTGATACATTGGAATTCTCAAGTGTGTTTTAAGGGGTCTTAGGACCCCTTCAGAAATACTTGAGCATTCAAATGTGTCAAAAGGGGTCATGGGGACTACCTAGGGGTCCTAGTATGCCTTATCACGCTTTAGGACCCCTAGAAAGTCCCCATGACCCCTTTTGACACATTGGAATGCTCAATTGTGTCTTAAGGGGTCATAGGACCCCTTCGAACACACTTCAGCATTGAAATGTGTCAAAAGGGGTCATGGGGACTCCCTATGGGTCCTAGTACACCTTATCACACTTTAAAACCCCTAGGAAGTCCCCATGAGCCCTTTTGACACATTGGAATGCTCAAGTGTGTCTTAAGGGGTCTTAGGACACCTTTGGACACAATTGAGCATTGAAATGTGTCGAAAGGGGTCATGGGGACTTCCTAGGGGTCCTAGTATGCCTTATCACACGTTAGGACCCCTAGGAAGTCCCCATGACCCCTTTTGACACATTGGAATGCTGAAGTGTGTCTTAAGGGGTCCTAGGATCCCTTCGGACACACTTGAGCATTCAAATGTGTAAAAAGGGGTCATGGGGACTCCCTACAGGTTCTAGTACACCTTATCACATGTTAGGACCCCTAGGAAGTCCCCATGAATTATTTTGACACATTAGAATGCTCAAGTGTGTCTTAAGGGGTCATAGGATCCCTTCAGACACACTTGAGCATTCAAATGTGTAAAAAGGGGTCATGGGGACTCCCTATGGGTCCTAGTATGCCTTATCATGCGTTAGGACCCCTAGGAAGTCCCCATGAGCCCTTTTGACACATTGAGATGATCAAGTGTGTCTTAAGGGGTCTTAGGACCCCTTTGGACACACTTGAGCATTGAAATGTGTCAAAAGGGGTCATGGGGACTCCTTAGGGGTCCTAGTATGCCTTATCACACGTTAGGACCCCTAGGAAGTCCCCATGATCCCTTTTGACACATTGGAAGGCTCAAGTGTGTCTTAAGGGGTCCTAGGACCCCTTTAGACACACTTGAGTGTTCAAATGTGTAAAAAGGGGTCATGGGGACTCCCTAGGGGTCCTAGTACACCTTATCACGCGTTAGGACCCCTAGGAAGTCCCCATGACCCTTTTTGACACATTGGAATGCTCAAGTGTGTCTTAAGGGGTCCTAGGACCCCTTTGGACACACTTGAGCATTCAAATATGTCAAAAGGGGTCATGGGGACTCCCTAAGGGTCCTAGTATGCCTCATCACGCGTTACGACCCCTAGGAAGTCCCCATGACCCCTTTTGACACATTGGAAGGCTCAAGTGTGTCTTAAGGGGTCCTAAGACCCCTTAAGACACACTTGAGCCTTCCAATGTGTCAAAAGGGGTCATGGGGACTCCCTACGGGTCCTAGTACACCTTATCACGTGTTAGGACCCCTAGGAAGTCCCCATGACCCCTTTTGACACATTGGAACACTCAAGTGTGTCTTAAGGGGTCCTAGGATCTCTTCGAACACACTTGAGCATTCAAATGTGTAAAAACGGGTCATGGGGACTCCCTACGGGTCCTAGTATGCCTTATCACATGCTAGGACCCCTAGGAAGTCCCCATGAGCCCTTTTGACACAATGGAGCACTCAAGTGTGTCTTAAGGGATCTTAGGACCCCTTCAAACACACTTGAGTGTTGAAATGTGTCAAAAGGGGTCATGGGGACTTTGTAGGGGTCCTAACGTGTGATAAGGCGTACTAGGACCCGTAGGGAGTCCCGATGACCCATTTTTACACATTTGAATGCTCAAGTGTGTCCGAAGGGGTCCTAAGACCCCTTAAGACACACTTGAGCATTCCAATGTGCCAAAAGGGGTCATGGGGACTTCCTAGGGATCCTAACACGTGAGAAGGTGTACTAGGACCCCTAGAGAGTCCCCATGACCTCTTTTGACACATTTGAACTCTCAAGTGTGTCCGAAGGGGTCGTAAGACCCCTTAAGACACACTTGAGCATTCCAATGTGACAAAAGGAGTCATGGGGACTTCCTAGGGGTCCTAACATGTGATAAGGCATACGAGGACCCCTAGGGAGTCCCCATGACCCCCCTAGAGGTCCTAATGCATGATAAGGCGTACTAGGACCCCTAGGTAGACCCCTTTTGACACATTTGAACACTCAAGTGTGTCTGTAGGGGTCCTAAGACCCCTTAAAACACACTTGAGTGTTCCAATGTGTCAAAAGGGGTCATGGGGACTTCCTAGGGGTCCTAATGCAGATAAGGCATACTAGGACCCCTAGGGAGTCCCCATGAGCCTTTTTGACACATTTGAACACTCAAGTGTGTCCGAAGGGGTCCTCCCCATGAGCCCTTTTGACACATTTGAATGCTCAAGTGTGTCTGAAGGGGTCCTAGGACCCCTTAAGACACACTTGAGCGTTCAAATGTGTCAAAAGGGGTCATGGGGACTCCCTAGGGGTCCTAACACTTGATGAGTCATGCTAGGACCCCTAGGGAGTCCCCATGACCCCTAGGAAGTCTCTCTCTCTCCGCCTCTAGTGAACTATTCTTCAAAGCCTCCATTTCTACGTAGCTAGGGTTTACAGTGCCTGTAAATGACACATTTAATACAAAGATTTAGCCAACCACCTTTAAAGACCTAAAAGAAATGAGAAATAAATAGTGAAGGTGCATCAAATTGAATCAATATCATAATAAATGTAGAAAATACTGTTACAGACAAAAATATTTGCATATTAATTTGTTACACCTTTCTCAAGCTTTTGTACCTTGCTACATGATTAGACATTTTTGTTAGCAGAACTGAATTTTTAGGTTAAGTTTTACAGATCATCTTTTTTATCCAAAGGATGCAGATCGGCTATTGTATCTTCCTCAGATAGTTTCCCTGAGAATATCCACAATTCGTATACAAAAGCATCATATAAGAAAAATGAGAAAAAAAATAATAGCTAAAAGGTAATATTATATATAATATATTAGTATATATTAGTGTGTGTGTGTGTGTGTGTGTGTATATATATATATATATATATATATATATATATATATATATATATATATATATATATATATATATATATATATATATATATATATATATATATATATATATATATAATACAGTAGTACATATAATACATTAGTATATTATAATACATTATATATATCATATGCCTCTTTTATATATATATATTATATACATTTTATACCTTATATACCCCATTTTATATGTAAAAGTTCAATTTTTTTCATTTGCTCCCGCCCTTTTTTTCATTTTCCTGGGAATATCGAGAACTCGATATGGAATCAGATACCAATTTTGGACAGGTAATATTTGACCAAAATATTCCTTGTCTCCACAAACTAGACAAGCACGAGATTTAATTCTTTTTTCACGCGTTGCAGAAAAAAAAAAGTGATTTGAGGCCCATTGTTTGATTTTTGTCGACTCGTGGTCTCACCATGGGAAGCAGCAGTCGTCGAAAGGCTAAACACAAGAGGAAGCTAACGGATGAAGAAATTCAAGCATATAGGGAAAGAGATAAGGAAAATCACCAAAGAAGGAGAGAAGGTATGTTAAACATTAATCAATCAGACCCCGTAAATGTAGTTGTAAGTGAAGAGGATGTTGAATTTGAAAATGTATAGATGGAGATTGAAAATGTAGACTTGGGGAATGAAAATGTTGCACAAGAACCACATGAACGTTACACATCTCCAAATTATATGCGAAATGAAGTCCCTTGCAATAAAGATAATCAAACTTCAAATTCGGGGCTTTCAAGAAGACCTAAATGGTTAATTGAAATTGAGGGGAACATTATGAATAATTGGGAAGGAAAGAGGTCACATAGAACTGTTAGGTTTTGGGCTTCAAGACTTTATAATCAATTTTTTGGAAACAAGACATTGGTTGAGCAATGTCAAATTTTTGTGCAATTGTTAAAGATGCAAAAGATGAGACCTGTGCTTGTGAAATTGAAGATTCGTGTGAACAAGAAAAAGGAGAGAAATTCCATTGTTGTGAAGAATCTTTTAAATGCTCTCAATAGCATTGGGAATACTAGCAGAGAAAAAGACAAGAGAGTTGCTCAGAGGATTATTTCACCTTTCTTAGATTGTATTTTGAGTCAATAAACTTGGTTTTGTATGTGGATTGTAACTTGTGCTGGAGCACCTATGAAGACACCTACAGTCACCATGGATCCAATTAGAGATAGAAGGACAAAAGGATCCTTAATGGTTAATTGAGATCTTTCAAAGCCTATAATGGAAATTTGTAACAATCAATTTGATTTAAAAGTTAAATGTCCTAAAACTCTTGATAAGGACTTATGACCAAAATCATGTATGGGTGGCCAATAGTGCCAAGAAGGGATCTTACATGTCATTTACTTATGTCATTTGCATGGATTGAATTCTTACATGTTTGATTGTTGTTTATAATGCTTTAAGGATATTATTTTTTTATCATTTCAAACAATCTATAAAAGTTAAACCTCAAACATAATAATCTTCACAGTTCAAATTTCACAAGCTTAATCATGATTAGTTTCACAGTTCAAATTTCAAACATACCGCTAATAGTTAGTTGAAAGCAGCTCAACAGCGTATCTTTCAAACTGTCCAACCTAGCATCGAACCATTTGCTCCATTGGCTCCGATTGGCCAAGTAAATGCTAGTGACAACCCCATTCCACCCACGGAGTCACCGGAATGCTCACGACCACACTCGACCCAAGTGACCCCAAGGTGCACTAAGCACGATTGGGAAGTGATCTTCTGGGGCTCATATCTCAGAGATCGTGAGAGGTATTGACAAACCATCAGGGGCTATGGGATCATGTTTTCGAGGTCTACAATAACCTCTCTCAATTTTGGGCAATTCAACTTCGTTTGCATTTGGCAAGAGAATCTCAGTCGATGCCAAAACTTGTAGTGAGGGTCAGTTGAAAGCGGCTCAGCAATGTATGTTTCAAATTGTCTAACCTGGCATCAAACTGTCTACTCCATCAGCTCCAATTGGCTGGGTAAATGCCAGTGACAACCTCGTTCCACCTACGGAGTCACCAGAATGCTCGCGACCACGCTCGACCAAAGTGACCCCAAGGTGAACTAAGCATGATTGGGCAGCGATCTTACGAGGCTCATATCTCAGAGCTCGTGAGAGGTATCAAAAAACCATTAGGGGCTATGGGATCATGTTTCTGAGGTCTACAATAACCTCTCTCAGTTTTGGGTGATTTGACTTCATTTGCATTTGGCAGGGCAATCTTAGTCGATGCCAAAACTTGCAGTGAGGGTCAGTTGAAAGCGGCTCAGCAACGTATGTTTCAAACCATCCGACTTGGCATCGAACCATCCACTCCATCAGCTCTAGCTGGCTGGTTAAATTCCAGTGACAAGCCCGTTCCACCCACGGAGTCACCGGAACGCTTGTGACCACGCTTGACCCAAGTGACCCCTTGGTGCACTAAGCACAATTGGGTAGTGATCTTCTGGGGCTCGTATCTCAGAGATCGTGAGAGGTATCAACAAAAAATTAGGGGCTATGAGATCATGTTTCCAAAGTCTACAATAACCTCTCTTGGTTTTAGGCGATTTGACTTCATTTTCATTTGGCAAGACGATCTTAGTCGATGCCAAAACTTGTAGTGAGGGTTAGTTGAAAGCGGCTCAGTAGCATATCTTTCAAACCATCTGACCTAGCATCGAACCATCTACTCCATCAGCTCTGGTTGGCTGGGTAAATGCTAGTGAAAACCCCATTCCGCCCACGGAGTCATGGGAACGCTCAAGACCATGCTTGACCCAAGTGACCCCAAGGTGCACTAAGCACGATTGGGCAGTGATCTTCCGGGGTTCATATCTCAAAGCTCATGAGAGGTATTGACAAACCATCAGGTGCTATGGGATTGTGTTTCTGAGGTCTACTATAACCTCTCTCATTTTTGGGCAATTCGACTTCGTTTGCATTTGGCAAGGTGATCTCAGTCGATGCCAAAACTTGTAGTGAGGGTCAGTTGAAAGCGGCTTAGCAGCATATCTTTCAAACCGTCTAACCTGGCATCGAATTGTCTGCTCCATCGGCTCCAGTTGGCCGGGTAAACACCAATGACAACCCTGCTCTTCCCACGGAGTCATGGGAACGCTCGCGACCATGCTCGGCCCAAGTGACCCCAAGGTGCACTAAGCATGATTGGGTAGTGATTATCTATGGCTCGTATCTCAGAGTTCGTGAGAGGTATCAACAAACTATCAAGTGCTATAGGATCATGTTTCTTAGGTCTACAATAACCTCTCTCAATTTTGGGCGATTCGACTTCATTTGCATTTGGCAAGATGATCTCAGTCGATGTCAAAACTTGCAGTAAGGGTTAGTTGAAAGTGGCTAAGTAGTGTATCTTTCAAACCGTCCGACTTGGCATCGAACCATCTGCTCCATTGGCTCTGATTAGCCAAGTAAACACTAGTGACAACCCCATTCCGCCCACAGAGTCACGAGAACGCTCATGACCACGCTCGACCCAAGTGACCCCAAGGTGCACTAAGCACAATTGGGCAGTGATCTTCTGTGGCTTATATCTCAGACCTTGTGAGAGGTATTGACAAACTGTCAGGTGCTATAGGATCATGTTTCTGAGGTCTACAATAACCTCTCTCAGTTTTGGACGATTTGACTTTGTTTGCATTTGGCAAGGCTATCTTAGTCGATGCCAAAACTTGCAGTGAGGGTCAGTTGAAAGTGGCTCAGCAACATATCTTTCAAACCGTCTGACCTGGCATCGAACCATCTACTCCATTAGTTCCGTTTGGCCGGGTAAACACTAGTGACAACCCTGTTCCACCCGCGGAGTCACCGGAACGCTCGCGACCACACTCGACCCAAGTGACCCCAAGGTGCACTAAGCAAGATTGGGAAGCGATCTTCCATGGCTCGTATCTCAGACCTTGTGAGAGGTATCAACAAACTATTAGGTTCTATGGGATTGTGTTTTCAAGGTCTACAATAACCTCTCTTAGTTTTGGGTGATTCGACTTCGTTTGCATTTGGCAAGGCGATCTCAATCGATGCCAAAACTTGCAGTGAGGGTCAGTTGAAAGCGGCTCAGCAATGTATGTTTCAAACCATCCAACCTGGCATCGAACCGTCTACTCCATAAGCTCCAATTGGTTGGGTAAACACTAGTGACAACCCCGTTCCACCCACGGAGTCACCAGAACAATCGCGACCACGCTCAACCCAAGTGACCCCAAGGTGCACTAAGCACGATTGGGCAGCGATCTTCCGGGGCTCGTATCTCAGAGCTCATGAGAGGTATTGACAAACCTTTAGGGGCTTTGAGATCATTTTTTCGAGGTCTACAATAACCTCTCTCAGTTTTGGGCAATTCGACTTCATTTGCATTTGGCAGGGCAATCTCAGTCAATGCCAAAACTTGCAGTGAGGGTCAGTTGAAAGCGGCTCAGCAACATATGTTTCAAACCATCTGACCTGGCATCGAACCGTCTGCTCCATCAGCTCCAGTTGGCTAGGTAAACGCTAGTGACAACCCCGTTCTGCCCACGGAGTCACCGGAACGCTCGCGACCACGCTCAACCCAAGTGACCCCAAGGTGCACTAAGCACGATTCGGTAGTGATCTTCCAGGGCTCATATCTCAGAGCTCATGAGAGGTATCAACAAACCATTAGGGGCTACAAGATCATGTTTTCGAGGTCTACAATAACCTCTCTTAGTTTTGGGCTATTCGACTTTGTTTGCATTTGGCAAGGCGATCTCAGTCGATGCCAAAACTTGTAGTGAGGGTCAGTTGAAAGTGGTTCAGTAGCATATCTTTCAAACCGTCTGCTCCATCAGCTCCGGTTGGTTGGGTAAACACCAGTGACAACCTTGTTCTACCCATAGAGTCACCAGAACGCTTGACCCAAGTGACCTCAAGGTGCACTAAGCACGATTGGGCAATGATCTTTCGTGGCTCGTATCTCGGTGCTCATGAGAGGTATCGACAAACCATCAAGTGCTACAAGATCATGTTTCCAAGGTCTATAATAACCTCTCTCAGTTTTGGGTGATTCAACTTCATTTGCATTTGGCAAGGTGATCTCAGTCGATGCCAAAACTTGTAGTGAGGGTCAGTTAAAAGCAACTCAACAGCGTATCTTTCAAACCGTCTGACCTGCCATCAAAATGTCTACTCCATCAGCTTCGGTTGGCCAGGTAAACGCCAGTGACAACCCCATTCCACCCACGGAGTCACCGGAACGCTCGTGACCACGATTGACCCAAGTGACCCCAAGGTGCACTAAGCATGATTGGACAATGATCTTTTGAGGTTCGTATCTCAGAGCTCGTGAGAGGCATCAAAAAAATGACAGGTGTTACAGGATCATGTTTCCGAGGTCTACTATAACCTCTTTCATTTTTGGGCGATTCGACTTCATTTGCATTTAGCAAGGCGATCTCAGTCGATGCCAAAACTTGCAGTGAGTGTTAGTTGAAAGCGGCTCAGCAACATATCTTTCAAACCGTCTGACCTGGCATCGAACCATCTGCTTCATCAGCTCTGGTTGGCTGGGTAAATGCCAGTGACAACCCCGTTCCACCCATGGAGTCACCGGAACACTTGCGACCACACTCAACCCAAGTGACCCCAAGGTGCACTAAGCACGATTGGGAAACGATCTTCTGTGGCTCATATCTCGGAGCTTGTGAGAGGTATTGACAAACCATCAGGGGCTAGGGGATCATGTTTCCAAGGTCTACAATAACCTCTCTCAGTTTTGGGCGATTCGAATTTGTTTGCATTTGGCAAGGCGATCTCAGTCGATGCCAAAACTTGCAATGAGGGTCAATTGAAAGCGGCTCAGCAATGTATGTTTCAAACCGTCCGACCTGGCATCAAACCATCTGCTCCAGTTGGCCGGGTAAATGCCAGTGACAACCTCGTTTCGCCCACGGAGTCACTGGATCGCTCGCGACCATGCTTGACCCAAGTGACCCAAAGGTGCACTAAGCACGATTGGGCAATGATCTTTCGTGGCTCAAGTGACCCCAATATGATGAGTTATATACATAGTGAGTATATACATAATATTAAAACAATGTAGTACTAAGTGGCTCAAGTGAGTATATATAATGGTATGAAACATAAGAACATAGGAAATCTATAGAAGTTAAAC
The DNA here is from genome assembly GCA_027943335.1 of Chamaecyparis obtusa. Classification (NCBI taxonomy): domain Eukaryota; kingdom Viridiplantae; phylum Streptophyta; class Pinopsida; order Cupressales; family Cupressaceae; genus Chamaecyparis; species Chamaecyparis obtusa. Next base: position 3,826,349 of record BSBK01000614.1, read on the forward strand.
CTCAAACATAATAAGCTCCATGAACAGGGTATTCCAGAGTAAAGAAAAACAAATGTAACTTCAACAAGATATAATTTAAATCATAATGATAATCATAGTCAAGATATAACTTCACCATTCAAATCCATAAACATGAATAATAAATATGTATATACAAAAGATGACGCAAATATAACATATAAATGAACATGTTCTATATATACAAAGTATCAAATGTATCAAAAGTATCTCCATATACAAATATGGCACATGCCATTTCAAAATGTCTACAAAATCAATGTTTTAAGGTGTACAATGTGGCATATATGCCATCTCAAAATGTGCCAAGTGGCATCTCTAAATGACCACAAAACTAAAACTACATCCTATGTCGTAGGGAGATCATCAAAATGTAGCCTCTTTGAAGAAGTGTTGGGCTCTGATTGATCCTGCATAAAAAATGAGTTCAAACCCAAGTTAGATTGCTTACTTTATATATATATATATATATATATATATATATATATATATATATATATATATATATATATATATATATATATATATATATATATATATAGTTCATAATTCAAACACTAATTTAATTAAAATTATAACTGAATACAAATATCTGTACTTGGTCTCTCAATTGCCTACCACGATCAGGTGTCCTAGCATATGTCCTGGGTAGCAAAGGGACCATGCCAACAATACCAACTGTGACCTATAAGTATATATTTGAAATAATGAGATTAGTAGAGTGGTGAAACATAGAGTAATAAATCTACAAAATAGGATGATAGCATAATAAAATTACAAATTGATTGAACTAAAATTAAAACTTACATCTAGTGATCCCTCCTCTAGAATAGTGGGCTGGGTCAACAAAGATATGAAAGATTCTTGTGGGCCCTCCCTCACACTCGAAGTAACCTATGAGAGTAAAAAGATTGTCAATTATATATAAATGTACTTCATCATAGCAACCCTAGTTACAAAATACAAATAACAATATGTAAAAGTCTACATACAATCGGGCTATCACTCTGAATCGAGATGCCTATAACCCTACGCTATCGAACTGCTATCGGGACATCATCAATAGCCACACCCTATACGATAAAGTGTAAGTAAAATATTTATTACTACACACAAGTGGCATACATATGCATGCATAATTAATCTTAAAAAATTAACTACCTTTCCTTTGTCGACACCTGATGAAGGAACCCCCTCGTGCCCCCCATTGACATCGGCTATAGCCTGCAAGAACACAATCAGATGACAATATATAAGTAAATGTATGAATTTTATTGCTCTAATTGATAGAGATTTAAGCATGTACACCAAATGATATAAAAAATAACTAATGGGTACATGATTTATAATATACCGTATAGTCATCAAGGCCAAATGAAATGGCCGAAAGTGTGGACTCATCCACCTATCTCACCTCCTCCTGTGTCATCAACTGAACATAAATGGAAAAAATATATTTACATAAGTGCATGCAATCATTAAAACTAATCTAAATAAATAAATAAATTATCTTTAAATTAAATAAGTCACGTGACAAATTTATTTATAATGTTTACTCTTACCATATCAACAGGAGTCAATAGCTCTGCATACACCTCCTGAGCACTCTCATGAGATGTAGATGCTCCATGAGGTGTTGCAGCCTCTGTAGTTGTGTCTCCTCTATCCTCCTCATCAATAACATATTGATATGTATCAGCATCAGTAAGCGGTCTGAGGCACATATTCTTGCATATAATGCAAATATGGGGCTCGCATACATGTGAACTCCAACAAGATGTTGATGCGCCAACATCATCCACACCAGGAGGCAACACTGACCTGGTCTGCGTGATCAACTGATCACTCAGTAAATGAATGGCCCTAATAGTCTGTGAGGCAGCCTCTACAATGATATCGGGATGTTGCACTCAAGGAGGGGGTGCAACATCAGTGGGGGGGACAAAGGTAGTGGCCTTTTTGCGCTAGACAAATGGCCTAGTCTGAGGAGCTCCTCCGCCTACGCCCATGTTGGGCCTCATACTCCAATAATCAACATGGTGACCAAGCACAAACTCAGCATACAATTTTTTTATGAAATAAAATGGGACCTCCAAATTTCTATGGGGTGGTTTATCAAAAACCATCCACCATCGATCTCAAAAGTTTGTGCGCATTGCTTCATTTATGCACCATTTTATTGATAATTTGGGCTTTTTGGGGTCAACTGGTATTCCAATTTTAGGATTGACAAAAAGGGTGGCTATATCTCCCTTACTTATATTAAGGGCCATAATCCCATCATGGTCAAGCCCATCATCAAATTGGGCGTGCATATCATCATGCCAATGAAGAGCAGCATTATGTTGCTGCGTAAGTCTATCAACATTTTCAACAATTGTATTTAGTGTGGCAAGCATGGGACCTAATGTAGGTATATTTCGATATGTGTTTTGGAAAACTCGTATTGTGTTCAAATTATCTTGTATCAAATCTTCTAAAGATCAAGGGTTTTGACACAGGGGATTATTTTCGGGATCGTTATTTGGTGCGGGAGGGTTATTTTCTTCATTGTTGTCAGCCATGCCTGATTAAATAAAAAACAAATCTAAATTTCAATCTAATTTCATATAGTATTACAAATATAAATAGAAAACCCTATTTCAACAAAAAAAATGACATTTTGCATGAAAATTAAACAAAATAATCAAAATAAACAAAAAATTTACTTACTAAATATGCCGGGAGTCAAATTTGTTGTTGCCAAAATCAGATACCCGAAAATATATCGTGTATCTGATATATCAAGCCATTATCGCAAGCAAAAAATGTGAAGAGAAATGAGGAAAAGGGCTCGTGGGTTTCGGATTTATGCCACAAGTATCGGGTACCTGATACAGGTACCCGATTAGGCCTATGCTTTGGTGTCAAGTTTGCCCAAGTGTACTAACACCCAGGCCTACTCAAAAGTCAACAAGCGTTTTCATGAGCTTTTGGACAAGTGAAAAGTGAATATTTTTCACATCGCCACTTTTTGGCCCCTCATGATCTTGCACATACCCAAATAATTAATTATAATTTTTCTTCTACAACTTTTCCAGAATACAAAAACTCTCGTGTCTGACTACAAAAACTCTCGTATGTCTGAATACAAAAACTCTCGTGTCTGACCACATTAACTTAGTCTAAAATTTATCAAATTGAAAACTTTTTTTATTTTTCTTGTAGTATGAAAAGAATAGAATGTGAAAAATATTTTGGATTTAAAAAAATTTATACAATTTGAAAGTTATAGCTATTTTTCAATAAGTCTATCAATCAGGACTAGAAAGATAACAAGTAGGTGTATGTCTGACCACATTAAACAAAATCAAATTGACTCCCTAACTCTAACCCAAACAACTATATTTATACAAGAGGCTACTGAATCAAGTTGGCCTTTAGATCCATAATTAACAGAAGGAACGACTAGATCTAGGTCCACACACTTCCCAAAGATGGATACCAGCATTAAATCTATGATCCAAATTAAATGCACAAGTCGGCCTCAAAAGAAATCCAAAATAAATAACTCAATAAGCAAGGGAAACCGAGCACCAGACAAGAATTACTGAGCACCAAGGAAATTCACTGAGCACCAAAGAGATAACCGACCAACACCGATGAACAAAAAAAACCGAACAACATCGAACCAACTCGGTCAAAGAAGGAACCGAGCAACACAGACAAACTTCAAATATATTTTTGGTGACACAGGATTGCCAAGGACTTGAGATGCTCCTGCATCAATAAGATTCTAGATAAAAGTAGTAGACACATATCTAGATGCGATATATTTTTTTGTATTATTTTTCCAAGTAAATAATTAATTATGATTTTTCTGCTACAAATTTTCCTTAATATTAAAACTTTCGTGTCTGACCACCTTAACTTAGTCTAAAATTCATCAAATTGAAAGAATTGTTTATTATTAAATTATATTAGGTGAAGCATAGAATGTGATGTATATTTCAGATTTCAAAAATGTTATATTGTTTGAAAGCTATAGTTGTTTTTCAAAGAGTCTATCAATCATGAATTCTTTTCACATCGCCACTTTTTGGCATACCATGATCCTGCACATACCCCGTCAAGAAAGATAAATACCCCCTATAAATACTAAATGATTGTCCCATGTGGCATGGAAACATGGGATATAAGGTCATCTACAACAATAAATGAGCATGGAGAAGCTGGAATAATCGACCAAAAGAAAATAATAGTAATGACATCGCTTGAACAAAAGCGTCATTGGGGTAAAAAGTTGTTGGATATAGTTGAGTAATCAATGTAATCAATCTTGTGTCACTCTTTTATTGCTGAGAGTCCCCTCGATGACCTCAACCCATGCTCAATCGAAGCCCACAATGATCTTTCTGCCTTTTCTACACATTCACATTCTACATATATGTCTACCGTGGAAATCGATAAGACATCTTAAGACATCTTTGCATCCCATAGATCTCCAAGATGCGACAAAAACTACTGTCTTGATGATACAGAACAAGAACTACATAAAAATGACCTTATCATAGGATACACAACTTATTGTAAACATCGCATCAACTAAACAAAACAAAAGCTATACTGAAAATATACTAGCGATGAAGGTAAGCACATAGATAAAACCCCAAGACATTGCATAGACCACTTAACTCCTACTTACAAGATCATGTTGATGAAGGTGAAGCTAATCTATATCAAAGTCCTTTTTATCAATGTAGCTCATGATTTCGATGAGACACAAAAAGATAAAACCCCAAGACATTGCATAGACCACTTAACTCCTACTTACAAGATCATGTCGATGAAGGGGAAGCTAATCTATATCAAAGTCCTTTTTATCAATGTAGCTCATGATTTTGATGAGACACAAAAAGATAAAACCCCAAGACATTGCATAGACCACTTAACTCCTACTTACAAGATCATGTCGATGTAGCTCATGATTTTGATGAGACACAAAAAGATAAAACCCCAAGACATTGCATAGACCACTTAACTCCTACTTACAAGATCATGTCGATGAAGGGGAAGCTAATCTATATCAAAGTCCTTTTTATCAATGTAGCTCATGATTTCGATGAGACACAAAAACACTTCACTAGCCATTGTAGTTATGCCAAAAAATTGCTATTGCTAAGACAAGAGGAATGTCTAATCAATATTGGCTTATTGATGTAGGTAGAACTTTGATAAGACCCTTTATAGATCTAATAGACCTATCATTTGTATCGATAACCACCATCAATGAGATAGAAGATAAGTTACATCAATTTTGGCTTATTGATGTAGGTCTTCATATTTATTAGACCTTGGGACACTTCACTGACTGCTTAAGCTATGCTGAAAAGATCATGTCGACCAAACAAGGTAGAAGCTTCATTGAAAATAGCTCATCAAGAAGACAAAAGGAAATTTACATCGACATCATCTTATTGCCACTTGTTTTCATATATATCTTTGAAGTTTCATCCTTCCTATCAGGTTCTGACAAGAGTTCTCGAACCTCCATTGAGGCCTACCTCTATGTCCAGAAACATGGCTAAATTTTTGCAACTATTCTTTTAACCCACTTTGCATGACTGACTCCTGGAGATGTTAATGCTCTTTTTTCTAATTAGGTTGTCGGGCTCTTATGCATATTCTAGAACTTATTAAAATTATGCCACTTCCTTTTAAAACTTACACTTATCTTCTTTTCTTCCATTATTCCAAGTGGTGTGTCAGGAATGTAGTGAGGTTCCAAAACTCACTTCAATCTCCGATGTCTATTTAGGAACCTCTGCTAATTTTTAGTTTCTTAAGTGTTTTGACTAGTCCAAGGAATCAATCCTGAGAATGCAAACATGGTAAACCCAGGAGAGAAAAATGAACTAAAATTTAGCCCATGAAAGGTCTCTCAGATCAGATATCTTTGATGGGATAATGGTGGGCAAAATAGCCAACAACTACCATAGCATTGTCCCCAACCAAAAAATCCTTTTAAAACCTTGGGTATGCAACAAAACAACACACTAATATCACGGGATGTTTTTTTATTTTGTTATGTAGCTTCTCTTTCATGTTAAAGAAGTATATACTACTTCTCTCATAAGTGATGTGTAGTCCTGAACCTTTTGCATAATTAGTAAGAAAGGTCTTTTGTTCTCTTTCCTCAATTACTTAAGCCTTTCTAAATAGGAAAGTGTCTAGAGCCTCTACAGTAATAATAAACAAGTATGGTGATAATGGTTCTCCTTGTCTCATGCCCTTCTCCACACCAAAGAAGCCCTTAGGAACTTCATTAACAATGATTGGGAACTAGATAGTTTCCACACATTCCTTAATCAAATTGATTATTCTTTCATTAAATCCATGTCTCAATAAAACTTTGAACAAAAACTCCCATCTAACCTTGTTGTAAACTTTTGAAATATCAAGTTTTATGATCATTCCTAGTATGCGAAACTTCCCCATAGAGTGTATAATCTCATGAATGGACACTACAATATCAAGAATTTTCCTCCCTAGGACTAAACCTTTTTTATTGCAATTGATAAATCTGTGAAAAAAAGGTTTAATCCTATTCACTTAAAATTTGGAGAACATATTTATATAGTGTTTTAGAGGCTAATAGGTCGGAAGCCACCCATTTTTCTGGACTCTTGAATTTTGGGGACTAAAGCAATGAAAGTGTTGTTAAGCTTCTTTAGTAGTTTACCTATCATAGAAAAAATTAGTAACCATAGTGACATCATAACACACAATATCCAAAAAATGATTGTAAAAAAGTAGGGGGGAGCCATCTAGACCCGGGGCTTTATAAGCTCCAATAGAGAAGACAAAAACCTCCACTTCCTCTTCTGTAATCAGAGCAAGAATTTAGTCATTATCCTCTAGCCTAAAGGTATGAGGGTTTTGTTGTGAGGTTTTCACAACACCGTCCCATTGCAAATGGGGACCCCCCTCTTTTGCTAACTTACTACTATTAATAGGGCTGCAGGTGAGTAGAATTGAAAATTTAACTAAGTATTGAGGTGAGAGAGTAACCTGGTTTAATTTGGCTAAGGCTGGGAGGTGGAGCGAAAATGCAATGAAGATATGATGAGTCAAGGTAAACTAGGCGAATTATGAAGTAATTTGAACATGGGACTTGTTTCTCGATTCAAGAAAATCATTGCTCATCTTCGAGCTAAATGCATTTTAGTTCCATCTAATCATCGCTCATCTTTGAGTTGAACACGTTTTAGTTCCATCTAATCGTCGCTCATCTTTGAGCTGAATGCATTTTAGTTCCATCTAATCGATGCTCATCTTTAAGGTGAACACATTTTAGTTCCATCTAATCGTTGCTCATCTTTGAGCTGAACGCGTTTTAGTTCCATCAAAATGTTGCTCATCTTTGAGCTGAACGCATTTTAGTTCCATCTAAATGTTGCTCATCTTTGAGTCGAACACATTTTAGTTCCATCAAAACGTTGCTCATCTTTGAGTTGAACGCGTTTTAGTTCCATCTAATCGTTGCTCATCTTCGAGCTGAATGCGTTTTAGTTCCATCTAATCATTGCTCATCTTTGAGTCGAGCACGTTTTGCTTCCATCTAATTTGTGTCTCATCTTGGGGCTGGGGCCTCTTTTCATGCGTCAAATTTTGTTGTCTCATCTCGCAATGCACTATTTTAAGGCCTGAGTTTTTTTATGACAGACTTAAGTTAGACCCAGTTTAGGCCCTCTAGGCTGCTAATAACGAAGCATATGACTTGGATTTCGAAGGGTAATGGTTGTGCTTACATCTACCCCTTTAAATTTGATAATACAATTGCAAAATTCAAAATTTTGACTCTCTAAAATGGCAGTTATACCCAGAATCCAAGTTTGACCTACAAAACAAATAAGAAATGGATTAAAATATCTTTGAGTTGCCTTTTATATGAGGTGGTTTACATTTGGATTGGGCCTACCCTAAATTGCATTGATTAATTCCTCAATGCATGGCCATACAGCCCCATAATTAATGAAAATCTGGGCAATTAAAACATTAAATCAAACCCTGTCCTAAACAAAACATGTGGCCTTTTTTAATGACATTGGGCCCAAAATTCTAGGCAAAACAACCTTGAAAAATGGCGTATGGGTTGAGGATCGGGTCAGACCTGATTTGGGCCCCATATAATGAAGTGTGTGGCCTCATAAGGCCTCTACATCAAAGCACTCAAGCCCAAATCCGACCCAAGCAACTAAATATTGGGCACTAAACTCGAGGTGAGATCTCTAATTGAAACTTAAATGCTAAATGTTGGGCATTAAAATCGAGGTGAGATCACAGATTGAAATTTAAATGCTAAATGTAAAGTGCAAAACTCAATGATATTTAATGATATTGGAAGTTGTAAAGTGCAGATCTGGGCACTAAATTTGATGCATGGTTTGTTGTAAAATAAAATTGAATTAAATGCTAGGCTATCTTGCCTCGAGTTTAACCATGGAGGCTTTGTATTCAATGATCATTTGTAATTAAGGAGAGGGACCGAATTTAATGTCATGGCTGGGAATTAAATGCTCAATGTAACTGCCATTTAATGGCAAATTTGCAAGCCTTTTCTATATAAATCGAATTGCTCAACTATTTGGAGAACATTTTCATTGCAAACAAAGGCAAGTTAGGAGCTAAATTTTGAATTGCAGGTACAGCTGAGAAGGTTCGAACTAGTGGGGGCAGATTGTGGGGTCATCCCTAGTCATTTAGTTTGCAGGGCTATCAATTGAGGTTGCCAAGACCCAGTCAGTAGCAGTCCTCTGATTATCTTCAGTAAATTCTAGACTTCAAATCCAATAAAAGTAGCTCAGATCTCATTTCCAGAATTGCATAACTTCATATCAGACTTCATCTTTGGATTTTAATCATGTTTTTTTTAATAACAGTGGTGTGAAATCAGATTGGCATGAGTGAAAGGGCGCTTAGGAGTAAAATAGATCAGTTTTCTGAATTTCTTAGGGTGTCACAGTTCTAGATCAGTCAATTTTATAAGTCTGAAGGAAATATGTATAGTCCTGAATTTGATTTTTCCAGCTACCTTTAATCTCTGATTTTAGTTCAATTCTGATAAAATTTGGCTAGGTCCTAATTATAATAACTATTGCAGGCCCAGGTATGGAGAAAGGAGCTGGACATCAAGACCAAGGATCATAAATGGCTCCAAAATGTTGAAGATGAGATGCTACGAAGTCAAGGACAAGATTCGGTTTGTGATCAAAGCTGGAAGGAAGATGAGTGTTGAAAGGCAAGGGCATCAACGATGAGATCAAAGGTCGAAGTCAAGCAAAAAGGCAGATGGAGAAAAGGCTCAACACAATCGATGGAGGAGCAAGATCAACATATTTTAGAAGATGTCAAGGAAATATATTGTAACATAAAAGAAATTTCAAGAAGAAGCGATTAAGAAGATGAGCCATCACAATTGAAAGATTAACAAATGATTTCTCATCAAAAAGTTAAAGGCTATTTATCAAGTTTAAAGACGAGTTTGCTGAGGTGGCAACCATATCCTCATTCAATAGAAGCATGCCAAGTGTCACATTGTGACGATTTGATGAGAATATGTCCAGGTTCATTGAATCTTAAAGGAGGATGAGGATAAGGAGCACATTTCCCAAGGTGATGAGGTGGCTTCATCTACATGTGCCCTCTTCTTAGTGGTCCACATGTCTTTGATCCTTATCCGGTTGTTAGGGATTTGAATTTTCTTATTGGCCCCTTAGGGCAATGTAATTTTTCTATTGGCCCAAATGGTGGTGCTTAATTGTAATTGGGTGGGTATTAAATATTTGTAGTAGGTGGTTATGGAAACCCTAATCAAGGCTTTTGCCTCTTAATCTCGGCCCTTGATTTAAAGTTTTTGCCTCTTAATCTTGGCCGCTCATTGTATTTGAAGCCTCTATATAAGGCCTTCTGCTTTCATTTGTAAACAGGGGAAGATTCAAGAAAATTGTTGCTTAAGTAATGCCAGTATCATTCTTCTTCTCATTGTTGTGTTTTGCATGGTGATCGAGTTGGAATACTTGGTGTTATTGCATGGTTTCTACTTCCACAAGTAGGATAGGATTTTATTTCAAAGTTGTTATAGTAAGGGTAGAAGTAGATAGATTGTGTGGTGATATTGGTGGATGTTTGATTGGATTCTATAAAACTAGGACACTAGCTCCTTGTAGATGCAAGGGTGCCCTGTGTGGTAATCTAGTAACTGCGCTCAAGTTCAATTGACATTAGATCCTTAATTTGTACTCCAAGTTGGATTGGGGGGAAAATGTTGATATGAAAACCATTTTGAGATCCTTTGAAGCTTTGCACTAGGTGGAGTTGAAGTCGCAGGCAAGCCTCCATTTGGTAGGAATCCTAGTCCATCCATTAGTTTTCCCATCCATAGTTAGAAATAGAAGTAGTCTAGATAGTATAAGTTTGAAGAGCAAAGTTGGAAGTGATATAAATCACGAATATACTTTATCATACATTGCAAAGCCAAATCTTTAGCAATGCAAGTAAGTTGACACCCTTGAATAAATTACGTAAGCCCGCCTAAGTGATTAACCAGCAAATCACATCATTTCAACTGAGTTAGATATCCACAAGTGTAAGGAACCTTGGAGTCATTTCATGATCTTCATTGCAAAGCTTAGCATGGGAGATGACTTTATTCAAGAGAGGATTTGATGTTCTATGTTTCTCAAAGCATTGAGTGTTTAGTCCTGCATGTTGTGTAAGTGGAACAAAACTCGCATCAACAGGTTTGAAAGCTAATCTTCCAGGGCACAAGATCTAACTCCTCCAACTTCACAATAAACCTACTTAAAATAACCCACAACCATTTCTCCCAACTAAGGGTCATTTGTGATTTCTTGATTCAAATTATTTTCAATCTATGTATAATATGCCTCTTTCTATGTCAACTTGTTGATCTATGTAAAAAGTAGAGTTCCTATCACCTTCTTTCAAGCATTGTACCCTAGATCTTTTCTTTGAGTAAATCTCTTCCCTCTCCAAATTATCTTTCCACTTCTTGCTCCAAGTTTCTTCTTCATCATGCAAAGATTGAGAATAGTCTCTCATAACCATTAAATTTTGCTTGGAGCTTATATCTTTTTTCTAGTTGAAAATGTCCCCAAACTTTTATCTATTCCATCACCTATTTCTTGATTACCTCCAACTTTTGTAAGACCCTATATGCATAGTTGGCCCTTATACAAGAGTGTTCCATGAATTTTGAGCACAAGCATTGAAGTCCAAGAGGGAGGCCCATATTGTCTTATAATGGTAGGGGAGAGCTCCACTTGGAGCCCGCTAATCCAATATAGAATAATAGGATTATGATCACATACAGTCCTTGGGAGAGATTTAAGGGTGGCCTTACAACTAATGTTACACCTAGCTAAGACAAGAAATCTGTCTTACTTAACTTGAATGAGGTTACGTCCTTTCTTACTGTTAGACCAAATGAAGCAGTAGCCCATGATTTAAATGTCAAAAAAACCTAGTCCTACTGATGAAATCTAAAAAAATAATAATCCATTAAACCTCCCATTTTTCACAAGGGTACATGGGAGAATTAAAATATGTAGCCACCATTCATGGTGAATCCAAATCATCAAGGATAAAAGAAGAGATCTAATCCCAAACATCCTTCTGCTTCGATAGGGTATTAGGAGCATACACTAAACAAGTATCCCACACAGCTAGGAAATCTAAGAAATATTCTAGGAGATATGGAAATTTTTGCAACTCATGCAAGACTGTACAAGCAGTTCTCATGCAAAGCTACATGCAAAGAGAAGAAATTAATAATCCAACAATCTACCCTTTAATTTCAACAACTAAAGAATTCACACAAAACAGAGACTTGTTCCGAATGGATTTCTTTTCTTACCACAAAGCATAATGTGATCCCTATCTAGACTGCAAGTTCTTGGCTACTAACTACCTCAAACCATTTTTAAGACTCGAAGCTGAATTCGTCTCACGACAGTGTGTAAACTATTTTATCATATATCTCCCGTAATAAGAGTATGGTCTTTTGATAAGATTAATGTCCAAAGGCGGACTTTTTTTGGGCTCTTTTTATCATTCAGAAATATGCTAGAGAAACTGTTGGCTTCCGCTACTGACAGTAACGATGACTATTTAGCGATAGTGCGAATAGTAATGGCAAATGCTACGGAAACGATTTTGGTCACCTAAATAAATGAGAGGAAATTTAGAAAATGACTTTTTATAGAGCATGAAACGCCTGCCTTTACTGTCAAATTAATGGGGGAATCTGATGAGTGGGATATTAAATGTGCGTCACGTAACATAAATGAGAGGAAATATAGAAAATGACTTTTAATAGACTATGAAACGCCTGGGTTTACTGTCAATATAATCCTCCGCACTGTGTATTGCAAAGAAATGCAATTGTTGTTTAACAGACCATTGGCATAGCTAATAAGAATAAGTTTGAAAAGAGAGCGAAGGTGAGAGGAGGAGAGCAAGAGAGGCATAGCTAATAAGATATCAGTTTGGCATCAGCGTTTACTCCTACACTCCAGAGATACCTTGTGTTAGATCCTCAAGTGTAGGGTTTAAGAAAGATTTATCTTGTATATTCTTTTCAAAAAAACTAAAAATCGGGCTTCTTTGTTGTAGAGTACGATATCAGTTTTGGAGCACGGTGAACAGGAAGCCATATGCAGAAATAATTTCATCCACTGTAGGGAAGGCCTTCAGCTTCGGAGTCACAGTGAGTAGTTTCTATTATTTTATAAGAGGATCCACAAGATCGAATTCTCGCATTGGTTTACGGAAGCGTTTTATTGTCGGGACCCGAGTTGCAAGAATGATTGCCCCACGAGCTGCCTGTTGTTTAACAGTTGGTTGTGTCCTGTTTGATTCATTAGAACACTATATGTTTTATGTGACACAAAAGGAGGACCCCAGAAATGTTATCATGGCGGCCATTGGTACTGGAGGGGTTATTGGGATGACTCACGGGCCAAGCGTTGCAGTGCCTTTGGCTTTGATCAAAGGCTCATGTACTATGCTCAGGTTGGTAAAGGACGGCTATAATTAACCCAATTGATGTAATTTTGTTTATATTTTCAAACTTTGAGCTGAGCTGATTCCTAAACATATTTTGTAATATCTTAGCAATGATAATTGTTGAAAGTCATTCCATGTTTCATGAATGGCTAAAATTTTGATTTTTATGCTTTGTGTGTGAAAAATGCAAGAACGAATGAATGGCTAAAAGTTTGATGTTATGCTTTGTGCGTGCAAAATGCGAAGAATTTTGTACTCATAATGGGTGGCACTATTAAGAAAGCTCGAGTTTTTTCCATTGTTACCAAACTGGCCCATTGGCAGTTGATTATTTTATCGTTGTCTGAATAGTTAGATAATGTTAATTTGCACCCTTTTTCTGTTGCTTGGTTAAAATGAACCTACAGCCACATTAAACAAGCAACACAACTGAAAAGTAAAAAGTGAATATTATTAAATGGTATTCAATAATGAGACTATTCACATAAACAATGGAACTATTGTAAGCATTTGGGACTTTTTCTATTAATAGTGATTGATTATTAATATAAGAACAATTTTATTGATATGTACTATCATTTCCAGTGAAGGTATTATGTATCTTTATATGAAACCCGTTGATCTGTTTCTTGTCTGTTGTATGTTTTTATATATTAAGAAGTAATACTGGGGTGGTGATCACAAGAACCAAAGGTCCAAGGACTCTAGATGTACAGACCACAACAAGCTATTTACAACACACTGGTCAAACAGGCCATTAACAACAGACAAGCCAAAAAAAAGCCACAAACAGCACAGAAAACCGACTACAAACATCCCACAACAAGAGTGGGGCAGACTAACAACCAAAGCCAAACATATCGCTGCAAATGCTTTGGAAAATCCAAAAGAGGTTGACACCCTCTTCTTTAAAAGACCTCGAAACCCCAAAATGTTTGTTTAATGCATGATTGAATTTAAATAAATTTTTAAGGGTTCACTTCATATTAGTGTAGAGTTTGACTTGCCATTTTGTGGGATAAATATCATTCCTTCGGAGAATAAGAAAGTCATAAAAAATGAAACTAATTGACATTAGAAATGTTCGGAGATAAAGAACTGTAAACTGCCTACTGTTTTCTCCTATTGACATTATCGTCAACCATTTCAGTCAGGTTTTCAACTTTTCATACATTCCAAACATATAATTATAAGCAAGTTAAAGGTTCTCCTAATCTAGCATTCTAACTAACCAGAAAGACATTTCATGCTACTTTTTCTATTTCCAAGCTCAATATGAATCAGTAGCTTATAGAAAATTTAAAGTATTCTGGTGACACAAGCATTAATAGTGCGCACAAATTGAATTACATTTGCACTGAGTTGCCCCCTATGTTTTGACCTACTGTTGAAATTGCACCCTGAAGATACAAAGACAAAATTACTTTTTCGGCCAGTCAACCTACAATACAGCCAATGGCTTTTACAAATGTTATCCAAAATATTTAAAGAGGTTGATTTGATTCTTATCAAAGTTCTCATCTTGTGGTTTGCATTCTTACAAGAAACATGATTTGTTAGGTCAAATCGTCTAGCTAGATAACACTATTGAGATTAACATTTGCCAAGCTTGCATGATTCACCCCTGTATTTTGGTGAAATACCAAATTATGGTGTAGGTGATTGTAGTCTATTGCCCACATGTTCTCTCTTAAATCATTTTGTCATAAACATATGAAAGATTTCGATCACCCCTTTCTCTCTTCTTCACATTAATTTAAACCAAATCCAATGATCAACAGCCTTTTGAGAAGGAACTTTTGTTAGACTGGCTTGAAGTTGTGCACACCATTGATCAATTGAGGGTGTAGGCTTAGAGTTCCAAAAACTTCTAAAAGATGCACCTGACATTTATCCTCAAAGCAGCTTCACTGTAGGTCTAGTAGGACTTCATGAAATAACGTTATTACAAAAAAGTTTCAACCCCTGAGAGACATTGCACCAAAGAATTTCAAGAATTTAGGTAGTGTTGACAAAACAAATATGTTCCCAACGTTGATTGAATAGATGGTAGACAATGCTGGAAATAAAAAATGATGTCTAAAAGTCTGGGCTCGTTTTCTAAAGCTTAATGTTCTGGATCACTTCCAAATTTCTAGAGTTGTATGGAATGTAGATATGTTGTTAGAGTAAAAACCGTACCAGCTACATGATGAAGCCCGATCATGGACCATATCCATTTTTTGAGGAAGAGATGGCCGTGAGAATATTAAGTATGCTAAAGACAAGAATGAAACAAGGGCTGTGGTGCAGCAGAGTCCCTGCCAAATGCAAGGGTACAGTGAAAGTTATTGAAAATACTGAATCAGGCTTATATCCAATTGACTAAAGAGGAAATAAGAAATATTGCAGGGTGCAGACTAATATTCCTGTCAGCACTTCATATTCAACTATAAGCTTTTGTTTTATATACAGGACTACTTCATATTTAAATATTATAAAAACGGATTCTACTTGTGATGTTACATTTTTTGTAGTGAAAATATAAACATGTTAAAGCAAAACGACCCTTTTAAAACACAATCCATGACAAAAGTTTTTTTCTTGTTAATCTGGAAAAAGGTAGCTCTAAATGCAATATTTACAGATATGCATCAGCATCTTATGTTAGCCCATACTTGATTGATGATTTCTTAAGTTATTTAACTAAGAAGCCACATATGACAGGGGAAGGCTACATCACATTTTTTTGCCAGGGTTATAGAGACTACATCACAAAGACGATGAAAATTTAGATCAGGGATGGCTTCCAGCAGTATAATCAGTCATTTTAGAGCTAACTTTTGCTTAAAACTAATACATCAGCACACTCAAGAAAATGGGAAAAAATAGCAGTTTTAAAGTCAGACATAGAGGAGGCTGCTGCAATATAATGTGAAAGCTGTCCTTCTGCTTTCGGTCTGAGTTGACAATAAACACAATAACAAAACACACTCAAGAACTGTAATAATTAAAGCCATGTAATTAGAAACAA
Source organism: Chamaecyparis obtusa (assembly GCA_027943335.1). Classification (NCBI taxonomy): domain Eukaryota; kingdom Viridiplantae; phylum Streptophyta; class Pinopsida; order Cupressales; family Cupressaceae; genus Chamaecyparis; species Chamaecyparis obtusa. The sequence goes on from BSBK01000614.1 coordinate 3,842,448, forward strand.
GTGATAATGAACTGCAAGAGGAAACATTATTCTAAACAACAACTATGACTTTCAATAAAGATTTAGCATTATCTAAGAATCCAATACAATTTTGTTGAAAACATTAAGTGTGCAAAGCATTGGAAGCTATCAGAAATTGATAAAAGCAAGGAGAAAAGACTAGCAAGCGTCCATGCAAAATCTTTTCATCAATGTTCACTAGGTTTAGAAAGTTACATGCCAGAATTTCTGGAAACACCCTGCTAACTTTCCTGCCCGATGAAAATATTTCCAACAGAAGAGTCACCAATTCCTCAAATTTAACGATTCTAATGAAATTCTTGGGTGATTCACCATTTCCCAGGCTCTGAATGGCACTCTCCCCAAGTTATTTTATTTTCCACTATAGCAGGTATGATGCAAGATACACGCCCTTGTCTGTAATTTCAAAACTCGATACAACACAACAGCCAGATTCTCTCTACTTGCAATTTGAATTCTCAATCACGGTAAGACAGAAACATAACAATATGAAATCCAAACAAAAACCTCTCTAATTCACTGGGGCTCAATCACTATTGTTTACAATTACTCTGTACTCTGTTCAATGTTATGCTCTATTTTTCCTATCACCAATCAAGCTCTGGCTGCTCATTTGATCTCTTCACAGTCAATTTCCTCCTATCGCAGCCCATACACGTATTCTCCTCTATCTCCATTGCGCGCTTTTGTTCGTTACTTCCTCACACACCTTCTATATTTTCTTTGCCACACTCTGCGAAGGTCTCCTCTCTCTCCTGTGCATTCAAATTTCTATTGCTCTGTGTTGGGGGTCTATTCCATTTCCACGTGGCCTCTTCTTTTCTTCCTTTGCTGCTACGCACTTTTCCTATTCTGCAATTTTTGTTTGACTTTCTTGTTGTTTGTGCGGCTCACACTCCCAACTGCCACGGTGGTCTTCCTCAGCGGCTTATCTCCTCACCTTCCCGTGGCGTTACTCCCATTTTTCTATGCTTGAACAGCTCAACGCCATTCTAGAAGGCGACTTAAAGTAACCGCCATTTCTTATGCTTTGCTGAATTTGGCTTTACGCCTGCCAATTGATTTGCTTGAAATCCGTTTTTTGTGCATATCCTACAATCATTGCCATCTGCGAGGTAATAATTCTTTGAGCATTCTGTCAAACAGTTCACGTACCCAACCTATACTCCATATATATATATATATAATTTTGGCAATCGATGGATGTAGCTTGGTCTTTGAAAGGCAACGTCAAATCATAATGTAAATGAAGGGGTGCATACATCATAGAGAGCATATAGCATATCCACACAGAAACAATGACATCAACTTCATCAATATCAATTTCCGGAGCTGACAATGAACCTCTGCAAAGATTGAACAGAGAGAAAAAACAAACAAACCAAACCAAAACTGAGAAAATATACGATGTTTTCGATGGTGCTGATTGCTGATTCTCCCGGATGTTCCTGCGCCAAGATCGTGCTCCATAATTTTAAATTTAAGGGATTTGAATTCCCCTGAATATTGTTATATTTAATATCTCAATAATCTTCTTACCTCCGTTACTTTCAGAATGCATAACTACCCCGCTCCCACCCTTCCCTCCATCTTTGCAATCTCTACATATGATTTCATATGAAGATTCGTAATTTGCCTACTTTTGCTTTCTTCGGCGTATACTGATGTTAGAAAGAGGAGCGGGAAAGTTGTTTCCTGTTCAACAATATAAAACATGTGTACATATGCTCTAAACATCGGGAAATAAACTACCTTCTAGGGCAAAACTGTGTGCTTTTTCCTTTCTATCCATTTTGAGTTCCATCCCTTCACTACCTGAACCTAGCCCTCTTCAATGTCTTCATACTACATATATTGAAAGCTTTGCAGGTTTGTACCACTTTAAAGAACTGGATTAGAGGCCGGAACCAATAAAAATAACAATATGAGAATATAATGAACATATGAAGAGGAATTTTACACAACTAATACATACATACAGTATCATGCTTGATCAAAAGAAACCAAACACTTACAGCTAAAGCACCTGGCTGAACAACATGCCCTCCATGGACTGAGGCAGAGGAAGTCTGAGTCAAATCTGCAATAGGGTTTAGTTGGCAGAGATGATGCCCTTTTTGCAGCCATTAGTGCGGGTACCCTTGTCAGTGAAAAGGATCTCGGAGCACAAGGTATTTGATCTCCACCATAAGGTGGTGGTGATTTTGATGATACCCCTTAGTGAGAAGAACAAATTTTTCATTCTCTGGAGGAGATACCCTACACTTGAGCTTGGCCATAGAAAGTGCTCGAATTGGGGTCTTGTTTTACCTTTGAAGAAACCGGAGTTGTTGGTAAATTTACTTTTGCAGGAATGAGATATTTGAACTGAAATATTTGGTCATTTTATACTATGTCGAACAGGTGCAATTTCTTCAGTTCCAATTGGCTGCAATGCCTCCATGTGTTCTCGACATAATAATTTTTTTTTCTCTACATTATCAAATTCAATTTGTGAAAAGGCAGTATTAAGTAGAAAGGATAAATTTCTTGGCAATTCAAAGATCAAATATCAAATTTGATAATCAAGCAATATGCGACATGACTAGTATGTTACATTGAGATGTATTGAGGTGTTTAATTTTTTTTTGTTTAATATTCTTTTATTAAAGTTGAATAATGAAAAAAAATTAAATATTTTGATACATTTGAACGTATTTTATATATATATTATATATGCTAGTAGCAGCACATGTAAGACGCTGAATAAATTAATATATAATTATAGTTAAGGTTTTGATTAGTATTAGGGTTTAGGATTAGGATTATAGTTAGGGTTAGGGTTATGGATTAAGGTTTAGGGTTAATATCAAAGTTTATGATTTAGGATTGGGATTATGGCTAATTTTAAAGTTTATATAATAGTTAAAATTATGGTTAGAATCATGGTTTTGATTTGGTTGAGGGTTAGGATAAGGGTTTAGGTTTATGCCATGGTTAGGATTAGGGTTGGATTTAGGGTTTGGGTTATGATCTTGTTTAAGATTAGGATTATGGTTAGGGTTTAATGTTTGGGTTAGGGTTGGGATTGGGGTTTAGAGTTGGGATTATGGTTATGGCTATGGTTAGAGTTAGGGTTTTGACGAGGGTTAGGGTTAGGACAATGGTTACCTAACTATAGTAAGGGTAAGATTTTACATCATGGTTACTATTATGGTTGGGGTTAGTATTTTAATTAGGGTTAGGATTTAGGATTATAGTTAAGATTAGGGTTAAGAGTTAAGAATTAAGATTATTGTTAGGGTGTACATCATGGTTAGTATTAAAGTTCGATTAGGGTTTTCATTAGGGTTAGGGTTAGGATTTGCGTTTGGGGTTTATGATTAGTGTATGATTTGAGCAATACAAATCCACAAAATCCGAAAATCACCCGCATACAAAAACCTGTTACAAGGAAGTAGAAACAAGAAGAGGGCAAGGGTTTGACTCAAAAATATGAAGAAGAAAATATCCTCAAATAATGAATGAATTAAATGTACAATGGATCATCCTTATAAAGGAGATCAAAAGCTTTGAAAAGGCAAACCCTAGTGCACATAATAATTAGTTTAACTATTACATGACTAATGCATGCAAGTTTATATTTAAAACAACTAATGCATGTGCGTTTAACTAAAGAAAAATGAGTTGACATCTTAAGAAGGGAGTAAAGTTAATTAATATAATTAATACTTTACTCTAACACCCCCCCTTAAGATGAGCAACAATGCAGCTACAAACAATGTAAGAAAAAAGTAAAGGAAACTACAGTGCTGAAAGCATAAAATGGGTCCTGGCAACATGGCCTAATGAGGTACCCAAGCACAACCAAATCTATGTAAAATGAAGAAATAGAGAAAACCCAGTGGGAAAAAAACCCTACTCCAAGAAGAGATAGAAAAATGCAGAAAAAGAAATGGTTCAAGAGACTCTCTCAAAATCATAAGTACAACCAGCCCCCCATGAGAGAGGGATGAGACACCAAAGCCTCCCCAAATTGATGGAACCCCTGTGGAAATGACTGAACTAGTGCAACTCCAATGTGGAAGAAACAAAGGCACGAAAAAAGGAAACCCCTGAATGAGAGGTCAAACTGGAAGGCCTAACTGATGCTCAAAGGAGAAAACACGAGGATCCTGATAGGGAATCCCTAATGTAGGTGGTGTGATAGGTGTGTTGAAATTGTCATGAAAGAGGAGATGAACGTCCTTTGTAGAATCCTCAACAAGTGCACTTGGTGGCTCAATGAATGGAGCTGGAGGGTCAGGCAGCGCTAAAGAAGAATCATGCTGAAGAGAAAAGACCTCAACAGGATGTGGTGTGGCAGTCATAGCAGTGATCTCAGGAACAATATAAAAGTTCAAGCGACCTGACTGCACCACATGAGGCTCTCGCGAAAGAGGAGAGCTGTGCTCTGACAATGGAGATGGTGGACCAAAGTGTGAGAAGGTGTAGAGACGGGTGGAATGATCAACTGTCCCTATAGCAACAATGCCTCCTATCACACTATCCTGAATGAAGACTGAATCTATAGTGAACTCAACTGTCTTCCCTGATCCACTGTGTTTAATCTGATAAATGAAGAGAAGGTTTACAGACAATTATGGAACATACAATACATCATTGAATGTGCCATCCTGAATGTCTACTGAACCTTTCCCGCAGAATATTCAGACAATGTTATTCCCCATGAGAATATGAGGAATGGGAGAAGCCTCAACAGTAGAGAAGACCCCTTGAGAAGATGCCATATGGTGAGAAGCACCTGAATCTAGTATCCAAGGGACCTGTGAAGGGGATGCAATGGATGCCTATAATGCATGACCATGTCCAAAATCCTATCCAGATGTTGAAGATGTGGAGGAAGATTGAAAAGCAGACCCCTATGAGGTAGAAGAGGATGGAGAGGAAACAGTGCTCTTCTGAAGAAGAGCTTGCAAATCTGCAATCTATTTCTCATAGCCATCAAATCTCTTCTGAAAATAATGTGACTCATCATGAAGTCCCTTCTGACAATAGGAACATGTAGGTCTCTCAGTCTTTTGTTTCTCCTTCTTAGAAGAAGATGGTGGGCCAGTAGAGTGCTGAGAAGAGGAATCTGATATCTTCTTTGGCTTCTACTTTTGCTTTTCTTTGGATGGTTGGGAAACCAATGCTTGGTTCTTTGATCTTGTTAGAGAGTCCAACTGAGTAAGCTTGGCTTACTCTCTAGTCAAATGATCACAAAACACCTCAAAAGTGGGCATGGTGAATTTAGGTCCCAAATCGTCCATGGTAGAATGAAAGGTAGAAGAGAAGATCTGAAAGTTTCCCCTAAGCTTAGACAGAATCAGATAAATGCACTCTTTATCAGTCTTTCACTTTCCACATCTGTGTAACAAAGATCTTTGCTGTTTGAACTTCATCAGAAAGTCCTTAATAGAGGGAAAAAAATTAGGTACAAGAGAGGTAAGCTCTACCTCAATCTGAAGTTCTCTAAACTCATTAATGGTACCAAATAATGTCTCAAATTTAGCCTACATCTGTAGAGGGGTAGTGCACCCATCAAGATGAAACTGCAAACTATCTGATACATGTAACTCAATCAACCCCATAGCCTCATCCATCTTGTTTCAATGCTTCATGTTCTCAAAGGGCCTCTATAATACTGGCTACACTGCATCTAAATAAGACCAGAGCCCTTTTGAACAGAGAAGCCATGTCATCATGGTTTTCTATGTGTGATAATTATGTGGGGTCAAAAGTTCTAGACAAGAAGAGGTCTCGGCCATATTTTTTAGAAGGGGTTTTGTTTTGATAAATATCTAGTTTAACTGATAGAAATAAGAAAATAACACCCCCGCACAAGCCAAATATCGAACCCCTAAGTGTAGAATGATATGCTTTATCAAGAGAAGAGCAAAAAAGTTTCAGATCTGAATCTTGTGTACCTTGAAAAAATTCTGATGAAAATAGGCAGAAATTTGGATGGTGCTCAAGAAGAGCTTTCTAGCCCTTCTTCCAGATCAAAAAATAGAGCTAATTTGAGCAAATTAGCCCCCCGGGAATGCCAAAAAGATAATCTAGCGTTGACAAAAAAAAATAGAAAGATAGATGATGAAAAATACTAGGTTAACCTCCATGAGAGCGTCGGGCTCAGAACCAGCTTTCTGGTGATATCTCGTTTGTCGAAAAATGATGCCTGGAGCTCCTAGAATGCTAATTTCAGTAAAAGAGGCTCCAAAAGACAAAAAAGACCCAAAAAAAGTTGGGTGAAAGCTCTGGCTCCTGGTCATATGTAGGCCCCCTAGCGCTGGCGATAATTGCTAGCAGCTAGCAGTCTGGTCTAGCTACTAGCGGTTTGTGCCTACCATCGACGGTCAAGTTTGCTGCTGGCAGTTTAGGGCCTGCCGTCGACAGTTAGGACTTGTAGCCATCGGCGGTTAGGGCCTGCAGCGGCATTTGGGCAACTTGCCGGTGGTGCGCGGGCGGCGCTCCCTTTTTTTTTGCGCAATTTTTTTTTAAAATTTTTTTGCCAAATAAATCGTATGGAAGGCTGCCTCGGGGTGCGTGCATAGCCGTACAGCCCTGGAGCAAAAAATTTTTGCCTCTCCCTACAACGTTGTCCAATTTGGATGTGTTTTATATCAAAATAGGGGTTTTTGGGTGCTGCGAGCTCAACGGTGAGGTCTGTTTGAGCTCAAAGTCCACCAAAATATAGGGAACCCCTAATTTCAATGAAAAAAACACAAAAAAGCCCTAAAAAGTGCTAAAAAAATTTTAATTTTTTGCAGGCAAAAAAGAAACAAAAAATAACGTCCTACAAAGAATACCAAATCTGAAAACTATAACCAAAATCTCTCAAATCCGCCGAAAAATCCCTAATTTGAATCCTTCAAACTTGAACAAGCTGTAGTAGATTAGGCTCTGATACCATGTAGGATTTGAGCAATACAAATCCACAAAACTCAAAGATCACCTGCATACAAAAACTTGTTACAAGGAAGTAGAGACAAGAAGAGGGCAAGGGTTTGACTCAAAAATATGAAGAAGAAAATATCCTCAAATAATGAATGAATTAAATGTACAATGGATCATCCTTATAAAGGAGATCGAAAGCCTTGAAAAGGCAAACCCTAGTGCATGTAATAATTAGTTTAACTATTACATTACTAATGCAAGCAAGTTTATATTTAAAACAACTAATGCATGTGCATTTAACTAAAGCAAAATGAGTTGACATCTTAAGAAGGGAGTAAAGTTAATTAATATATAATTAATACTTTACTCTAACAATTAGTTTTATGGTTAGGGTTAAGGTTTACATCATGGTTATTATTACTTTTAGGATTAGGGTTTAGGGTTAGATTATGATTTAAGGTTAGGATTAGGATTATAGTTATATTAGGGTTTATATATTGGTTGGAATTATTGTTAAGGTTGGGGTTAGGATAAGGGTTTAGGTTTACACCATAGTTAGTGTTTGGATCAGGTTGGGGATATGGTTAGGAATATGGTTAGAATGTAAGAATGCATGTTGCAAGTTCATTGTAATTGATTTTATGATAATGTGAAAATTGATCTTGTTTGTCTCTCAATTTATTTTTGTTTCTTCCATTATGTGACTCTTGTTGTATAGATCAGAAAGATCTCTTTGAGGTCCTCTTTCTGTTACTATAACAAGTTCTATTAGATCAAGTTTTCATTCCTCAAGGAAGTTGATCTCCATAACTAGAGGTTGCAAAGCCCTAGATTCAATTGTTGTGGGATGGCAGAGAAATGATGTTACTTGCAATTCCAAAGGACTTACACAAGATGGCTTAGAGAGGAAATGCTAGAGGTTGAAGAGGAGAGATGTAGATCAATCTATGATGGACATGTTGAGATAAATATAAGCTATGTTAGATGTTGTAGAAATAGATTGAGGAGAGGTTTCCATATTGAAGATGTGAGTGATAATGAAGAAGAAGAAGAGATAATAGAAGAGGAACATGAGATTGATTAGGTGGGACATCACCAGATTATGATGGCAAGTTAGATTTGGATGATTTTCTTGATTGGATCATAGAGATGGAAAATTACTTTAAATTTGAGGGTACAATTGAAGATAAAAATGTAAAATATACCTGTACTAAGTTGAAAGGACATGCATCCTTATGGTGGGAACATTTGTAAACCAATAGAGAAAGAAGAGGCAAGGAGAAAATGAAGTCATGGGATAGGAGGATGAATAAATTGAAGGCCAAGTTCTTACCTTCTATTTGTACCAAGTAAGTTTGTTTGGGAAGTTGCAAAACCTAAAGAAGAAAGATCTTGGTGTAAAATAATATACCAAGGATTTCTACAAATTGGATATCAAATCTAGCCATACATATGATGATGTTGAAAGGGTTTCAAGATATCTTAATGGTTTAAGGACATCTATTCAAGATGAGATTAGTTTGGTCAAATTGCAAACTGTAGAAGAAGATTATCAATATACCCTAAAGGATGATGTTAAGTTGAACAAGAGACAAGAAAAAGGATAGGAGGAAGAGGTGGAAGATTTCAAAGAGACGAATTAGTCAAAACTCATGGAAATCATGAACAAACATTTTCCACCGACGTACTGTCATTCCACGAAACATCTAGATTGATTGACTAATTATTTGACTAGTTCAAGTAGGGAAGGAATATGTTAAACCTGTACAAACTCATCGAACTTTACGATTGCAATCTTCTATACATTGAAGTTGTCTCCGTCTAAAATCAAGAGAGAAGTTTAACGTACTTGATATTCTATTTCTCTAGAAAATGTTGAAGTGATAAAGTCTTTGCCATTGGAAGTTTTGCATAGAGAAGAGAATCTATTATTTATTGCAAAATAGAATTGTTTACATTTTAAATTGATTGAAAGAGAGTTTATACATCATAACAAGAAATGTCATAAATTCAAATAGAACGAACGATCAATTCTAAAAATTCAAACAAAAAATTGGGAAAAAAAGGCAACAACCGATCATATTGGAATTTTGTGTCAATTGAACACTTACTGGCATTTGGAGAATCGACATGGAAACTTTAATATATAGATCTTTCTAGATTCCAAACACTTTTTAATAAATTCTAAAGAGAGATCAAGAATTTGAAATCTTTGGAACAAAAGTGGAGGTCACGTTGTAGACTTTGACCATCCCCATGTAGAAAGTCATCATATGAGCAGATGATGATTTGCTAGCAGGCTTGAAATCCATAGCAACAACAACTTCATGAAATTCAATTTGTGTATCCCACAAAGACATTTGATTTTTGTCATATTTTCTGTTGGATTCAAATCTTAGATTGTGTTTTGGAAACAAATCCATGACCTGGATTCTTATAGAAACCTCATTGTGAATCTTTGTGTGAGGAAACCGTGAATTGCTAAAACTTTCTCAATGAATAGTGAAACTTACAAAAATAGAGAAACAAAAATATATTTTAAGAGTAAAAATAAAAGAACAAACAAAAAAAGAGAAGGGCTGAGAAGTTTTCAGTAAGTTTTTTTTTTTCGGGGAGCTCCCACAAATAGTCTATCCACTAAATAATATTATTTTAAACTAAATGTATACTAGCAGTAGTATGTTTTTAAACTAAATTTATTTTTTGTGCTTGCAATGGTGAGCCAATAGGAGGTTTGATTTTTCTAAAAAGTAAAATAGTTTGCATAAAAGAAAATCTCAAATTTGAAGGAGTATTGGGAAATTCTGAACTATAAAATTTCATCAACGTACCAATACAAAATTCTTCCAAGTTTAGAAGTTTCAAATGTAATCTTGTACTGAAACTCTACTTTAAATTAACTGATTTAAAAAATACAAAGAATCAACAAAGAACTATACAATAAGAGTTTGAATTCCCATAGCCTAAATTTTGAATAAGGTAAACAAAAAAATGTTGATTATTATTTATTGATTTATTTAGTTTATTTGAATATTTTATTTTTTAAATTAGTTTCTAATATCATACTTTCTACTTCTAAAACAAATGTTTCTATTGTAAACATTATTATTATTATATTTTCTCTTTAAAATTGACTTTTTAAATTGTGAAGTTTTTTCCTATTATAAATCAAACATAAAAAAAATAAAAAAAATTCAAGCACACACACACACACATGATTTATCACTCTAAATTTAATGTTTCTTTTGATTAATTAAGATCATTCTATAAATCAAAATTTATTGTCAAGTTCATAAAGTCAAAAATAAGGGTCATGCAATGAGGACTATATGTTTGCAAATTCAAAATTCTGATAGGAATACGACCTGAAAAATAATAAATTTACCATGAAATGTTATAGGGATTGTATATATCAAAATTATAATAAGTTTACCATGAAATGTTATAGGGATTGTATATCAAAACTTTTAGCATATCTTATTCTCAACATACAATTTAATATATAATTAATCAAATTATTTTCATGAAAAAATAATAAAATGTGTAATTTGGACGCAAGTTTTGAATGAAATTAATGAAAAAGATAACATCAAATCATGAATCAAAAAAAATATTACACAAAATTTTTCAAAGCCCTCTATCATGCAATTTAATTCACCCTACACTAGTCTTGCACGATTTAATTCAAAGAAGCGAAGAAATAATATATAATGTTTAATCAACCACATGTAATTAACTAAGGTTAAAATTTTAAAAAAATATTATTATTCTATTTCACACTTATCAAACTAATACAAGTAAAACAAGAGTACAAAAATTTAAGATAGTATATATTTTTTAAGCGTTTAAATTTTAATTACTAATTATTTTCTTATAAGAAAATTGAAAATACTACATTAATATTATTTTTAATTTTATTTTTAAAATATAATTAAATATTTATTTATAAAAAACACACAAATGTATCAATTCCATAATTTTTTTAATTAAAAAGTAAATTAAAAAATCATTCCAAATATACTAATTTCACCATTATATATATAAACATTCTTAAAGATGCAAAATTAACCCTAAAAACTATTAGTAGGGCACATATTCCTCCAATAATTTCTTCTCTTTCCCAACTTATGTACTTATCTCCTGTACTCATTCAATGTTTAAAAAAATCGATTGAATAAATTTTGCATCATGATCTTTTTGGTTCCACAACAAAAAACAAAGCAAAGTTCACTCCCCAAACATTTTTGTGCCAAAAATATATTTTAATTAACCATTAACCAAATGCCACATGTAATATTCAATGATCCTTACCAAAAATAAAATGGGAAAGGTAAAAATGCAAAGGTAATAAGCATAAGTTGCAAGACGAACACGTTAAAATGGCATAAGCATATGATGATGAAGTTGAAGATTATTGTTTTCATCTTATATCAATCTAAATTATTACAAACCGTTGATGCTTAAAGTCAGATTGTTCATTTCAAATAAGGTAACTCCTTGGGCATTACAAAGAGCACAACCCATGTCAACCTTAACCCATATACAACAAATGCTAGTGATAAAGATGTTATAATTTTTTTTGTAATTAATGCCAATACAGAGGCTACAATTAGGAGTTAGAGGGGGTTTCTTACACTATTTTATCAAAGGATCTTACAATTCACATAATAGTTTTCATGAGCATTTTATTGCTAGAACCAAAGCCGCGAGACTCATTACCCAGCGGTTTGCTTCTCGTCTTACTCTTGGTTGTATGTTGTTTGATTCATTACAACATAGTGTGGCGTTTGTGAGACAAAAGGAGGACCCATTGAATGTTATTGTGGCTACGGTTGGGAGTGGAGTGGTTATTGGGATGTGTTGTGGGCCAAGGGTAGCACTACCTCTGGCTTTGATATTTAGCGTTCAGGCAGCCTTTTATGAAGGCTCATGTACTATTCTAGATCAGATTATGGAGCACTATAAATACCCCAATTGATGTAAATATTGTTTGACACATGTTCTTCTGGTGTCTATTGTAGTCAGTCATTTTTTAGTTCTTTTTCAGGAGCATCAGTTGAGTGGAAATAATATTTTCAAATTTTGAACTGAATGTTAGTTAGGTAGCTAGGAAAGTTGATTCTCCATTTGTAATAATTAGAAAATTATTGTTCTTTGGTTAGAGCCAAAACAATATTTGTTAATTAATTGATTTATTTGGAAACTTCTAGCAACTAATTGGTTAGGGTTTGTTAGGAGGTTATTAATCTCAGTCGTTGATTGAGAATCGATCCTGGCCATTGGTTTTCCAATGAGGGTAGTATAAGAAGGGGTCAGTAGGCATTTGGAGAGCACATAAGCACAAGTTGGAGAAGATACCAACATAAGTTGGAGAACATACCAACATAAGTTGGAGAGCATTTGCAGTGTTAACAAATAAGTTTGCAACGATAGAAAACAATCTTGCAGTGTTAGCATGGGTGCATTGATAGCGTTGCGGATAGCAATGGAGGAATATTAAGAGGAGAAATTGGGAGATTGTCGGAGTTCTTCTAGTGAGAGGCAAGAAATTTTGTATCTCTTAATTTGTTGAAGTTTAATATATTTCTCATTTGCAGTACTAGTTTTCCCCTTGAAGTTTTTTCGGGGATAATTGTCCGAAAATATTGTGTCATTGTGTTGCATATTTCTTTCTGTGTTTTTATTAGTGAAGTTGTAGTTGTGTTATTTTTCAATATTGTTGTAAATTTATTTTCTGCAGTTAAATAATCTTTATAAGATAGGAGATTAATAATCAGTGACTGTAATAGAATTTTCACATGGTATCAAAGCTAAGTTGAGGGTAGAAAAGGTTTACCCTAGACAAAAGAAAGAAAATCAAGGGTTTATAAAACCTAGTTTGATCTCTTTAGAATTTTTATTTCTTTCATTCTTTGAGATGGCCTCAACTGGTTTAAGAGATCAGGACAAATTGGATGGTGCCTCAAATTTTGGTGTCTAGAAAGCCATAATTTATTTATCACTGGAAGAGAATGGTATCGAGGAGTATGTTACCAGTGTTGTAACTGTACCCATAGATGCAATACAACTTGCAACATACAAGAAGGATGATGCCAAGGTGAGGAGGATAATCCCTGATGGTGTCAAGGACCATATTGCTCCACATATCACATAGTTAGATACAATGAAGAAGATGTGGGATGTCATTTTGAATCTGTACCAGAATGCTACCACCAACTAGAAGTTGATTCTCAAAGAAAATTTAAAGAATACCAGAATTAACAAGGGATAAGATGTCACAAGTTACCTCACTAGAATTAGACTTGTCAAGGATGAGTTAGCATCTGTTGGATATAGCCCAAGTGATGATGAGGTAGTCAGAATAGCCCTAAATGGGTTTACTAAGCAGTGAGATGTCTTTGTTCAAGTTGTCAGTGGACGAGACACCTTATCGAGTTGGGATCAACTATGGAGTGATTTCACTTAGGAGGAGTTTAGACTAATTCTTTTCAATAGAGCCAACAACAAGAGTCATAAAAGTGAGGTAGAATAAAAAAACATTTCCCTAGCAGGAAAGGGGAAAGCAAAGAAGGGGTCTAGAAAAGGATCAAACTCAAAAAGTGAGAAGAAGAAGAAGAAGAAGAAGAAGGACCTATCTAAGGTTGAGTGCTTTGGTTGTCATGAGTTTGGCCACTATGTCAGTGATTTTTAGCAAAGGAAGAAGAATGAAAATAAGGGCAAGAAGCAAGTGGTAGCTTCAACAAGTGCAAATGAGCTCTCTAGTAGAATGGAGGATAACTTCACACTCATAGCTTGTATGGCTAGCTCAACCTCACAGAGTGTTCAAATGGTATATAGACAGTGGGGTGTCATTTCATATAACAAGAGTTAGAGAATACTTCTCCAGTTACAAGGAGAACACCAGTATCCAGATTTCTATGGGAAACTTGTCCAAGCTCAACTCAGTTGGGAAAGGGACTATTTAGTTTTAGAGGGAGAATGGAAAGGTGATTCCTCTTCATGATGTGTTTCATGTACCAGGCTTAGGTATGAATCTGATTTATGTATATGTTCTTCAGGATAAAGGGTATAATGTACTTTTTAGAGAACTAGTAAAATTTAGCCTAATTTTTGACGTTGATTAGTTGATTTTTCAATGCAAATTGGTCAACCAAACGACCATTATTGTTATCAAACTTTCTATGTTGATTATTCAACACATTATATTATTGTCAAATATTTGACCGTTATTGTTGTCGAACTATCGACTGATCTGACGTCGAAATAATCACTTCAATAATGAAGAATGTCTGACATATCTTTCATTACTTTCAACCAATGTTGGTCGAAATAATTGTATAGTTGGTGATAAATAGCCAACATATCTTTTGCATTTTTTACCACATATGGTCGCAAAATCAATCGATGAAATACGTTGACTGTATAGCATTGGCGTCGAACTTAAGGTAATTGCGTTGAAATATCGACGGTCAATTACGTCAAGAGTATAGCATTCTCATCGAATGTACAGTCTTTATTGGTCAAAAAATCAACAACATATTTAGTTTATATATATATATATATATATATATATATATATATATATATATATATATATATTATGAAATCTATTAATATATTATAGTGATTTATGGGTGCCATCTATACGTACATTAGTTAGTGTTCAAGTTACTAGATGGAATATAAAAGAATAATAATGAACTGCAATAAACTTCACTTGGAGAATACAAGTTAGAGATTATTTTGGAAGAAACATTTAGGCTGGGTCCCATGGGGGAGCTTCCTAAAAAAATTTAGTGGGTGCTGCTGAAATTTAAGCTCTAAAATTTATGGAATTTGGTGGTCTCATGAATTTTATTTTTAGCATATTCAATTCAACAGAGTAATAAAATACAAAATAGTAAAACAATTAATTGGTAAAAGTTAGAAAAGTTGAAATGATTGACAAGTAGAAGACAAAAGCCTAAGCTAGTGGGCCACTTTCTAGCCCCCTACCTTTTTGATGCCACTACCTTAAGTTTCGACACCAATGCTACCGGCAATGCCCTTAACATTGATAGGAAGTATCTACAGTTATAGAGTAAAATAGAGTGGGTGCCTTATAATTGAGCATATATAAAACCAAAAATCAGAACATTTGAATGGAATCTTTCATAGATGGGATTTCAAGTATGTAGGGAAATTAGACCAAGAAGGTCAACACCTAAGATCAAAGTTTCAGAGCATTATAGAAGTCCAATTTCTAGGTTACCAGGCATACCAACATGCTTTTATATTGATGAGTTGGCATGAAGTATGTGTTGGAGACTGCAATTGAAACAATTGTTGTATTGTCATTGATGTCAAACCTTAACTAGTAAGATAGTTGCTATCTAAGAAAGTACTATATCTATTGATTGGTGAAAAGGATTAGGGAAAGGGAGATAACAAGAGAACCTAGGGAAAGGTTGAGTTATTTGATACTTCAATGAGTACTTGATTATATGGCACAATGATAAGACAATGTATTGTTTATCTAAGTAAGAAGAAAGATTGGAGAAGTAGGCTTAACTGAAAAAAGTGAAGAAATATAGTTTAAGCTAAGTGATGTTAGTGTCAACCGAGCGCCAGTATATGCTGAGTAAATCTGGTGTTGAACGAACATCAATTTATGTCGAGCAAAAGGAAATTATCGAGTAAGACAGTGTTAGTCGAGGAAGATAGTTTGTAGAGTTGACCGAGCTTCATAGTGATGACTAAGGAGATGAACACAGTATTGTTCGAGCATCAGTAATTTACATTTTGAGGAACAATTCAGATTCCTAGTTGACATAGTTGAATTATTGGGTTATGTAAATCGTAAATTGACTTTATTAATTGATTGTATAGAGAATTTAATGCATGGTAAATCATTTTATTATGGATTCAATGAGGAGATTAAATATGTATCTAGAAGGAAGGATGAAAAACTTAAATGATGAAAGGATTTGATGAATCTAACCTAACCTAAGATCTACGGAGGAGATTAAGAGGCAAAAGACAAATCTACCTATTGAAGAGGTATATAGGAAAACCTAAGTGTGAAGTTACACAGGGCAGAGGAGGCTGAAGTTGCTGATGTTATTGGCTAATAAGTCTAAGCAGAAGGCTGAAGGTGAAGGAGTTGATCAGAGTTGTGATTGCTTAAAGAGAATTTTGAGCAGATCAGAGATGGAGATGGAAATGGAACTTAGTCAGTAAATCAACATACATTTGCGAATTGGATCTGTTATTTACAAAGTTAGTTGTATGTTTTCCAAATCAAAAATTACTACTACTTTCTAACCATTGTATCAGTCTAAATCCTTTAATCAAGGTTGACCTTACAGTCATTTTTTAACTCCTTTAATCAAGGTGGAATTCTAATGGAATGTACTTAAATCCTTTAACCAGGTCACTTTTGATAGAGTGTTTAAATCCTTTAACAGGGTCACACCTAGCAGTGTGCTTGTAAACCTTTAAAAAGGTTGGATTTTCACAGAGCTCACTTTAGAAGAGTGAAAATATTAGTAACATGTTAGAAAGTGGTTTTTCCCAAATTGGGTTTCCACTATAAATCTAGTGTTATACTTGTGTGGATGTTTGTTGTGAATGTTTCTATATTCTGCAAGTTAATTACTATTAGATAGTGGACTGCATGTTATATGTTTCTGGTATACATATACTTTAGAGACCGAGTTGTGTTGGTGATTAGATCTAAGATTGTTGAAGTGTTTAAAATTTCAATTGGTACATCTAGACCTGAGAACAACTAATTCACCCCTGCTCTCTGTTGTTCTAAATAATATTAACAATTGGTATCAGAGTTGTTGGTGCTTACAGAGAAAAATTTTAAAGGTACTTGAAGCTAATGATCAAGATGTATAGAAAGGAGGTACCAAAGTTGAACAAGGAGAACTTCCATGCATGGTAGAGTCTGATAAAACTGCATCTAGCTAGTTTTGGTGATTTGGTGAAATACTATGTTGAACATGACTATGTTATAAGTGTTGCACCTTTGACTACCGAGGAGATGAAAGAAAAATAGGAACACAATCATGCAATGTTAGAGATTACATCTGCCTTAAGCTATCCTAAATTTGAAGATATCAAGGATTGTACTACTGCAAAGAAAATGTGGGATACTCTTGCAACCATCTATGGTGGTGATGTAAATGTACTAAGGGAAAAAGCTGAAAGCTTGAGAGGAAAGTTTGATGAAATGAAAAATGAACAAGAAGGTAAACAAGAACCTGAAAATTATAGATCTTTTGTTTGTATGGAAGAAGGAGAGGTAGTTAACACACCTACACCAAATGTAGAGTCATGGGTAAGCAATGTCGAGCATCAGGAGGATGCTACTGAGCAATTAGAAGCAGAAACTAAAAATTTTCATGATGAATCAGAAGATCAAGGAGAGAATAAATCTGAACCTACATTGGCACAATATGTGAGAAGACATCATAAGCCTGAACAAATCATTGGAGATAAGGAATTTGGAGTCTTGACCAGAAGTAAGTTGAAAGACCCTACATGTTTATTATGTGAGTTTGAGCCTAAGATAGTAAAAGATGCTTTTGAGAATGAAGACTAGATTCAAGCTATGAATGAAGAAATAGATCAAATTGAGAAGAATGATACCTAGACTCTGGTGCCAAGACTAGAAAACAAGAATGTTATTGGAACAAAATGGGTATTCAGAAACAAGCTTAATGAACATGGACAAGTCACAAGGAATAAGGCACGACTGGTATGCAAGGGTTATGCACAAGAAGAAGGAATAGACTATGGGGAAACATTTTCCCCGGTAACAAGATTAGGAGTAAGAACTCTACTTGCATATGTTTCTTATAGAGATTTCAAGGTATATCAGATGGATGTCAAGTCTGCATTTTTGAATGGTATATTAGAAGAAGAAGTATACATTGAACAACCTGAAGGATTTGTTGATCCAAACAAGAAAAATATGGTTTGTAAACTAAACAAGGCATTGTATGGATTGAAACAAGCCCCCAGAGCATGGTATGAGAGGCTGCACAATTATTTGATAAAGATTGGATTTTCAAGGACAAATGACAAAAATAATTTGTACATGAAAGCTGAGGAAGGTAAAGGGATTTTGTTAGCTGAAATTTTTGTAGATGATATCATATTTGGAGGACAAGATGCCCTATGTCAAAAAATTTCAAATGAGATGCAAACTAAGTTTGAGATGTCTATGTTTGGCAAGATAAAATTCTTTGCTGGTTTACAAGTCCATTAGATGGAGAAAGGTATCTTTATCACACAATCTAAATATATCAAAGAGACACTGAAAACTTTTGGAATGGAGGATTCAAGACCAGTGAGTACTCCTATGGCTACCAGATAGAAACTATCTAAAACTGATGATACTACTGAAGTGAATCAAACCTTGTATAGATTCATGATTGGTAAGCTACAATATGTTGTCCATAGTAGACTAGATATAGCCCTATTAGTTGGGATTGTGGCAAGATTCTCTACCAATCCTAAGGAAAATCATATGATGGCTGTGAAGAGAATACTGAGATATTTGAAAGGGACAAAAGATTATGGATTGTACTACAAGAAGCATGAGAAATTTGAACTGAGAGTTTACACTGATGCAAATTGGGTAGGAATTGTTGATGATAGGAAAAGTACAAGTGGTAGAGCTTTATTTTTAGGACAAAGATTAGTCTCTTGGACAAGCAAGAAACAAAATTGCATCTCCCAATCTATAGCAGAAGCTGAGTATGTAGTAACTATAGTGAAATATTCAAATCTGGTATGGATCAAGCAATTGTTGAAAGGTATGAAAGAGGAAATCACTGAGCCAGTTGTTATATTTTGTGATAACACAAGTGCTATCAATATATCAAAGAATCTAGGGATGCACACAAAGACCAAACATATTGCTATCAAGTATCATTACTTGAGGGAATTGGTACAAGATAAAGAAGTGAGAATGAAATATGTGAATACAAAGGAATGACTAGTATACATATTTACAAAAGATTTACCTAAGGATTCTCATGAATATCTTAGAGGTAAATTAGGGGTTCTTCCCCTAACTAAGGCTGCCTAGTCATCTAGGAGCACTGCATCAAATGTGCTACATAGAGTATTTGACAAATTGATGCAGGAAAGGTAACACTTTAGGATTTGCCTAGAGTTGTGAAAAGAACATAAAATATGATAATCAGTCATAAGAAAGATCACAGAGGGAGAAATATTGATACTGAACTGACAAGATGACATCTACATATGAAAGATGTAAAGTTCTAGATACTGCTTTGGCATTATTGTCAAAGAGGGAGAGATTCAGATGAAAAAATAGATTCAGAGAATTAGAGGGAGAGATACATAAAAGATTCAGAGGGAGTAACTGTGTGAATGGTCAAGCAAGGCTAAGAGTTGTGAATCAGAATGAAGCTAAGGATATTATAAATATTTTTGATGCATTGACAAAGTTTGGATTGGTTGGTAAATCATGTGTTATTTATGTGGTGTTTCCATTAATGCCAAAGAGGGAGATTATTGGAAACTACAATTGAAATAATTGTTGTATTATCATTGATGTCAAACCTTAACTGGTAAGATAGTTTCTATCTAAGAAAGTACTATATCTATTTGATTGGTGAAAAGGATTAGGGAAAGGGAGATAAAAAGAAAACCTAGGGAAAGGTTGAGTTATTTGATACTTCAACGAGTACTTGATTATATGGCACAATGATAAGATAATACATTATTTATCTAAGTAAGAAGAAAGAATGGAGAAGTAGGCTTAACTGAGAAAAAGTGAAGAAATCTAGTTTAAGCTAAGTGATGTTAGTATCAACCAAGCACTAGTATAGGCTGAGTAAATCTAGTGTTAACCGAACATCAGTTTATGCCGAGCGACAGAAAATTACCAAGAAAGATAGTGTTAGCTGAGGAAGATAGTTTATAGAGTTGACCGAGCTTCACAGTGATGACTGAGGAGATGAACACAGTATTGTCCGAGCATCAGTAATTTACATTTGGAGGAATAATTCAGATTCCCAACTGACATAGTTGAATTCTTGGGTTATGAAAATCCTGTTGACTTTATTAATTGATTGTATGAAGAATTTAATACATGGAAAATCATTTTATTATGGATTCAATGAGGAGATTAAAGATGTATCTAGAAGGGAGGATGATGTAGAAGCATTTGGGGTTCCTAGAGATCTTTCTTAGTCTTGGAGGAATTCCCTATCAGAGGGCTACAGTACTTTATTTCAGGTAGCTTTCTAAGTTTCCGTGTTGTGATGATATATGGAGATCTCTAGCATGTATGATGAAAGGGGTTTGTTCCTTGATTTTTGTGGAGGCTATGTCTAAAAACAAATCTCTTGAAGTGGCATGGTTTGGGAGATCTTGGATGATCTTCTCTAACTAGTTCTGTGTGTTTCCTGCCTGGACTGTTTGGAAGATTGGTTATGCGATCGATGACCATTGGGAGTTAGCTTGTGTGGTCTTGTCTCATGTTTTTTGTGCCTTGTAACTATTTTGGAACCTTCTCCTAAGAGTTGATAAGGATTGGATGGACCATTTTAAAGTTAGAGTTGTTTTCCTTGTTGTCAGAGCCGTATTTTTCTACTTTATGGGTGTTGATTGCACGATGTGTAGCTATTGATCCTTAATGAATCATCCTTTTCACTCTTAGGGCCTATAAGAGGACCTAAATTACTATCTTCTCCTAAGACCGCAAGTCCTAATTCATTATGAGTTAAAAGTTATGACCATTTTTCTTAGGTATTAATTTTCAGCCAGCTTCACATGAAACATGGAGTTTTTCATCTTACATGGTTCCGTGTGATGAGATGGGGTCTTGCTAAGTTAGGATTATGTTCTTGGGTCATGTTTGGACCTAAATGTAACCTTGCATTAAGTTTTGATCATTCTTTATTTAGTTTTGGTATTGCTCCTTAGGTTGGACCTATAATGTAATTAATGTCTGCTTGGTCGGCTTGTGGCTTAGCTGGCTATATATTGAGAGCTTAGGTTGATGTAGAGTATCATCATTAGGAAAGACGTAGAAGAAGAGCATTAGATGAGTAGCATGGGATTTGAGTAGAAGCAGATTTGCAAATCTGGGATTTTGTAGCAGAGCTAGTAGCTTGAGGGCTTAGGACAACAAGAGGTTCCTTGGTGGCTTGCGTGCACAAGTTTAGACCCTATCTTGGTTGTTCCTATCAGAGGCTACCTGTTGTAGATATGAAATAGTTGGTGGTTCCCTAGATCTTGTGAGATCTTGTTGATACTTTTTAATTTCATTGTAATAGGCTAAAACCCAAAAGGCCTCACAGCTGGGCAAGTTGAATGAAATTATGTTTTGAAAGATTAAATTGTTATATTTTGTTGTTCTTTTTGTTGTTATAATTGGTAGTGTAGGTTTGGACCATCCATTATTGGATCCTCCATCCCTTCCTTGCATCAAGTGGTATCAAAGCTTAAAGATCTTGAGTATGTGGATAGAGCGCCGAAGGTGAGGCAGTTTGCACCAGGACCTTGGATTGAAGATGCCTCTGAGGAGAGCATATTTGATGTGAAAGATGAAGATCTCCTTGAGTGAACAGATCACTAAATTGAGGTAGGTTGTGAAGATGGATAGTAGATCATCGAGTGTGTGGAAGCAACTGGAAACTTTCAATCAGATCACTGAGTAGAGGCAGTTGCACTTTGAAAGGAACTTGATGGATAATTTGGGTCAATTTTGGCCTAAATTCAATCTGAGGATTGAAGAGATGATGAAGTCTTGTTGGAAAAAATTTGTCTGACCGATTAAGAGGATTATTCAAAGAAGAAGATGCTTTGATGTTAAGGAAAAGGTGAAGGATGTCTTCACTGAAGATGATAAGGTATGTGTTGGTTTTCATGAGCAAATAGATGGATCTGGCATGAGAATTGCAAAGCATCTGGTTGGGCTTGATCAGATTATTGTTGGTGAAGAGTTACTTGTTACTGACCACCTTTGTGATGGTGGTGTTGCCAAATTTCTTTTCTTTAGTGTTATGGTGTAGATCTTAGTTTTTGGTTGTGGAATTGAATTGCTGGTTGATAGTAATGAGTCTTGTGATGAGTTGCATAGATGGGATGCTGATGATGAGGGATTTCATATTGATGTGGATCTGAATTTGGATCTACTTGTTGGGGAGTTGGATAATCTTGTTGCTGAGATAGGTTGTGGTGATCAGTGGTGTTGGATTTTAAACTTGTTCCCACACAGTGTCAGGTTTGCACTATGATTGAAAAACTGGTTAGTCTCCACTCCAAAGTCTGATAGGGAAAAAGGACCAATTGATGAGGACAAAGAGCATCCTCCTTCTTCTTTGAGCTCCACATCACTCAGGCAGGTATTGCCTTATCTACACACTCATGACTCTTCTTGATACACAAAAGGCTTGCAGATAGATTATTGTGGAATAGTTTTCAGACTCCTTTAGGTATCCTGTACCCCAATGAGATCATAACCTTATGCAATAACCTATTTTCATAGAATGAGTCTGAAACCTAGAAACCTACTCTAACAACAACCAACATGAAAGGGAAAGGTAGTACTTTACTTTGTATGATTTAAATTTTGGGTTGAATGGACCCTTGAAATACCCTAAGTCTCTCATAGACCAGTGCCTTACCCAATGGGCAGCAGAGTCAAATACCTCACGGCAACAAAGAGCTATGAAACAAGAAGACAACACATCCTAATATATTAGTGCCTTACACCAAACATACACCACTGATTAGATCTCACTTCAACAATCCACCTGCATACCCAAATGTGCTATCACCTATTCAAAGGATTTTAACCCTCCCCTTAGAAGAGACCTATAAACAAGTAATACATTAATCAACATCCACTGAAAGAAAAGCATGAAATACCCTTGATACCATAGCTCATACACATCTGAAAACCAATCTTGAACTTAGTTATCTTTGTGAAAATAACTCTATTGCAGACACATAGGAAATGCAAATAGAAAGGCTGAAACACCCTTGATGCTTCAATCAATAAGTTCATGATTCAAATAGAGACAATCTGATAGCAGTACAAATATATTGAAATCTCATACATAAGACAAACTATTACAATTTGTATTATATTCTCATAACCAGAAAGGAAAGAGGGAACACCCTATATGCAGAGAAAAAGATAATATTTACAGGGTAGAACATTCATGGAACCAAGATTTGGAACTCCAAAATTGGAACCTAAATGGTGGAACCCCTCTAAATGATCTTGAAAATCCTTTATAGGAACAAGGATTGCAACAAGCTATAGATCATTTAAAGCAAGAGTTAGGGTTTCATACACCAAACCAACTAAATTTAATCAAGAATTTAATTCATTGGAGGGAAAACCAAGCAACCTGGAGCAAATAGATCCTAAAATGATCTTTCTTTATGATAATTCCTTTGACTTGTGTACTGAAGATCATGAATTTACCAAACTATCCAATCTGATGTCCACCTCCAACATGCCTTGAGAAACTCTTTCATGGTACAAACCCACCTTTTTAATGTACAAACTCTCTGTAATCGATCATCAGACTCCCTGGACCACTCTGCAATAGTCGATGAAATCAAATCAGCCAGATCTAGCCGCCCAAGCATTAAAAACTAGTCTTTCAGTCGCTGGGAACCCTTTAAAAATTTGAATTAGGAAGAAATGACTATATCAACCAGATTTAGAACACAGCCGTTTATCTTATTTCTTCCTGGTAGATCGGATGATTCTCATTAATCTCTGCAATAGTCATAAAGTCATTTGAAAAGTCTCTGCCACATCACCAGTACCATAGCCAATGAGAAATGAGCACATTAGCACTTCCTAGCAAAAGGTCCCATAACCTGTTGGCATCAAATTAGATGGTGGGTGCATGATTGCAAGGGGGAAGAATATTCCTTGCGATCAAGCGCCAATCGTCAATTCAAAAGTCTTTGACTGCAGGGCAGACTAACAATTGCCAGCATCATAATCTGGCACATCTAATCAAAACAACACAAGTCAGCATGACTAGGCACTAGAGGACCCACTTCATACTATCTCATCCACCTCTGCATCAGATGATTGTCGCTATACCATGATGCTAAACTTCATGCATCTCACCTTAACGATATAATGACAACCACAGGATCATGCTGCACTTTAACCATCTGAGAAATAGGCCCCACTGACACCATCCTAGTCACCTAACCCGTGACCAATGAACAAATGCCATTTGTGCACACCTGACAGTGGACCTGCTGAGAAACAACAGATCACCTGGAAGATTAGATGGCTGGCGCATGATCTCATGGCTTGGAAAGATTCTATGAGATCATAAGACAACCGTTGATCTTGGATCTCTTGCAGATGTCATTAAAACTTGGCCCCACCCTACCTTATCAGCCACTTTGCCAAATAAGAAATTTCCACATTGCACGTAGTGGGCCCATTCCTAAATTCATCTTTAAGAATAAGGTCTTGTCAGCTGCCACATCACCTGAATCTCAACCAATCACAAGCATCCATGTCATAATGACATGGCAGTCAAGGACCCACCACATAGTCAGTTAAAACAAGATAGAGGATTGAACGACCGTCGCATGATCTCAAGGGGGAAGAATATTCCATGAGATCATGCACCTATCATTGGATCAAAAGGAGACTGAGATGTCAGGCCCGCCTGACAACATATCCAACTCACTATCTTGCAACCAATAAAAAACTACCACCTCAGCTCCATCTGACAGTGTGTCCACCTGGATCACCTTTACGAAGAGGGCCAACCATCACACGATCTAGCGATTAAAGAGAAAGTATAAGCTGCTCGTGGAGTCACTGAATGTTTGGGACTTAACTGCCAGGAACAAGAGATCTTGCACCCAAAGCACTCGCCCAATTGCCAAATAGAATTACTAATCATTGGGAAACTTAGAGAATTGGCAACAACACAGTCATGAAATTGTTGAAAGACTTTTGGACAAGGAAACGCATAGCACAATTCAGCGAAGACCAGGAATATAACCACGTGCAGAAAGGGGGCATAAGTGACCTGAAAAAGTAATGAAGAATTAGAACAGGGCCTAGACAAATAAGTTTTTTTTCCTTCCAATGGCTAGATATGAATAAATCCTAGGGTTTTCAAGGCTAGGGACATAGAAAAATATTTCAGAGACCAGAGAAAAATTATATAGCCATGGAAATTTTTGCAAGTGCTAACAGTGGCTCTATCTGGGGATGTGTGCCTCTTGTAGGCATAGCAAGGATCTAGAATCTTAGAGTGAAGTAGACCACCTAGTGGACAAAAACAAGGGAGAGCACAGGACAAAACCCTACAAACTAACCAAAAAGAACATACACTTATGTACAAAAAGGAACTATACAAGAAACTCACAATATTTACAAAAGGGATCTATGCCCAAAGATTCTGATTAGCTTTTACCTATGTCAAACAAATAATTTTCATCTCCATAGAGAAGAGAAAAACTAAAGAAATGTCCCTCATCTAGCCTGATAAAAAGATGGTGATCCATTTCCAAAATGTCACATAGAAAATAATCACCATACTCACCATCATTTAACAAGATATGATCATCAGGCTACCATAAATATTGATAATTTTGTGACATCAAAATGTCACACTCTTCACTTTCACTATCCTACTGAAAGAGGAAACACTCTAGCTTAACATCATAGTTGACATCATCAACATTCTAATCATTAGTTTGCAATAAAGAATAAACCCTTTCTATCGCCTTGCTTTGTAAACTAATATAAAAAATCTCAAGATGAAAATTTGATTGCATAAAATTGGAAACAACTTGCTGATAAAAAATCCTATCAGCATCTTCTAAAAAGGAACAAGTATTGTCAGTTAATGACTCATTAGTCATTTTTAAATCTAAGAAACTACATTCAGACTTACCACATTTTCCATCATCAAAATGTAAACAAGAACCACTGACATTAGGCTCTTGAAAAACTGAATCCACACTAGTACACACATCATCATACTCATCAAATATGACATTATCAAATTTATTACAATGATGTGTACTATCCTCTTGCACATCAAAAATGGGAGAAAGGACATCCACAGACATTTCACACATCATGCCATTACTTGCTTCATCTTCATCAAAACTTATATCTACTGGGCATGAAATTTTAGAAGTAAAAATAGGAGTATACCTCTAAAACTCAACATCCAAGAGCTCTAAAATTTTCTCACTACTTAGTAAGCATTGAACTTCACATCCCATCTCAATGGTCTCACTGCTAATACTACAAATATCCTCCTCATCTGAAGCAGGAGCTGAAAAATCTTGTCTCACAATAACTTGTGCAAAGTAGTCACAGTAGGAACCATCATCAACTGTAGATTCATCTTCTACTTCTTGATAACCATGAGTTTCATTATCAGCATCAACATGACAAGATTCATTATCCACAAATGAAGCCATCCATTCTTTAACCTTTTCTAGTGCTTCATTTCTAAAAGAGGTAGTCCAACTGACTGATTCAGGCATACCAAGCTCTAAAAACATTTTAGCATATTGGAAATCTTGAAGCTCAATACCCATAAGAAATTCATCACAAGCTATAAGGAATTTCTTATAGTATGAGTGGGATGACTCTTCCTTCCTTTCTCCTATTGCACATCTTAAAATATTTATGCAAGTCTGTTGGATTTTTTGACCACTCAAAAAGATGTCTCTATTCTTATTAACATATTTTTGGCCTGGTTGGTAACTAGAAACATCATCCTGACCTATCAAAGCTGGAAACTCCATTTTAAAATACTGAAAAAATAATACAACTTGTTCTCATAACAATACTTTTGTTCAAACTCATGCAACCATTGGCTTCACTAATCATCAACATATTTCTGATACTCTTTACAACAACCAAAGCTTTTATCCAGAAATATGGCCTTAAACTTCAAGATTAATTTCCCTTTTTCAATGATGACCTGCTCACCTAATTAGGGACTATTTTTTCTTTATAAAATAGGATTACCTAGAGAAGTTGTGAATGATACAAAATATAAGTTTGAAGTCTCCTTCAAATCACCTTTCAACCTTTGGTAGAGTCGCCACCTCTTTTTAGAGGAAAAATCTGGATCAGCTGAAAGCCTCTCTCAACCCTGAACCTTCTTCAAAACCCACACTCACAACACAATCTCATAGGACATCTGCTTGTCAGGACTGCAAATATATCACACTTTGTTACAAAACACTGATCAAACAGAGACTCAGAGTTGCCACTCAACACTTAGTGAGAAAATTTAGCAAATGCTTATTTGTTTATTTGACTCTATGATCTTTCAACCAAGACTTTGGGATGATCCAGCCAAGCAAGGAAGCTTGTTGTCTTTTACTTCATTCCCTAGTAGAGTCACCATTTTGTTGGCTTTTAAACTTGTTCCCACACAATGTCAGATTTACACTATGATTGACATACTGGTTAGTCTCCACTCCAAAGTCTGATAGGGAAAAAGGGCCAACTGATGAGGACAAAGAGCATCCTCCTTCTTCTTTGAGCTCCACATCATTCAGGCAGGTATTGCCTTATCTACACACTCATGATTCTTCTTGATACCAAAAGGCCTGCAGATAGATTATTGTGGAATAGTTTTAGACTCCTTTAGGTATCCTGTACCCCAATGAGATCATAACCTTATGCAATAACCTATTTTATAGAATGAGTCTGAAACATAGAAACCTACTCTAACAACAACTACCATGAAAGGGAAAGGTAGTACTTTACTTTGCATGATTTAAATTTTGGGTTGAATGGACCCTTGAAATACCCTAAGCCTCTCCTAGACTAGTGCCTTACCCAATGGGCAGCAGAGTCAAATAAATCACTGCAACAAAGAGCTATGAAACAAGAAGACAACACATCCTAATATATTAGTGCCTTACACCAAACATACACCACTGATCAGATCTCACTTCAACAATCCACCTACGTACCCAAATGTGCTATCACCTATTCAAAGGATTTTAACCCTCCCCTTAGAAGAGACCTATAAACAGGTAATACATTAATCAACATCCACTGAAAGACAAGCATGAAATACCCTTGATACCCCAGCTCATACACATATAAAAATCAATCTTGAACTTAGTTATCTCTGTGAAAATAACTCTATTGCAGACACATAGGAAATGGAAATAGAAAGGCTGAAACACCCATGATGCTTCAATCAATAAGTTTAGGATTCAAATGGAGACAATATGATAGCAGTACAAATATATTGAAATCTCATACATAAGACAGACTATTGCAATTTGTATTGTATTCTCATAACCAAAAAGGAAAGAGGGAACACCCTATATGCAGAGAAGAAGGCAATATTTAGAGGGCAGAACATTCATGGAACCAAGATCTGGAACTCCAAAATTGGAACCCAAATGGTGGAACTGTTAAAATGATAAAGAACAAAATATGGAATATCGAGAAATTGTTTAATCCAAGAGCAAGGAGTAAGGAAAAATACCATGAATTAGCACAAGAACTAGGAGCATACACCAAAAATAAGCAAGGAGACAAGAATTTGAAAGGGGAAAGAAAAGAAAACCCCTTGTGAATTGTGAATGAGGCATGAAAAGCCTAAAGAGAGAGAGAGAAAGAATATGAGCACTTAGCTCAATACAAAAATGATAGAACTACAAGAGGAGAGAAATTGTGTGAGAGAAAATGTGAGAAAATTGGTGTTGAGTGTGTGGAGAAATATCTCTATAAGTAGAGATGAGTGAAGGAGTTTGCATGTAACTCCCTATGTGAATGAGTGCCACATTCATACTTGTGTGTGGGACAAATGTGAGATTCCTCTTAAGGAGGAATATCTATTTTCCTTATTAAAGGAATTACAAATATGACATGTCCTCCCACTTGGACTAGAGGACAAAATACATTAGGATACTTTGGTTTATCCTATTAAATACATAAATTACCAAGGAAAGATTAAATTCTAACACCCCTCTTTAATCTTTACTTGGGTTAATTACATCAAGGGGTATCAAACCCAAATTATTACAATGAAATTCAAATTTCTCTCTAGAAAGAGGCTTTGTCAAAATATCAGCAACTTGATCTTCACCCTTGCAATAAATGAGGTAAACTTTCTTTTCTGCAATGTGTTCTCTAGTGAAGTGGTGGTGGAGAGAAATGTGCTTGGACTTTGCATGGTAAACTAGATTCTTTGCCAATGCTATTGCACTTTGATTGTCACAATATAATGGTGTAGGTTCTTGTTGAGGTAGACCCAAATCTTCAAGTATTCTTCTAAGCCATAAAGCTTCTTTAGAGGCATGAGTAAAACTTTTATATTCTGCTTCAGTAGAGCATAGAGACACAGATTGTTCTTTTTTACTTTTCCAAGAGATAGAACCTAAGCCAAGAGAAAAAAAATATCCAAAAGTAGATTTCCCATCATTGGGGTCTCCACCCAGATTTGAATCAATAAAACCTTTTAAAGAGAAATCAGAATTTGCATCATAAAATAATCCTAAGTTAATAGTACCTTTAATATAACGTAATATTCTTTTAGCAATTTTGAAATGAGTTTGTTGGGGTTTTGACATAAATCTAGAAACTAAACCAACACTAAAAGATAAATTAGGTCTAGTGAGAGTTAAATAAATTAGACTACCTATAAGTTCTCTATAAGGAGTAGCATCAATAAAAGGAGATTCCATATCTACCATTAACTTAGTTCCTAAATCACATGGAATTGAAACAAGATTAGCATCATTCATATGAAATCTATCTAGAAGATCTTTAGCATATTTACTTTGAGATATAAAAATACGTTTAGAGGTTTGCCAAATTTGCATTCCTAAGAAATAATGTAACAATCCTAAATCAGTCATTTGAAAGTTTTGATTGAGTTGAAATTTAATGTCAGAAATTAAATGGTTAGAGCTGGAAGTAAGAATCAAATCATCAACATACAAAATGATAATAATAATGTCATCTTGACTATGCTTGATATATAAGTTAGGATCATTTTTACTTCTTTCAAAACCTTGAGCAATAAAGAAAGCATTAATTTTGGAATACCATTCTCTAGGAGACTATTTTAAACCATAAATAGACTTCTTTAGTTTGCAGACTAAATGTTCATTACCTTGTTGAATAAAACCAGGAGGTTGAGACATATAAATTTCATGT
Source organism: Chamaecyparis obtusa (assembly GCA_027943335.1). NCBI lineage: Eukaryota > Viridiplantae > Streptophyta > Pinopsida > Cupressales > Cupressaceae > Chamaecyparis > Chamaecyparis obtusa. The sequence goes on from BSBK01000614.1 coordinate 3,872,575, forward strand.
AGATCACCATTCAAAAAAGCACTTTTAACATCCATTTGGTGAATAGGCCAATTCATTTTAGCAGCTAAAGCAAGAAAAACTTTAATGGTAGACATTTTAGCAACAGGAGCAAATGTTTCATTATAGTCTATTCCTTCAATTTGAGAAAAACCACGTGCAACTAATCTAGCCTTAAATTTACTAATTTCATTATTGGAGTTTAACTTAGTTTTATATAACCATTTACAAGAAACCAGATTTTTACCATGAGGTAAGGGAACAAGATCCCAAGTATTATTAGAAATTAAACTATCATATTCTTCTTGCATAGTAGTTTGCTAATGAGGTTGATTTTTATCTTGAGAAAAAGTTTGAGGATCATTAGAATTAGATAGAGAAGACATACGAGCATAATTGCAGTAGTTTATCCTTCTAGGTTTAAGTCCACCCATTCTAGCAATGTAATCATCACCTTCATTAAGTAAATCTTTAAACCATTTAGAATTTCTTCTAGAATTAACAAAAATATTACTAGTAGTAAATAGATTATTACCATCATCATCACTACTACTACTACTAGAAGGAACAAAATCATTAGAGGGAGTATCATTACTATCTTTATGTTCATCATTATCCTGTTTATTAGTATTATCATTAGTGTTAGGAGCTAAAACAGAAGGAACAAAAACTTTAGGAGTAGAAATAGAAGGAATAGAAACTTGAGGAATAGGGTTGAGAGATGGAGGTTGGTCCTCCAAAAGAACAATGTTGCTATGAGTAAAATCAGAATCTAAAATTTGAGAACAGTCATGGACACCATTTTCAGCAATGCAAACATCTCTAGCTATTTCAACTTTATTAGTAAGAGGATCATAAACTCTATAACCTTTAGTATTTTCAGAATAGCCAACAAAAATATGAGGTGAGGATTTAGGATCTAACTTTTTCCTTTTCTATTTAGGTGTGTGAACATAAGCAGTTGAGCCAAAAATCCGTAAATGAGACAAATTGGGTTTTCTTCCTGACCAAACTTCTACAGGAGTTTTATTTGGAAGGGCCTTAGTAGGAGTTCTATTAAGAATATAGGTAGCACATGCGATAGCTTCAGCCCAAAATTTATAATCTATATTCCTAGCATGTAAAAAACATCTAGCCATTTCTACTATTGTTCTATGCTTCCGTTCTGCCACACCATTCTATTCTGGTGTATAAGGAACAGTAAGCTCATGTTTGATACCAAAAGATCTTAAATAAGAATGAAAAGCATGATTCACATATTCAGTACCATTATCAGTCCTAAGAATCTAAATTTTACAACCACTTTGTCTTTCTACAAAAACATGAAATTCAAAAAAAGTATCAAGGACTTGACCTTTACTATGTAAGAAGTAAATCCAAGTTCTACGAGAATAATCATCAACAAAAGTTAAAGCATATTTAGAGCCTGATAGTGAAGTATTTTCCATAGGACCTAAAAGATCACTATGAATCAAAAATAACTTATTATTAGCTCTCCAAGATGATTTATGAGGAAAAGATTCTCTATGCATTTTACCACTCATACATCCATTGCAATCAAACTTAGAAGTAGTAAATTTAGGTAGCCCATCTACCATATTTTCTTTTTGCATTAATGAGATATAATCAGAATTTAAATGTCCTAGTCTCTCATGCCAAATATGAAAATCAATAGTAGTAAGTAAAGAGTATCTAGGAGAGGAAAATTGATGAAATTTAAAGAGATTATTAGTATCTAATTTAGCATTAGCAACTATCTAATCAGTGTTAGGATCAATGATACGATAATTCTTTTTATGAAACTCAACCTTATAATCTTGACATAATTGAGGAATAGAAATAAGGTTAGCTTTTAAATCAGGAACACAAAGCACATCATGTAATTTACCATTTGGAATAGAAACATTACCAGTTCCTTCAACTTGACAACAATGATTATCAGCTAAGGAAATAGGAATATTCAAAGAATCAGGTTGCAAAGAATCAAAGACTTCCTTATGAGATGTAACATGTTGAGATGCACCACTATCTACATTCCATTCAAGAGGTTTAAAAGCATTAAAATTGATAGTAAAAGCAGAACGAGATTGATTTCCATTAGGTTTGTTATTTGAGTAATTTTGAGAATTACGTTGATCATCTTTTTGTTTCTTAAAACAGTTATGAATTAAATGACCATCTTTACCACAATAGGTGCAATAAGGCCTATTTGAATGATTATTATTATTATGATAGTTATTGGAACTATTATTATTATTAGATCTTTGATAATTGTGGTTATTATTTGAAGTATTAGTATTGTTAGGTCTTTGATGATTTTGATTATTATTGAAATTGTTAGATCTTTGATGATTTTGATTGTTATTTGAATTATTATTATTAGATCTATTATTATTATGAGATTGAGAGACATACGCATGTTCATGAGATTTTAGTATACCAAATTGAATTAATTTAACTTCCTCTTGACGCAACATAGTTTGAAAGATAACATAAGTTGATTGAGTTGCTAAAGAAGGAATAGCTAACTGAGAATAAATATTTGTAATAAATTGCTGAAACTGCCTAGGTAAAAATTTACGAATTATTATGTGAATTATCCTTAAATCAGATAAAGTTACTTGTAACCCAGTTAATAAAACTTTAATGGAATCAAATTTAAGCAAAAAATCATCAATAGAGTTGAAATCTGTATACCTGAGATCTTCAAGTTGGTCTTGAAGCTGGATTTTACAGGTCTCATCTGCACTGTCATAGTTGTTTTTCAGGATGTCCCAAGCCTGATGGGCTTCTAAACAAGATGAAATTAGAACATACAATTCGGGACTTAAGGAGATCCTGATTAAACCGAGTGCTTCCTCATTCTTACTCTACCAAGCATCTTGGTCAGCTTGAGAAGCAGTGGTTGCAGGTTTAGAACTGATAGTAGTAGCCATGTTTAAAAGATGATGTAATCTAAGGATGAAGGTCATGTGAGTTTTCCAGGCATGATAGTTGGTACTGGTTAATTTGATTTCAGGCATTAGGGTAGTCATGATTAAAAATGGGATTTAAAGTAAAGGATAGGGAAACTTGAAAGGACAAACTTAAAAGAACTTGATAGAAGCAACTAGAATAGCAACACAAACCTGTAAAACAATGGTTAGAACCTAAATACTCAAAAAAAATTTGAACCTGCAATAAAATGTTAGAATAAAGCCGAAAAAAATAAACAACCAGATATCTTGAATAGAGGGATATAACAAACTAAACTTAAAAAAGAACTTGAGAAATTTTTTTTTGATTAAAACTAAACTAAAAGAATTTAAATAAACAAAACAAAAAGACCTAATAGAATTGAATGTTACTAGGAATTAAGAATACAACAGGGAAAAAAAAGGAACCTTGGTTAAGCTATTATAGATTAACAAAAAACACAAGGATCTTATTGCATGCAAAAAAAAAAAACCTGCAAAGAGACGTTAGTAAGAAAAAAACTAGAAGAGCAGAATCTAAAAAAAACTTACTTATATTGGAAATGAAGGTGAGTTCAATTTAAAGAAATTAAATTACCAACTTGATTTTTTGATTAGAAAAGCTAGCTAATAAATATAAAACTTTCTAATATAAATTATTGCAGAGACTTAAAAGATTACAAGAACTTGGAAAAAATAAAGGAAAAAAGCAGTGACAGAAAAAACTTGAAAGAATCCTAACCAACAAATAAAACAGAATGTTACTAAACAAGGAGAGATCTGATAGTAGAATATTACTTGGATCGATAACTACAATGCAAAAAAGACAGAGCAAAAACAACTATAATGAAGTGCTCGATAACTACAGTGCATGCAAGGTGGAGAGATGCTAAAATAAAAAAGATACGAGCATGGACAAGTGAAGTAAATACCAGAAATGTTAATATTAAAGAAACATTAATATTAATAACAGTTTATTAATGAATAAGAAATTTTTAAAAGACTTATTTTAATGAACAAGGCAAGTTAAAAAGTAGAGCTTGTTTAAAATTTCCTTTAAAATAATACAGAAATTTTTAATGAATCAGTGATTACTGAACACAATGTAATGAAGAAACATAGGAACTATAGTATCTTAAGATGAATACAGAATCAATCAAATACAATATTAAACAAAATGAAATTTGATGTTCCAAACGGATATGCTGAAAGAAACAGAATTTAAAAGCTTTTCTCACGCAAAAGCTGAATCAGCGTGATATCAAGAGGAATGAATCAAAAATTTTATTAAAAACTTTTGAGAATGAACAAGGTTTGAACTTAACCTATTTTAAGAAAAAACATGCAAAGTTGTAAACCGAATCTATACATGCAAATTTTTAACGAAAAAACTATATGAAATCAAAGCCACGGATACAGAGATTTATTCTTCCTCAGATTGCACGCAAAACTCTAGAATAGAATACAAACTGCTTTAAACGAAGAATGCAAAAACTTAAAACTTACAAGGATCTTCAAAAGCCTCAAACCACTAGAGTAACAACCACATCTGGTACTTCAAAATACCTCACAATGGTACTCACAATGGTAAAGAAACATGCATTACAATGTAATAACTAAAAAATACCTATTTATAATAATAAAAAAATGTGAAATAACTGTTACCAAAGAAACGCAACCTCACAGAAACCAATACCAACGAATATGAAAAAAGCATGGTCAAGGGAGATGTCGGGTTTGATTCATCAACCCTAAATGTCCTTTTGTGCCTAAAGTTTCACTTGGTATGGTCTCCGAAGAAAATGTTAATGGAAAGCTCTCTTGGAAGAATGCTCTCCACAATGCTCAAAGACAACTTCAGCACCAAACAATAATGTTCCGCCAGGTACTTTCCTTCTACTTTAAAAAGATTAACACTCGATACTTAAAACATGCGAACAGAGTAGAGAAAAAACCAAGGAAAATGAACAGAGATATTATTTGTTAAGATCTTCCAATGCAAATTAACCAGATGCACACTATGCTAAACCAAAACACGGAACTAAATTAAATATCAGCGCATGCAATGACCATGAAGCATAGAAGAAAAAAAACTTAGAATAAAAGAATAACTAGAAAAAATGGTACTTGTAGAGAAGGAAGAAAATGGCTATCTAGAGAAAAGAAATTGAACATATAATTATTGCTAGAGGAAAAAAATGCTAATTAAGGAGCGACCGGAATTAGAAACTGCAGAAATGCAGTTAGAAAAAAAACCTTAAGAAGAGGAACCGAATTTAAAAAAAAAAAAAAACATTTAATACTTTAAAATAGTATTATAAGGTAAGAAGATTGAAAGTATTATCATAATATTATAATTATTATGAGAAGCTTTAACTACTCTAATTTTTGTAAACAATATTAAAATAAAGTTTAACAAAATGAATATTATAAATAAAAGTTAATGTGATGAAAAAATAAATAATTTTGAACAAGGTTTTGTAGCGGAACCTGCATAAACAAGGTTAGACAATGAGATAACGAAGTTAATAAAATAACAAACTATAAAAACCGGGTTTGGCAGTAAACCAGCCAAACCCAAAAAAATTTGATTTTTTTACTTAAGAAGATTAATCAACAAATAAAACTATTAGTAGAATCTCTCTCAAGAGTCTCTAAATTGGAGTGCTCCAAAATATGATATCACCTTCACCTGTACGCTCAAACTAAGATTAAACCAACCTGCTCTAATACCATGTTAAAATGATAAAGAATAAAATATGGAATTGCAGGAAATTGTTTAATCCAAGAGCGAAGAGTAAGGAAAAATACCATGAATTAGCACAAGAACTAGGAGCATACACCAAAAATAAGCAAGGAGGAGACAAGAATTTGAAAGGGGAAAGAAAAGAAAACCCCTTGTAAATTATGAATGAGGCATGAAAAGCCTAAAGAGAGAGAGAAAGAATATGAGCACTTAGCTCAATACAAAAATGATAGAACTACAAGAGGAGAGAAATTGTGTGAGAGAAAATGTGAGAAAATTGGTGTTGAGTGTGTGGAGAAATATCTCTATAAGTAGAGATGAGTGAAGGAGTTTGCATGTTACTCCCTATGTGAATGAGTGCCACATTCATACTTGTGTGTGGGACAAATGTGAGATTCCTCTTTAGGAGGAATATCTATTTTCCTTATTAAAGGAATTACAAATATGACATGTCCTCCCACTTGGACTAGAGGAAAAAATACATTAGGATACTTTGGTTTATCCTATTAAATACATAAATTACCAAGGAAAGATTAAATTCTAACAGGAACCCCTCTAAATGATCTTGAAAATCCTTTTATAGGAACAAGGATTGCAACAAGCTATGGATCATTTAAAGAAAGAGTTAGGGTTTCATCCACCAAACCAACTAAATTTAATCAAGAATTTAATTCATTGGAGGGAAAACCAAGAAACTTGGAGAAAACATATCTTAAAATGATCTTTCTTTATGATAATTCCTCTAACTTGTGTATTGAAGATCATGAATTTACCAAACTATCCAATCTAATGTCCACTTGCAACACGCATTGAGCAACTCTTTCACGGTACAAACCCACCTTTTTAATGTACAAACTCTCTGCAATCGATCATCAGACTCCCTAGACCACTCTGCAATAGTCGATGAAATCAAATCAGCCAGATCCAGCCGCCCAAGCATTAAAGACCAATCCTTCAGTCACTGGGAACCCTTTAAAAATTTGAATCGGGAAGAAATGACTATATCAGCTAGATTTAAAACATAGCCGTTGATCTTATTTCTTCCCGGCAGATCGGGAAGTTCTCATTAATCTCTGCAAAAATCATAAAGTCATTTGAAAAGTCTCTGCCACATCACCAGTACCATAGCCAATGAGAAATGAGCACATCAGCACTTCCTGGAAAAAGGTCCCACAACCCGTCGGCATCAAATCAGACGGTGGACACATGATCGCAAGGGGGAAGAATATTTCTTGTGATCAAGTGCCAACCATCGATTCAAAAGTTTCTGACCGTAGGGCCTACTAACAATTGCCAACATCATAATCTGGCACAACCAATCAAAACAACACAAGTCAGCATGACTAGGCACTAGAGGACCCACTTCATACTATCTCATCCACCTCTGCATCAGACGATTGTCACTATACTATGATGCTAAACTTTGTGCATCTCACCTTAATGGTATAATGACAAGCACAGGATCCTATTGCACTTTAACCATCCAAGAAATAGGCCCCACTGACACCATCCCAGTCACCTAACCCACGACCAATGAAAAAAATAGCTTTCATGCACACCTGGCAATGGACCCACTGAGAAACAATAGATCACCTGGAAGATTGGATGACCAACGCATGATCTCATGGCTTGGAAAGATTCTATGAGATCATAAGACAATCATTGATCTTGAATCTCTTGTAGATGTCATTAAAACTTGGCCCCACCTTGCCTTATCAGCCACTCTGCCAAATCAGAACTTGCCACGTTGCACCTAGCGGGCCCATTCCTGAATTCATCTTTAAGAACAAGGTCCTGTCAGCCGCCACATCACCTGAATCTCAACCAATCACAAACATCCATGTCATAATGACATGGAAGTCGAGGACCCATCGCATAGTCAGTTAAAACAAGCTAGAGGATCGGACGACTGTCGCATGATCTCAAGGGGAAGAATATTCCATGAGATCATGCACTTGCCGTTGGATCAAAAGGAGACTGAGATGTTGGGCCCACCTGATAACATATCCAACTCACTATCCTGCAACCAATAAAAAATTTCCACCTCAGCTCCATCTAATAGTGTGTCCACCTAGATCATCTTTACGAAGAGGGCCAACCATCGCATGATCTAGTGACTAAAAAGAAAGTATAAGCCACTCATGAAGTCGCTAAATGTTTGGGACTTAACTGCCAGGAACAAGAGATCTCAAGACCAAAGTACTCACCCAATCGCCAAATAGAATTACTAACTGATGGGAAACTTAGAGAACTAGAGACAACATAGTCAAAAAATCACTGAAAGACTTTTGGACAAGGAAATGCATAGCGTGATTCAGCGAAGACCGGGAATATAACCACATGCAGAAAGGGGGCATAAGTGACCTGAAAAAGTAATGAAGAATTAGAAGAAGGCCTAGACAAATAAGGTTTTTTCCTTCCAATGGCTAGATATGAATAAATTCTAGGGTTTTCAAGGCTAGGGACATAGAAAAACATTTCAGAGACCAGAGAAAAATTATATAGCCATGGAAATTTTTACAAGTGCTAACAAGTGGTATGTTGATTGGATTGTTGACATTCACATGATCCTGATGTTTGAATGGATGAAGCATAGATGGTTGATTTTTTGATTTGTTCTCTTGTCCTTGATGGATTGGAAGCCTTTGGTGAAGATAAAGTTGATTGTAGATAATTATTTTGAGATTAAAGTATGGGACATACTTTCTATTTACCTTAGTGGTCTGATGCAGGAGCATTTTGGGTTCCTGGAGATCTTTCTTAGTCTTGGAGGAATTCCCTGTCAGAGGGATACAATACTTTATCTTGGGAAGCTTTCTGAGTTTCTATGTTGCGATGATCTATGGAGATCTCTGGCATGTGTGATGAAAGGGTTTTTTTACTTGATTTTTGTGGAGGCTATGTCTAAGAACACATCTCTTGAAGTGGCATGGTTTGGGAGATCTTGGATGATCTTCTCTGACTAGTTCTGTGTAGTTCCTGCCTCGACCGTTTGGAAGATTGGTTATGCGATCGATGACCATTGGGACTTAGATTATGTAGTCTTGTCTCAAGGTTTTTGTGCCTTGGACCTATTTTGGAACCTTCTCCTATGAGTTCATAAGGATTGGATGGATTTCTCTAAAGTTAGAGTTGTTTTCCTTGATGTCGGAGCTGTATTTTCCTACATTATGGGTGTTGATTGCATGATGTGTAGCCTTTGATCCTTAATGAATCATCCTTTTCACTCTTAGGGCCTTTAAGAGGACCTAAATTAATATCTTCTAAGACTGCAAGTCCTAATTCATCATGAGTTAAAAGTTATGACCATTTATTTTGGGTATCAATTTTCAGCTAATTTCACGTGAAACGTGGAGTTTTTCATCTTGCATGGTTCCGTGTGATGAGATGGGATCTTGCTAAGTTATGATTATGTTCTTTGGTCATGTGTGGACCTAAATATAACCTCACATTAAGTTTTTATCATTCTTTATTTAGTTTTGGTATCGCTCCTTAGGCTGGACCTATAATGTAATTAATGCCTGACTGGCCGACTTGTGGCTTATCTGGCTAAATATTGAGAGCTTGGGTTGATGTAGAGTATCATCATCAGGAAAGATATAGAAGAAGAGCATTAGATGAGTAGCATGGGATTAGAGTAGAAGAAGATTTGTGAATCTGAGAGTTTGTAGCAGAATTAGTGGCTTGAGGGCTTAGGACAACAAGAGGTTGCTTGGTGGCTTGCAAGCACAAGTTTAGACACTGTCTTGGTTGTTCCTATTAGAGGCTTCTTGTTGTAGATCTGAACTAGTTGGTGGTTCCCTAGATCTTGCAAGATCTTGTTGATACTTTTTAATTTCATTGTAATAGGCCGAAACCTGGAAGGCCTCACAGCCGGGCATGTTGAATGAAATTATGTTTTGAAACATTACATTGTTATATTCCATTGTTCTTGTTGTTGTTATAATTGGCAGTGTAGGTTTGGACCATCCATTATTGGATCCTTCCTCCCTTCCCTGTGTCAAAGGATGAAGAACTTAAATGATGGAAGGATTCGATGAATTTGACCTAACCTAAGATCTATGGAGGAGATTAAGAGGCAAAAGATAGATCTACCTATTGAAGAGGTATAAAGGAAAACCTAAGTGTGAAGTTACACAGGTCAAAGGAGGCTGAAGTTGCTGATGTTATTAGATGATAAGTCTAAGTAGAAGGTTGAAGGTGAAGGATTTGATCAAAGTTGTGATTGCTTGAAGTGAATTTCAAGAAGATCAGAGATGGAGATGGAAATGGAACTCAGTTAGTAAATCAACATACATGTGCGAATTGGATCTATTATTTGTAAAGTGAGTTGTATGTTTTTTAGATCAGAAATTACTGCTACTTTCCAACCATTGTATCAATCTAAATCCTTTAATCAAGGTTGACCTAATAGTCATTATTTAAATCCTTTAATCAAGGTGGAATTCTAATGGAATGTACTTAAATCCTTTAACCAGGTCACTTTTGATAGAGCATTTAAATCCTTTAACATGGTCACACCTAGTAGTGTGTTTGTAAACCTTTAACAAGGTTGGCTTTTCACAAAGCTCAATTCAGAAGAGTGAAAATATCAGTAACATGTTACAAAGTGGTTTTTCCCAAGTTGGGTTTCTAGTATAAATATGGTGTTATACTTGTGTGAATGTTTGTTGTGAATGTTTCTATATTCTGCAAGTTAATTATTGTTGGATAGTGGACTGCATGTTATATGTTTTTGGTATACATATACTTTAGAGACTGAGTTGTGTTGGTGATTAGATCTGAGATTGTTGAAGTGTTTAAAAGTTCAATTAGTACATCTGGACCTGTGAACAACTGATTCACCCCCCCTCTCTATTGTTCTAAATAATATTAATAGTATGATTCCTTTGGAAATGGTAATCATGACAACTTTAGCCACTAGATCCCATCCACTTCCTCAAAATTTACAAATTGTTTCCTTAATGCTAAATATTATACTGGGTAAACCTCAATTTTCTAAATTACAAAATATGACCAAAATCTGAGTCTTTTCCAAAAATATTTCTCAAGTTTAAATTGGAGAAGACATACCTCAAACATAATAATCCATGGGATGGCCCCCATGCCAATAGAGAAGGAGATAATGCAAGCCTATGTCAAAGAGAAACAATCATTGAAATTGATCACTAGGCATTGACTATAATGGAAGTGTGATCATTTGCTTTCAGATTAGAAAACCTAAGAGGTAACTTGACCCCCAAGCTTACCAATAAACCAATTAAAGCCAAAATACTAGAAAGATCAGAAGCTCCCAGCACATGATTCTGCAAGAATGAAGCATGGGATCAAACTTAAAAGTGAGGAATTACTTAAGTTTTATAATTTAGGTCATTAAAATAAATAAATAGTTCCAACAATAAGAATTTGTTTTTTTCCTGTTTGTCCATAGAAAATGCACAAATTAATGCCTGCAAATGTCTTGCATCTGTGACAAAAGAAATGTTGTGGTAGTTAAAAAGAGTACCTTTAGGTAGAATGCAATGCCTATGAGGAAAAGGCTGGTTGTCATTCCTGAAGATGAGATCTGAGAAAGTGAAAGAAATGATATGTAATTTTCTTACAAGGAGTCTGTTAAATCTGTGAATTTTCCAATGTGATAGCATTAATATAACTATTTTATTTATTTACCATGAGGATAAGACGCCTACCAATCATATATATTAACCATGCAATGAATCCAATCATTAGAACCTGTATGATATCATTGTACAAGATCAAGGCTATTAGCTATGTATTAAAAATGATAAAGACCTTATTTCAAATCTTTTGTCAACCAATTAACTGAAGAACTTCCAACTTTCACAATCACCTGAACTCCAGCCAATCCAAGGGAGGCAACTTCAACATCTGAGATGCCTGTAGGATTAATTAGAAATTAGTTGTCATTTTCATTCTGGATTGCACATTGTTTCCCTAGTAGTTTCCACATCTCTTACAAGAAGGTCATCTTCAACTTAAAAATCTCGTACAAATATAGGACTACCCTTTGTTCTTCTTCTATTTTTAGCCAGGTACTTCCCTCATAATTTAATATACTTTTGAATCCCATGGTCCTACTTTTTTTCAATGTGTATACGTTAACATAATTTCTTTCTTTCTTTTCTGCCAAATCTTTTCTAGGTTGAGGTATGTGCAATGGATGTGTTCTAACATGGTTGTGTATGGACTGCTATTGGTTGGTAGAAAAAATAAGTTTTAATAAAACAACTCACCAGTGGATTTGAAAATGGAAGCATTGTAGAACATGATGCCACTTATTCCTATCAACTACTGCAATACAAGCAACCCAATGCCAATCTGACAACAAACATTCTAAAAAAATAAGACTCTTATACATGTATTTCCATCTGTAAAATATTTTAAGTACAACACTTGTTCACATAAATCAACCAAGATCTATAAAGGTAACCATTAGGACAGATCAAGCAAGCATAAAAGAGGAAAATTGGATTAAGGAAGTCATGGATGAATTTGTAAAGCGGCTATGCTACATGATCTTATAGGGAAGATGCTAGTCTAGTAGAGATTACTAGCAAGGTGGTGAGTAGAATTTACAATGAGAAGGTGGGCATATAGCCACAACTTAGCATAATAGAGCATGAAGGTTGTCAAGTAGAGGACTTTGGTGGATCATGGTGTTGTTGGTCTATGGAACAAAGGGTATAACTAGGAAGCTAGTCTTCTTAAGAAATGAAAACACACACATATGTGAAGGAATGTGAAAGTGGACATATAATGGAAATACACCTTTTTTGGAGGATATGTTTAGATCATCGAACAACTTGCATTATCAAAACACATTTCAATATTGTAATTATAATTATGAATTAAATCCATGCCAAAACAATCCACTCCTTTGAAATACTTCCAATGATTGTACTTATCAATCCTAGAGCAAAGGAAATCTAATATGCAATATGAGATTTCTTGGACTACGATCAAGTGCATTAAACATAATGGGAAGCATGGTATATTGAAGACAATGTATCAAAGGAAAGAATTAAAGTGATTCTTGCTATATAACTATGGTCACATTTTTCATCAAACAATGATAAGGCTTAATAATAAAGTACCTCTTCATACTAATCTAGTGTAGGAAATGCTTATGATGTCAATCATAATTGTTTCTTTGGAATTTAAGAGATAAAAAAAGGGAGATGGGGGATTTCAAGCTCATGAAATATGGCCTTATTGAGTACCTACAAAGAGAAGATGGAGATTGACAAACTTAAGAGTCACATGCACGGATGTTCTTTAAAAATGTGTTGTATTCTAATTATAGTGATTTGTGGGTGCCATCTATATGTACATTAGTTAGTGTTCAAAATACTAATACAATGTACATTTATTTTTCCATATAACATATAAGCTAATTATTTTATAAATAATTTCGACTCGATGCACAAAATGGATGAGACATTCATGCTTACTTATTCAAATATCAACACGAAGGAAATGCAATTGAAAAAGAAGAGTACACACCAAATTGAAGATCTAACATTTGGATAAGCATGAATGTTAGGTTTACACCAGCCATAGTGAATGGATATCTGCACACAGATCTATCACCTACCTTCTTTTGAAGCAGATGCTGAAACAATATCTTGACAAAATGTTTGAAGAGAATTTCATGTCAGATTTGACAATTCCAAAGAAAAAAAATTATACTTCATTGTTACACATACTATTCATCATAGAAGAAACCCTTACAGTTGAAGCTGAAAACTATCTGTGCAGTTAAAATGTAGACCCATGAACAAATTTCAAAGTCCTAAAGTCTAGAGAGTCATTTAATTAAGTTTTAAAATTTAAATATTTGAAATATAATGGTCAAGTGTGTTTTAGAGGGAAACTACCAAAACCAGGATTAGTTGCTTTGTTAAGGGATCCAACCACTTTGGATTAGTTATGGGGGTTATGTTGGGTCTATGTAAGCTTGAGAAGGCATGAGACCATGCATGGTTGAAGGAGAGATTTCATTTGTATGGACTATACCTATTTTGAAGCAATAAAACACTGATTTCTTGCTAGTTTTGAAGTTTCTTAATGTAGTATTGATCTAATAGCTTGGGCATAGGTGTGTAATGGATTTTTAAATCATATTAGATTAATTTCAAACATCTTATAACTCTGTTATGCAATTTCATATTGGTTGTCATGTATGGACACATAGATTTGTGTTATTTTCACCATGAATTTGTAAAGATCCATCCCCTTTTTGTACATATTGTTTCTTGGGGATGGATCCAAACTTGTAACATACCTAACACTGATTGATGCATGAATCAAGGCTCTATGTAGGAGAATAAGGGTGGTTGGATGAGTTTGATAGTGTTAAGGGGTCACATGCATGCTTATAGCAGCAAGAGTTCTGGCCATTGGAGGAGGTGATTTTGTGGTAGAATCCACTTAGATATGGTATAAAGCTAGTGAATCATCAATTTATTGGATGCTATGGTGTTGGGAGGTCATACATTGACCAAGCCCTAGATTTTAGGGGGGTTTTAAAGGCTAAATTAGGACTTTTACACTTAGAAAGGTCATGGCACAAACTTGATTGCATAATCCTTGATTTGGGGCCAAATAACAACTATGTTGAAGGTCTCATGGTCTGGAGTCAAGAGTCAAGTGCAGTTGCTTTGTAAAATGGTAGTTTTAGCCCTCCTAGTCGAGGCACAATGGCAATTTTGAAGAGGTTGGTCCAAAACACAAGGGGATTATTTTGGGGTATGTTGTAAAAATTCCAAAAGGGTATTCTAATATGAATTTTTTTTCAAATTTGTTTGGAATGATTTTGTGAAAAGATTCAAAAACCCTCACTATTGTACTGGTAGGACAGTGCATGACTAAACAATTTGGCAAAGGAAACAAAATGGTTGCAAGGATGGATTGAGATGTTAATGAGTGGATGATTGGATTTTTTTGGGATTCTTAGAGGAGTTAGGGTCATCATTGGGAGCATAGTTCATGAGTGACTGGTTGGAGTTTGAAGGAGAACCAAGGTGTGGAGTCTAGTAGAGTTTAAAGAGTTTGAAGATTAACCTATGAGTTTAAGAGTTAGAGGAGTGATCCAAGACCTATAAGGTCTAGAATGAATGTAACATGGAAAATAGAGCCAATAAAATAATGTAAAAGCACTTGAAGTGCTAAAATATGCAAGTTGCCTAAGTTGGCAAAATAAACCTATGAGGCTCATTGAGGGTTAAAGGGTTAGTAGGACTAATAAGGTTGTTTAAAAACCTTTTGAAATTCATAAGAAGGGGTAATAGATTCAATTTGTCAAGTTGACAACATTAGTTGTCAACTTGAAAATATTTTTAAATCACATATTATTGAGACAGATGATTTTAGACTATTTAGGGATAGTTTTGGGGTAGTTAAAAATGGTTGCAGATAGTTTTAGGGAATTAGAAGTCCATATCAATGTTGATCCACGGGTTTGGAGACATGATGTAGAGTTGGTGATGTAAAGGGAAATTTTTGTAATGTATTAAATCAATAAACACTAGTGATTCTTGCAACTATATCTCTTCCCATGGGTACAGTCCACCATAACAAGGTAACAGTGAATTCTCATGTTCATTTAAAACATCTTGATGGGATGATAATGCAGAATCATGGACTAGTGTTTTATTTACATGTTTAAGAAACTATATCATGTTTGGATTGTTCTTGAGACAGAGAGATTGACTGGTATTTGGGTCTTTGACTCATTTTTGGGTACAATCAGCATTGCTAGGTTGAAATCCTTTAAGTTTATGTAACTCTCCCACCCCTATGGCCACTGTGATTGGTCGGAGAGGTTTAAAAGATGTATATTATCCTTGTATTATAATTTTCCTATGAAAAGATAAGGGATTTTGATTTTGAAGATCACATAATAGTGGAATTTGCTAAGTGAAGGAGAGCCAGTTTGACACTAGTCACTTGGGAAGCATTTTCCATTAAGAATAGTTGCATTGAATGATGGAATGTGGATGTTTGTATCCATAATGATGTGTTAGAACTAGTGAATCAATCTAGAGATGATTATGATGTTGATTTTTCATAGGCCCTAGATAAATGACCCTAGGAACAAGGGTTTGATGATTAGATGAATAGGTGGAGAGTAGTTGTCATTTAGCAACTTTTAAAACAAATGTTACTAACAACATTTTTCAATGTTGTGCAAAACTTGACAAAATTACTCCTAGGGTCTACCCAAGGTGGATCTAACATATTTTGATGTTAATAACATCAATTCCACCATCCCTAATACAATTATACCCATCCACTATCCTATCAACCTTAATGAGCCATAGAATTTATAAACCATCCTAGGCCACTAGGTTTCACAATTTAGGACTTATTACAAAACTTGGGATCTCCTGATCCTCCTTGGACATTGGCCAACCAAATATACCTAAGAACAACTATGGTGGCCTTCTAACCACTTTCTTGGTCTTTTTCCTTGGCAAGGGCTCCTACACCATACTCCCAGGGTGGATTGATCTCAAGTCCTCTTGAGATAAGTTTTTCCAATGAAGTGTCATGCTTCTTCAGTTCTACCTCATCCATCCACACTGCCTTTTCTGTAGGATAGAAGATTTTTTCCAGGTATTTTTTGATGGAAATGCTCTAGTAGACATGTATGCAAAATGTGGAAGCACAAAGAAAGGCACGTGAACAAGGATAACTTTAGTGGCGAATATTCACCAATTGGTGAATTTCACTCATCGGGGACCCAAAATTTTGCAAAAAAAATCAAACTTTCGGGGTGGCCATGTCACCTACACTTTATAAAAATTAGATCCCATGCATAGGCAAATCACCAATAGTGACATGGAATTATTTTTATTTCAGCGATGACTTCGCCAATCGAATTAATTTTCCCACACAATAAATTGAATATTTTTGCCTACAATTTCCTAAGCTTGTCTTAATCGATGGTCATATTCACCAATATGCAGTCAAAATTTAAGTTAGAGTATGGGTTAAGTACATAGATTGGACATGTGTCTCTATTCCGAAGACTTTCAATGAGACTTTATAGCTTTTAAAACTTTGGCCCGAAATAGATTTGACACATGTCTCTATTCTGGAGACTTTCGAGGGGATCTTTGTGTCCTTTAAAACCTTGGCCCAAAATAGAATTTCTGCCATTGATCTCAGATCATCAAACAGTTACAAAATTAGGGTTATCTCTTGTCAAGAGATATAAAATTAACCCCCGCAGGGGCGCTGCCCCTCGACCTTGCCCTATACCGTGATAGGGAGCACCGTCGTTAAATAATGATGATTTCTAGGTATAGGTTCCTGTCATCGTGATTTTCTTCAATAATGAAAGATTCACCAATATTTTATAGAATTTTAATATAATTGAAAAAAAATCACTAGTATAAATAATATTTTTTCCTTTCAAATTAAAAAAATTTGCCAACAATATTATTTTTTTGACCCAAAATAATGTAGGATTCACCAGGATTTTATACTTTTTCTAGGGAGGGGGTTTCTTAAAGTTTTCCCTGCATGTGAACTGTGTGACAAAATACCTCAAAGAGAAAATGGTATGAAGGTTTAATGGAAAGATGGATTTTGATTGAAATGATCAGGCATATAAAATCTATAATTCTTTGACAGAATGCCTAAAAAAAAATAGGGTAGGAAAGACATTGGGGAATTTCATCAGCTCTATTTCAGCTGAAATTCCATTCATAAATCTGTGCAAAATGTAGAATCATGGGCAAGGTAGAAAACTATTTGATTAAATGTCTTGAAGTAGTGTGACCTTTTAAAATTACACAATCACAAGATATTGCATAAAATAAAATGGATCTATTAAAAAAAAAATTAGAAACTTTCAAGCAAATACAATTCACAACCTGAACCAATATGGGCATCATTCAAAGCACAATGAAAGGGGATTTTCTATTTTATGGAAAACTAACTACTGTTTAAAAATGTTATTCTTTGTTAGACATATATTTGAGATTTTCTATCGAGCTTTACTTTGCAATTTTCACTCTCTTATCTATAAATCTAATTTGATGAACATGGTGATGTAGATTGGTTGATCAACATGTTAAAGAAGTAAAATATTTCTTAAAGTAAGTGAATGAGAAATAATCTGGAATAAGAAGTAGATGTTTTTGACCATTGAATCTATGTCATTGGTTTAGTTTGAGATTCACTTGGTTTCGAGAATAGTTTAATATTCTCTACTTAACAAGGCCAACCAGGTGAAGGTGGAAGCTCATTTGGACCCTCCCCCCCTAGCATCACTCTAAATTCCCCATTAACATCTAATAACATTCATTCATTCATCCATTTTTGAAATATAACATTCAATCATTACAATCACATAACATTCATTAACACATAAAATGCATTAACACGCAACATTCATGAATAATTAATTAAAACATCAATCATCAATACTTACGAGTACAAAATTACATCCATCAAGACAACGTTCTTTCATTAGCAAAAAATGTTAATTACAATCATTTCTTTTTTTGTTTCTTGCTCATTTTTCTAAGGTAACGGCTAAGAAGAGCATCGATATCCTTGTCATTCCCCTCCTCTACTGCTTCTAATCTCAACACATGTCTCCTCCTCATGTGTTCAGGAACAAGAGGCTACTACACCAAAGGGGGGTCCACTAAAATAACAACTACGTCATGGGTTAAATTCACACCATTTTATATTAGTGAATTGCAAGTATTTCATTAAATAAAAGAACTATAAATCAAAAAAGAAATTTAAAAGAACAAAACATAGATTTTCTTTACTTGAATGTGCCACATCATCTACATGGTGATCACTCTGAAAATCCTCCACTCGTTCAACATGATGTTATGTATGCTCTAAAATATACACAAAAAAGGTTACACCAATTTCAATTTAAGATGTTAAATTGTATTAATAATTACATAATTAATTTTCAATAGCAAATGAATACCTCCATCGACACTGCAATGCACACCAGGGCCTTCATCATGCGGTGTAGGTTCTATGTTAGGATAACAAGGCTGCATTGTAATGTCATGCACATTATTATCATTATTTTCTTTTTAAAAATAAAAATAGTCAATTTATGTTTCAAATTAACAACAAATAGATTGTTGCTCAAGTATTCAATTTCAAATATTTTTCATTTGGCATATTTACCTGTTCAATTGATGTAGGAGACTCTTGGGTTGGGGTAGTGGAAGCTTGGCATAGGCGTTCAGCCATAGCTTGATAGCCTTCCTTGAAGGTAATTTTTTTGTGTTCTACCGTGGCCTCTAAATTAAATTCTGAGCCCTACATTTTTTCATTAAACAAAATTATTTGCAATTTATAAATATTTTTTATCTGGAATTCATTTATTGCTACTTACAATTCGTGGTTGAATTTTTGAATATCCACCAGAGCCAAGTTTGTGCTGCCCAATCTTTTGCAGTCTAGCCTTTGTTACCTTTGATGTGTCCTGCAACCTATGAAAAGTTTGAAATATGTTAGATGATATAGATATAAAGATCACTAATTAGTACATTATTACATTCCACTAGTACTTAATACTATCACATACCTTCTTCTCTCATTTGTTGGTGTAATTCCTCTTTGAACATCCCCTTTCTATTTTGCATCTAAAATGAACTCATTCCAATGCCTCACTGAAATAAAGGGAGGATGCTCGTACTTTGGGTTCTGGATGAGACTCCTTCTATATGAGTCCCTCACAATCTTAAGATGTTTGGCAGCTTTTTCTAAAATTTTCTTCTCCTAAAAAATGTGACTACCAAACTCATGCTCTAAATCTTTTATGAGTTGATCTTTTAATTTTTTTCTTGTAAGTTCCACCTTTTATGAAAAAACACAAAGTTGTTA
Organism: Chamaecyparis obtusa; assembly: GCA_027943335.1. NCBI lineage: Eukaryota > Viridiplantae > Streptophyta > Pinopsida > Cupressales > Cupressaceae > Chamaecyparis > Chamaecyparis obtusa. The sequence goes on from BSBK01000614.1 coordinate 3,892,165, forward strand.
GATAGAAAAATTAACTAAAGTTGTGTACCTTGAATATAGTAAAAGAAAAGGCCTGAATGAAAGGAAATTTTTTGTACCAATTAATGATATGAAATAAAAATAGTGGGATAGGGTTAGTTCACTTATGATGTTCCACCTGATATGTATGGTGGGCCCAAATATCTTCAATGTGAAGTCATAAAGCATCTTATAAAAAGAATCATTTCTTGCAAAAATGTCATGGGATCATCAATCCAAAAATTGTTATGAATAGGTAAATGCAAATTACAATATAAATAATAATAATTTTAAAGTACCTGGAAGCTTAAGACATTTTAAAGGCATCAATTCTTTATCGTCAATCAACAATGACATCTGCATAATTCCCGTGCTAGAAACATGGGTAGATCCAGGAAATAATGGTGAATTATCACCAATATAGGTACTCTAATATGTCTCTAGCATAGAAGACGTTGGTGTATCTCCTACTCCACAAAATTAATCCACTATGAGATGCACCCAAGATTAAAGTACAAATTATCAAATCATAATTAACACAAAACCAAATATATAAAAACAAGGATTTACCAAGCATAGACCATGAAGGTGTCGATGTTTTCATGCCCCTTGTTGTTGATATTGCACTTGACAATCTCAAATGGGCTTCGGTCAACCTTCTAGGAGGAGTCGCCTGCACTTGATGACTTGAACAATACATTGTTAGCAAAGACATTCTGAAATAATAAAAATTGTACACTTCTAATCAGTAAGTCTAATGAAGTTTTTGAATATTCCAAAGAAAAAATTCCTTGTAACTTGTTAACTTAAGGATTATTTTACCTGAGGTGGCTAGCGTTTTGCTAGTACCGGCCTCACTACAATGTCCATGACCTGGTACTTTAGGAAACAAAAAATCATGTAACAAGAACACATATATATTTTAGTTCACGACATAAAAGAGTATAAAATATATATATATTTTCGGCCTCACTGTGATGTCCATGACCTGGTATTTTAGGAAACAAAAAATCATGTAACAAGAACACATATATTTTAGTTCACGACATAAAAGAATATAAAATATAAACCTTTATTGAACTTTTTTTATAACTAAAGATTCATTAATTCTTACTTTAAAACAACGTGCTTTTTGCATCAATTCCTCTTTCCTTGCCAACGTCTCCTTAGTTGGATTTGGATCAACCAAAATGGCAAGAATTTTTGCACGAACTTTTTTTAGTTTTTTCTTCACCATATTTACAGGGTTAGGGATATATGGGATATCCTCATCTGTTTCTACACCTATTGCCTCTTTTGTTGCAGGTGCTTTTCCCCTATCCTGAACATCAATTTGTGATAGGAATATCAGTAAAAATATTAGAATAACTCTAAAACCCTAAATAAAATAACATAATAATATAACATTTTTCAACTATCTAATTTGTACAATTACAATAAGGTTTACCATTGCTAAGGAATGGGTGGGAGGAGCATCCCCATGGCCTCTATCATGTGGGGGATCCATGTCCTCATGTTACAAAGATTAAAAATAAAAACTTCAGTGAATTGAAAGCAATAGACTTAGCAAAAAAAAACTTATTAAAAAATGGTATATCGGAGTCATAAACTTGAGTTTAGTTTAAATGGACTATAGTACTTACCACCTCCCATGATAGTAACTTTGTTTGTATCTATGCGATTTAAATGGTAATCTATTAGCAGTTCTTCCCCTTCACTTATTGATTTTATCGCACATACAAAAACATGATTCCCCTCACGCACCTCAAATATGCAATTGGGTTGTTTATTAGTTGATCGAGGTCATGTACTATTTATAAAACCCGCAATATGCCCTATTGCTTTTGGTCTCCCATCAATGTACATAGAAAATCTTTTACTTTGATCATATTCTTTCCATTGTATATAATTTGTTGACAGTGCATACCTATGTATACTTTTTTTATATTGAATAATATGCATCCAATCATTGTAATTGTAAAAAGATCTAACATACTCCATCAATTCAACAACTTTGTTGTAACATACCTTTATCCCATCCATGGAAAATAGGCCCAAACCATGTAATGAGGATGGAGCTATGCGATATATCCTCTTGTTAACACAAAAATTAGTGTTAATTAGAGGTAGCTCATTGGTTACCCATTCTTCCTCAAGATGTGTGTACCAAAATGGCACCTTGATGTCACATTTGGTCTCATCATTGAATAAGAACATGACCCCCCTTGAGCAAGGAAAAATTGCATGCATTTATTGAATTTTTTTCTAATCTTTTGACCTCTAATTGGTCTCCCTATTTTAGTTGTACTACATGTCAAACTTTCATCTACCATTCTCACATTTCCCTCATTCGAGGAAGATAGATCTGACAAGTACCTATTTGGTAGTTCCTGCAATCCATCAAATGAGATATTGTCATGTCCCCGCTTCAAATAGAATTTTAATAATAATTAAATAAAAAAATATTATTAAATAAATAATAATATTAAAAATAGACAAATAAATAAATAATCAACAATATTGTTTATCAATTTATAAACAAGAAGAATAATCAACAGTATGTGCTCAGTGATAAAGAAGAAGACTATAAAAAAATTATGTTTATTTATTAGTAAACAATGAAATCAGAATTTTATATCAATTATGTATTTTATATATAGGGTGTATTGACTTATACCTATTGATCCATGTCACTGTGCAAGATCCTCATCAAAGGGGTTAAATTTTCTGCATATTTTAATCATTTATCTTAAGTTAGCTAAAAATTACATGATATGTATACTACAAATTACGTAGAAGACAACATGAACAATATGCAAGATCATAAATGTGAACAAATTACCTTTACCTTATATATGGAATGCAAGATCGTCAACAGAAGGGGTGACGATGTGTGTAGTCAATTGCATGTTTCCAAAAAGGGTGACAATCAAAAAATATATATACATGTATCAACAACAATTAATTGAGAATCATAAGCAATACATTGGTAATCATAAATCACATATGTTGTAACTAAACTAAGGGAATTTCACTAATGCATATGAGAATCATTTATCTTAAGTTAGCTAAAAATTACATGATATGTATGTTATAAATTATCTAGAAGACAACATGAACAATATGCAAGATCATAAACATGAATAAATTACCTTTACCTTATATATGGAATGCAAGATTGTCAACAGAAGGGGTGATGATGTGTGTAGTCAACTATCTATTTCCAGAAAAGGTGACAATCAAATAAAATATATACATGTATCAACAATAATTAATTGAGCATCATAAGCAATACATTGGTAATCATAAATCATATATATTGTAATCATTAGAATTTAGATCAATAAATATGTAATCATTAGAATTGAAATCAATAAATCAATATTAAATATATACTAATCAATATAAATATATATAAATAATTAAATCACATACCTTATACATTTCAATCATGTCATTGATCATCTTCTTCATCCATCTCATCATCATTGACATCATCATCATCATCATCATCATCATCATCATCATCATCATCATCATCATCATCATCATCATCATCATCGTCATCATCATCGTCGTCATCATCATCATCACCATCGTCATCATCATCATCATCATCATCCTCATCATCATCCTCATCATCATCCTCATCATCATCTTCTTCTTCTGCTTCTTCTTCACCATCTTCAGTATCTTCTTCTTCCATCACATTATACTTTATCGACCTTCCTCTTCGATCATGTCTAAAAACAAATGACCAACCCAGTTTATGTGTGAATAGATGTAAAATAAATTCACCACTATTAAAATAGAAAGGGAAGGGGAAAATATTGAGATCTATTCTCAAACCCAAATTCCCCAAGAAAGAGATACATTTTGATCAACCAAAAAGGGTAATACACAATCGAATCAATTTATGGAAAAGAGTAGGAAGAGAGAGAGTAAATCCAATATTTCCCTATGAATGGAATTTATGCTTGGAATATGAAATAATTTAAATACAACTACTAACCTCAAAATTAGGGCAGATCTGGAAAATGTTGAGTTCTGATGTCTGTGTACACTTTCGGGAAAATCTGAAACTTATCTTGGACTGGAAATGCCGAGACAGAGAAAACCCAAAAATCTTTCCTCAAGATGGCTTAACTCGGGTTTGACCCTCATAAAAGGTCAAATACCACATTCTTTATTTGAAGTCCGATTCGAATTATGTTCCCAGATCTCGAAAGTTTGCAGAAAAGGGTATCCAAATTCGCTCTCAGATCTGAAACTCCGCACTTGTACCTACAAAAAAATAGAGGTTTTTATTGTATGGGGAGTTTTCCTTGGTCAAACCCCAGTTTGGAATCAACCTTAATATTGAAATTGAAATGGAGAATGCTAGCAAGTAGTAGAAAAGGATCTAACAATGAAGCTATGCAATTCAATAGATATGCAATTATATTTGAAATGTAAACAAGTATATTGATATGAAAGCTTGAACACAACAATAAATGTAAATAAAACCTCCATGGTTGTATGCTTGGAATTCACCTTAGTAAGAGAATGAAATGGATCTTGAAGATGAACAAAGGATCTTGAAGGAAGATCACACCATCATGATGGCTAGATCTAGGGTTTGAATGATAAATCTTGAATGCTTGAACCAAATCCCTTCAATAGCTTGAATGCTTGAATCCTTGATCTTCAATGGAGAACTTGGATGGAGAAGAAGACTTGAATTCTTGAATTGATGCTTGCTTGATCACCTTGAGAACTTGAGATCTTTGAGAGCTTGAAAACTTGATTAAGAGATATGTTCCCACAAAACTTGATGATGAAAATGAGAGAGGAAGTCCTCCTTTTATAGTGATCTAGGGCACACTCCTCTAGATGAGCCACCTTGGATAATTAAATCCCAATTAGGTCCTGACCTTTAGAAAATATACCTAGATTAAATGCAATTAAAGGATTTACCATCCTGAAACTTGAAATGGCCAACCCGGAGGCGGAAAAATAAATCTCCTAAAAGCCCGAAGCCTGGAAATTTTAGAAATTGGAATTTTGGAGGAAGGGGTCAATGTCAAGGTTGACCCTGACCTAGTCAGGGTCAACCTAAGACCTTGACCTAGTCAGGGTGACCTAAGACATTGACCTTTTTTCCAGGTTGACCCAGAATCAAGTCAAGAGGTCCCAGGGATGTCTAGAAACCTAGAATTGATGCTAGAATAGGAAAAAATGTCAAGAATAGACATAAAGTCCTATGATTACTAAGATGAAGCCTAGGAGGATCTATTTCTAAATCCTACCTAGGAAATAGAGCTATGGAAGAGTGAAATTTAGGAGAATCCTAAAGATCCTATCCCTAATTTCACCTAGGATTAAGTAGAAAAGAAGTGGAAAGTGGGGAGAAAGCTAGATCAAAGCAAAGATCAATTCAAGGCATCCAATATGACCCCAAACCACTTACTCAGAGGGCTAAATTCTCTTAACATGGAAGTGCTTCCATTTTAAGACGATACATTAAGCCCCCACTTTAGCAAGAGTATGGATTCGATGAAAACTCTTGGTAAAGGAGAAGAAAGAGGAGATCCAAGTGGATTCACAAAGAGATAAAATAACACTTAGCTAAGGGCACGAGGCCCCAGACTAAAGATTCTAACTCAACATACACACATGAGGGTGTGAAACAATAAAACCAAAAGAACAAGGGTTAGCACTAAATAACCCAAATCAATTAGCATAAGAAACCTCACTAAAAAATATTCCTCATGTTAATATCATATTTGGAAAGCTATCATAAAAGCATAAATGTCTACATAAGAAAGACAATAGTAGCACTATAAATAACATAGCTTCATGATCCTGTCCTACTAGCATGAAAGCAGAAAAGAAAGAAAGCAGAAAGTGATTACCTTGCCCAGTAACATGCCCACCTTACCGTGAATCAACTTGGAGGGAGAACCCAACAAGTTCACCCATAAACTGTGCTTGTAATTGTAATGTGTCTTCTAATGACTTTTGGAATACCCATAGATCCACCTTCTTTATCACTATGAATATGAAATGTGTGTCTCCTCAGGATTTAGCAACTTATGTACATTACCATCGGAAGATTTAGCATATAGGTGCGTGTCTTTTTAGGATTTAGCAACTTATGTGCGTTACCTTCCAAGACTTAGCATATTTGAAACTAGAAATGCGTGTCCCTTCAAGATTTGGCAACTTATGTGCATTACCTTCAGAGGATTTAGCATATTGAAAAATTTGAAAAATGCATGTCTCCTCAAGATTTAGCAACTTATGTGCATTACCTTTGGAAGATTTAGCATATGAATGCATGTCTTTTCAGGATTTAGCAACTTATGTGCGTTACATTCCAAGATTTAGCATGTAAAAATAAAAAACTATAGTACAAGGGAGGCCCTATATATGCCCCCCTCCTTAATATGGAAAACACATACTATTTTGTCATGTTAAGGAAAGAACAGAATGAGGATAAAGCCTTCTTCAGCATCAAGACAATATCCATAGACAACACCCAGTCCAAGCCAAGAAGGTCACAGCTCCTATGAGGCCATGGAAGGGATGAATGTAAAGAGATATCATGCAAGAAGTGAAAAGAAAGTAACCCTTATGAGGGATAGCACACTATTCAGTTTCCAAGGTGAGAGATATATCAACCATGGAAACCCAATGTCAAACAATAAAATAGGTTATGATCAAGGACATAGATCCTTAATGCAAACCAAAATTTTCTTGTATGATTGAATGTCACATAATAGATAGATACTGCTTACCCAAGGAAAGAGGTGAATCCCGAAAAGATAGAAGGAAACAACATCCTTGCCCCCCAAGTGTAAGAACAAAGATGGAAGAGGATACCTACCTCACAATGCAAGGAGATATCCTATTTAGCAACAATGTATACCATATTCTTAGAGAGGGATATTGACCCCTACATCTAAGAGTATAGATAATCGTGAAAAGGATATGTCACTTATGGAAAAGGATTCTCAAAGAAAGAGATCTTATCAACAAGACCCCCGCCAAAGAGGAGTGCTTTAGATAAAATATCATCTTTCAAAGGTGGGAACAAAGATTCAATCATCAAGCCCCCTGCAAACAAGAGGAAAAAGGAATCTTTCAAATGAGGGAAACAACTCTAACACCAAAGAAAGGGTGAGAGTTTATAAAGAACATAATTTGCAACATAGAGAAGAAGTGATGACTTACGACAACAAATTCTCATGTAAGAAGGTTATCCATAGTCAAAATATCTATCAATATGTTGAAATAATATTGCAGTATAAACAAATACCACTAAGCTAAGGAAAGTGGTTCCCTAGACAAAGAGAGAGAAGAAAGAACCTTGCCCCTCAGGGATGAAAGGAAAGGGATACCTTTGCAAAACACATGTCCTAGAAAAGATATCTTGAATAATAGAAAAGAACAATGGATGAAAAAATATCATAATACAAACCATGAAAGAATAACCAATTAAGCTCAAAGCAGGAATATAATGGATTCTAAAAGACATGAAGAAATATACCTTTTGTCCCCTAGTCTAGAGGACAAAAGAGAGTGAGGGGTAAAATTATGAATAAATTTCAAAGGAGAATTTTCTTTTCTTTTATCTTTATGGATCAAATAATAAGGAGAAGGTACTTTGAAAAATATTTGCACATCATGAACCATAGTATGAACCTCAACATAAGCATGGGAACAACTAGGAATAGAAGATGAAGAATTAGGAATCGGATTAGGATTAGGAAGTTTAGGAACTATATTATGAAGATTATAAATACTAGGAAAAGTGTAAGAAGTGATATGAATGGAAGACACAACCGGAGGAACACTTGGAACCACAGTTGGAAAAGGGTTTGAATAGATATAAGTAATGTTATGGTAAGAATGATGTGAGGTAGGATCTTGATTTCCCATAAGATCACCACTAAGAGGGAGAGTATTAAGGGAATTATTATCTTTCTGTGCTAATTCCTCATCACTAGAAGGAATCCTAATATGAGGTGAAGGATTTACAATGTCATCTTCTTTCACATAAGGGAAGTGTGTTTTAGAGAATATGTCATCCTTTTGTATAAAAAATTCTTGACAAGGAGGGGATAAATTAATGTCTTTATCCAAGGGTTCATCCCAAAATGTAGAATTATCCACAATGGTTTCATGAGGAAGAGAGGAATCAACATCAAAATCCAAAGGTTCATCCCAAATAGGAGTATTATCATCTCTATCCATTAAGCACATTGTAGGATCATCAAAACTCATTAAAGCTTGATCCCTAAAGGGAAAAGAAGGTAAATTATACTCTAAAGTAGGCTCATAGAAAAGACATATATTAGGAGAAGAATTAACATCAATCCCTAACTCATCTTTGTAAAGGTCAATTGAAGAGGTTGTAGAGGAAGATGAAATAGGAATAAGATCAATGGAGATTTCATTCCAACAATTTTCATCCTCACTTCCATGTACCTCATTAAGGTATATATCATCTTGAACAACAAAAGCCTCATCAAAGTACTCAAAAAAAGAATCAAACATGTTGAATACTAAAAGCATGAACATGTAAATGTTTTTGTATTTTTAAGTAATTTTGCAATTTTTTTGGATTTTTGAATGGAAAATGCAAGATCATAAGCTAGATCTAATCTAAATGCAAGAAAAGATCTAAAATCTAACACAATAGGGCATCTAATTCCACAAAAGAAAAGGAGAGTAAGTATGTCGGGTTCACCAAAATGAATAGATGTAAAATAGATTCACCACTATTCAGATAGAAAGGGAAGGGGAAAATATTGAGATCTATTCTCAAACCCAAATTCCCCAAGGAAGAGATCTGATTTGATCAACCAAAAAGGCTAATGCATAATCGAATCAATTTATGGAAAAGAGTAGGAAGAGAGAGTAAATCCAATATTTCCCTATGAATGGAATTTATGATTGGAATATGAAATAATTGAAATACAATTACTAACCTCAAAATTAGGGCAGATCTGGAAAATGTTGAATTCTGATGTCTGTGTACACTTTCAAGAAAATTTGAAAGCTGTCCTAGACTAGAAATGCCGAGACAGAGAAAACCTATAAATCTTTCCTCAAGATGGCTCAGCTCAGGTTTGACCCTCATAAAAGGTCAAATACCACATTCTTTATTTGAAGTCTAATTCAAATTCTGTTTGCAAATCTCAGAAGTTTGCTGAAAAGGGTATCCAAATTCGCTCTTAGATCTGAAACTTCACACCTGTACCTGCAAAAAAAAAGGGGATTTTTATTGTATGGGGGGTTTGCCTTGGTCAAACCCCAGTTTGGAATCAACCTTAATATTGAAATTGAAATGGATAATGCTAGCAAGTAGTAGAAAAGGATCTAACAATGAAGCTATGCAATTCAATAGATATGCAATTGTATTTGAAATGTAAACAAGTATATTGATATGAAAGCTTGAACAAAAAAATAAATGTAAATCAAACCCCCATGGTTGTATGCTTGGAATTCATCCTGGTAAGAGAATGAAATGGATCTTGAAGATGAAAAAAGGATCTTTAAGGAATATCACACCATCATGATGGCTAGATCTAGGGTTTGAATGATAAATCTTGAATGATTGAACCAAATCCCTTCAATAGCTTGAATGCTTGAATCCTTGATCTTCAATGGAGAACTTGGATGGAGAAGAAGACTTGAATGCTTGAATGGATGCTTTCTTGATCACCTTGAGAACTTGAGAGCTTTGAGAGCTTGAAAACTTGATTGAGAGATATGTTCTCACAAAACTTGATGATGAAAATGAGAGAGGAAGGCCTCCTTTTATAGTGATCTAGGGCACACTCCTCTAGATGGGCCACCTTGGAGAATCAAATCCCAATTAGGTCCTCACCTTTAGAAAATATACCTAGATTAAATGAAATTAAAGGATTTACCATCTTGAAACCTGAAATGGCTGACCCAGAGGCGGGAAAATAAATCTCCCGAAAGCTCGAAGCCCAGAAATTCTGCAAATTAGAATTTTGGAGGAAGGGGTCAATGTCAAGGTTGACCCTGACCTAGTCAGGGTCAACCTAAGACCTTGACCTAGTCAAGGTCAACCTAAGACCTTGACCTAGTTAGGGTCGACCTAAGACATTGACCTTTTTCCCAGGTTGACCCAGAATCAAGTGAAGAGGTCCCAGGGATGTCCAGAAACCTAGAATTGATGCCAGAATAGGACAAAATGTTAGGAATAGACATAAAATCCTATGATTACTGAGATGAATCTCAGGAGGATCCATTTCTAAATCCTACCTAGAAAATAGAGCTATGGAAGAGTGAAATTAAGGAGAATCCTAAAGATCCTATCCCTAATTTCACCTAGGATGAAGCAAAAAAGAAGTGAAAAGTGGGGATAAAGTTAGATCAAAGAAAAGATCAACTCAAGGCATCCAATATGACCCCAAACCACTTACTCAAAAGGCTAAACACTCTTAACATGGAAGTGCTTCCATTTTAAGATGATACAATGTGGAACCTCTAAGTAAAACACTTGATCACATTGGCTTGGAAGAGCACAGTGCTCATCTCCAACTAACTCAAATGACCTTGTATTAATCATTGTAAATCCATTATCATGTTGAATAATAGTTATATTAGGATCTTTTTGATTCAGTCATAGCTTGTACCATTTGATGACGCATAGAACTAATTTGAAGGAGTTAAAGTCACACTCAAGTATATCATCCAAGATGTCATAGTATCAATTTTGATATTGTTGAGGATGTATGTCATTTCTAGATGATATATTTGTGACCTCGAAGACTGCAGTTATCCCAAAATCACAAGTTTTCTTCATGTCATCCTTTTTTTTTATGTGAAATTTGTGGCCATGATAGTACATAGCTTTGTGGTGCTTGACCTACAATTTTTCAAGCGTATGAAAATTATTTGCATCGTGAGTTTATCTAAAACATATGGGTCATGATCATTAATAAATTTTTACGTACCTCTCTACCTCTTAAACCATATGCTATACCAATTACCATTGGCATAATATTAGAATTTCCATTATGATGAGCTTCTCTAACCATTGAAGCAATACCTTCCCATGTTAATGAGAAACTATTTTGTTGACATCGTTCAATCCAGACCATCATCCAATCAAGATTGTTTGCAATATACAAATGTAGTGCATCCCACTCTCGACCAACTATATAAAAAAAATAGACCAATTACAAATAAATTATATTAAATATTTATAAGAATTAATTAACTACAATAACATCTTATAATTACCTATCATGTTCATCAATCTACCATTCCCCATCAAGTACTCCCCTTTGAATTTGTTAATGGAGTTGGGATCCCAAATACGATCTACGTGGATCTTTGCTGCAAACTTAGGAAGATATTCACTAATGTACACCATGGTCTGGTATACCATATATCCATCCACCATAAAACCTTCAAGATGTGCTCTTTGTCAAACCAAGCCCTTCAAAAATTTCAAGTGCCTCTCAACCATCCACATTGATCTAGTTTGTATAGGTCCACACAATTCAATCTCCTCAACTTGATGTATGAGGTAGTGTTCTTGTGCATTGAAAAAGTTGAAGGTAGACACTTTTGCATTTCACACATAAGATGAAGAATTTTTCTCTTCCAATATTTTATATCTTCTTTAATGATTTATTTTGATGACAACCATCTCATGTATTTTCCAAGATCATATATAACTTGTTTGACACTATTATCGAGGTGGCGTGGGAGAGATAGAGGTAGAACATACTACAATAATTGTAAAATGATCTATCAATATTTTATAAAATAATACAATAAAAAATACATGCAGTATACAAATATATAGTGAATACAAAATAACATGAATTACCTTAATAAATGTATGCCAATCATGTGTTTTCATCCTTGGCCCAAATTCACTTTTCTTTGATATGAGATTGTTTATGTTCGTAGCAAATCCTGTGGGAAATCAAAAAAATTTTATGACTTCTTTTATAGCATTGCTCTGTTGCTCCGACAATGACCAAGTAAGGGCACTTGTATCAATATGGTCTCCATTGTTATTTGATCGAATGATATTTTTCATTGCATGGTTGGATTCTTCAATGTCACTACAAATTTTGACAATTTTGTCTTTGTCATGCCTTCCATCCAATATTTTCCATAATATCTCTGTTACATTCTTTCTAATATGCATAGCATCAAATAAATGCACGATTGAGAGTTGCTCGTAGTATGACAACCTACTAAATTATGTAGGATAACTTTTTAGTCCTTTTGGAAGTTGGTCATTAATACCTTGATGACCTTCACGAGCATCAATTACATCATCAATAAATATAACACAATATCAAAATATAAATTTCAAATAAAAATCATCAAATAGAATGACATTACCTTGATGATTTATTTTATTGTATTCCAACTTCCATAGGTGAGGTGTCATTCTCCGTGGCTTTGATGTAGTCTCTTATTTCCCATTGAAAATAAGTTTTTCAATAATTTGGTACTTATGATTTATGTGGAGAAAGTGTCTATACTCATCGAACACTTACTTTCCTAAAATTTTTGAATGATGAGATTTCATCTTTGGACCACAAACTGGACATGCAAATTTTCCCTTTGTTTGAAGACCTACAAAATCATGTATAATTGGATTAAATATGTTAATTTTGTTTTAGCACTATAACATACCAAAAAAGAGGTGTTAATAAGAGAACATACCACAAAAATGTGTTAGTCTAGGGGCATCATGTATTGTCCATATAAGCATTACATGGAATTGAAATTATCTTTGTCCTATTGGTCTAGAGATGTCATACATAGTGACCCAATTCCATAACACCATCAACTCATTAATAAGGGGTTCAATATATACATTCATATCTTTAACTTGGTACTTACCTAGTTGAATGAACAAAAATATTACATAATTATTATGACCATTTTGATGGATTATTTATAATAAATTAATTTAGATGACTATTAAATGAAAAAATACTTGGAACAATCATTGCCAAAATTATGTGCTCCCTCTTTATGGACATCCAAGGAGGAATGTTATTGTTGATAACAAAAAAAGGCCACACCGAGTAAATAGATCTCATCTCTCCAAATGGATTGACACCATTCGCTGCCAATGAAAGCTTGAGATTATGAGGTTGTTCTTTAAAGTGTGGCCAAGTTTCCTCTATTTCCTTAAATGCTAAACCATCTGCAGGAATTTGCATAATGTCATCTCAACTTCTATTGCATGCATGGTAATCCATAAATTTTGCCAAGCTATTGCACCTGAATAATCATTGTAGATGTGGAATAATGGGAATATACCAAAGAACCTTGCAAGGCACCCTTTTTGTTATTTGATCTGATCGATATCTACTAATATGATAATCAGGGCATTTTGTTGTAAATTCATGTTTTTTATGATATATAGTATGATCATTCAGACATTCATGTATTGTTTGATACTCCATTCCAATATCTTTCATAATGACAGATAATTCTCAGTACGAGAGAGGTAGAATATTTGATGGTGGTAAAAAATACTCACCTATCAACCTACAACCAAAAATATAATTTGTTAATATATAGAATATTAATTGGTACATGATTCACCATTTTTTAACTGTAAGGAAACTATGACTAAAAAAAATTAAAAAAGATGACATACCTTAACATACGCGTGATTGCTACGTTACATAAACCATTCATAACCTTCAAGTTCACTAACAACAATACAATGACAATAAGAGTTATTTGGGAGCCTTTGTATAGGGGCTCGTATGTCTTCCTAAGTATAGGTACATCAAGGTCATCTGCATCATCATCATCATCATCATCATCATCATCATCATCATCATCATCATCATCTTCATCATCTTGATCTTCTTCCATGGGATCATTACCTTCTACTTCGATATTCACACCTCCATGTTCCCTCGTTTGGAAATCCACATTCTCCAGATTATCATGGTCCATAACATGAAATCCAGGGTGGTTGACCTATATCAAAATGATGACCTTAAATTAACCATGACCATGATGTCATCATCAAATCATGTCTTATGTATTTTATAAATTATTAAAATACATACCAATGGATGAAATTCATTTCCCCCTTCAATGTGACCATGTTTCCTACAATGTTCCTCGACTATTTTGATTAGACATCTTTGAGTCTTTAAGCCCTTGCAAATTTTGCAGGGAAAATAACATTTTCCATCACCTTTTCTTTTAAATTTAGACCACAATCTAGCAATTGTCACCTTATTTTGTTCTGGGTTGATATTGTCAAACATGGTCTTTCTTGAATGGAATGACTCATTGGTGGAAGAAAGATGATTTGTTTGCAACCTGCAGATACAGACACTAAACAACCAGTTTGTCAACTCCAATTTTCTCAACACAAAGGGACATTTATTATAACCATAGAAACCTGATTATTTTTAAATGGAATATACCAAGGAGTACCATCAAAAATATTAACAATTTATAATCATGAATAGTGAACCTAAATCAAATAGTTCATTTTTTTATCAGCATGTGTAGTCTCCGTGTATATGAAAAATGAATGAAATATCAAGTTGAAATAAAATAGTGAACAAAATAGTATTCCACATAGAATGAATGAAATATACCTTCAAAAGAAGGTGACACAATCCTATCACCAAGAATAGACATAGGAAATAAAAAAGGGACAAAAGACAAGAAATAAGAAAAATCATTATGACTATAGGAAAATCATTAAGATTTGAAAAACATGTAGATTTGACTAAAAACTACTGGGAACTTGACCTTACAACAAATGGACTTGTGATGATTTTCACAATAGTACATGTGTTGCAGGGTAAGCTCCCAGTAGTGCTTAGGCAAATTTGCATGTTCATCACATGTGCATATGAAGTGGCTCTAATGGCAAATATAGTTGCTGAACAACCATTTTGTCAACTCTAATTTTGTGAGAGGATCAATCAAATAATCACAAAAATAAATACGCTTTGTCAACAATTTTCAAAATCATTAGGACTATAGAAAAATCATTAAGATTATAGAAAAATCATTAAGACTATAGAAAATCAAGTTCTACAAATGGACGGTTTTGATGCTTTGCTGTTACAACAATTGAGAATTCATCATTTGGTACTTCTTGGTGTATTCCATTTAAGTATGTCAGGCACAAAGTATTCCATTTAGATATGTTCAAAATTTTTCCAGTAATGATTTGCGAAATGCAATCATGTAAAACACAAACTAATATTATTATTATGAGATGAGATCAAAATAATATTCAAATTATTATTATGAAATCTGCATGTTCATCACCTATTTATATACCTTCTCTAATCACACAACCAATAAATAAAATTTCTTTAACAATTGAAATGTCTCAAGTAGACAAGATTCTCAATTGAAATCTCTCAAGTGAATGTTCATCACATGTGCATATAAGAGTTGATCAGATAAGGTATATGCAAAAGTGACAAACATGCAGATTTTCACAATAGAAAAAGGACTTGTAATGATTTTCACAATAGTACATGTGTTGCAGGGTTAGCTCCCAGTAGTGCTTAGGAAAATCTGCATGTTCATCACAGTACTACTTAGGTAAATCTGAATTTTCATCACCTGTGCATATAAGAGTTGATCAGAGAAGGTATATGCACAGGCGATAAACATGCAGATTTGACCAAGCATTACTGGGAACTAGACCCTGCAACAAATGGACTTGTGATGATTTTTCACAATAGTACATGTTGCAGGGTCATCTCCCAGTAGTGCTTAGAAAAATCTACATGTTCATCACCTATGCATATGAAGTGGCTCTAATGGCAGATATAGTCATTGAAAAACCATTTTCTCAACTCTAATTTTTTCAACACAGAGGGACATTTATCATTGCCATAGAAACATGATTATTTTTAAATGGAATACACCAAGGAGTATCATCAAAAATATTGACCATTTACAATCATGAACAATAAACCTAAATCAAATAGATCAATTTTTTATCAGCATGTGTAGTCTCTGTGTATATGAAAAATGAATGAAATATCAAGTTGAGATAAAACAGTGAACACAAATTCAAATTCAATGCCTAATTTATCTAGAGCAACAAACAATATGGAACCCCATGAAAATAAAAAAAAGAAACACGCTTTGTCAACAATATTCAAAATCCTATCACCAAGCATAGACATAAGAAATCAAAAAGGGACAAAAGACAAAAAAATAAGAAAAATCATTAGGACTACAGAAAAATCATTAAGACTATAGAAAATCAAGTTCTAAAAATGGACGGTTCTGATGCTTTTCTATTACAACAATTGAGCATTCATCATTTGGTACTTCTTGGTGTATTCCATTTAGGTATGTCAGGCACAAAGTATTCATTAGGAAAATATGCATGTTCATCACCTCTTCATTACAACAATTGAGCATTGATCATTTGGTACTTCTTGGTGTTTTCCATTTAAGTATATCATAGTACTGCTTAGGCAAATCTGAATTTTCATCACTTGTGCATATAAGAATCGATCAGAGAAGGTATAAGAATAGGTGAAAAACATGCAAATTTGACCAAACATTACTAGGAACTAGACCCTACAACAAATGGACTTGTAATGATTTTTCACTATAGTACATGTGTTGCAGGGTAAGCTCCCAGTAGTGCTTAGGTAAATCTGCATGTTCATCACCTATTTCTTTGAAGAGATTCCATATTCTAAGAAGAGGTATGATTGGAGGCTAAAGAAGGGATATTTATGAAGGTTTCATAGACCTATGTTACTTTTGTCCCACATCAAATTAGAAAAGCAGATATTCTCTAGAATTTTAGAGATCTAGCAAATCTTCACAAATATCCCTTCTAGCCTCCACTGAACATACCGTTGCCCAAAAAATTCCCTACCCATCCAATTTTGGTCATAGGCTAGTTTGAACTCCATCCCAAGGTCTGCATATTTTACCCTATTGAGCCTCTAAAATTTTCATGGCCCTGTGTCTTGTTTTCTGGCCTCTACAATCTCTTTTAGCCCCCTGGAATACAGGTTTGAATTTGAAAAAGTAGTCGTTGGCCCCAAAAAACCCTAAAAAAACCCTACGACCTTTCTATTTCACGGTTACCTTTTCAGCCGCTTGAGTGATCCCTTTTCCCACATGTGCTTTATATTTTAAAGCCCGGTTGCTAGGTCACCAAAATATGGAAGCGATTATGGTTTTTGCTAGTGACCTGGTGACTATGTTCGCAGAATCTCACATTCTAGCAGTTTAGCCCTTAGCAGCCTATGACTCGGCGAGTGGTCATATTTTATTGGCGGTCTTGGTTGCTGGCAATCAAGTTAGATCTATGGCTGGCATATGATCTGAAGGAATATTTTGAACCCTTCAGATCATGTAATGACCGTTGATCTCCATTCCAATGGAGCGCTTCAATCTATCAATGGGTCCACTGCCACGTAATCCAAGGTGTTTGAATCTTATTGGTCAGTGGGATGTGATGTGGAATTCTGAGTGGGCCCAGTGGGTTGTCTTTCCTTTAAGATCTAATGACTGGCGTATGATCACATGGATTATTCCAAGCCCATGCGATCATACGCCAGCCATTGATTTTACCTTTTGCCAGGGCTTTGTCAGGTGGGTCCTCGGGTTTTTACGTGCTCAAATTCTATTGGTTGGTCAGACGACAGCTGGGATTTGTTAGTGGGCCCATGGTCTTTTGCTTATGTGGCAGGTTAAAGCTCATGCGAGATTGACAATCATCATTATACTGTTGAAGCAAGATGCATGAACTTTAAGGGGGTGGTATAATGACAACTGTCTAATGAAGATCGATGTCATGGGTCTATGTACCCAGAAGGTGCTGACATGCTTGTTTCTGATTGGTCGATGGGTGGAACAGTTGGCACTTGTTAGTGGGTCTGGTTGTCAGAGGATTTTTAGAGTCGATGAAGATCTATGGTCATCGCATGATCTGATGGAATATTCCAACCCATCAGATCATGCGACCACCGTTTGATGCAGATTCAAAGATTCTTCTGCTTGCTGAGGTGTCAGTCATGCTAACGTGGTCACTTCTCATTGGTTCTGACCAATGAGTCAGTGCTTGACTTTTCAAAGGATCTCCCAACTGTTACAAGGTTGATCTAAGCCATTTGATCTACCAAGAAGGAGTGATATCGACGGCTGCATTTTAATCTTGGTCAACTGGCCATTTCTTCTCAAATTTGAAATATCTTCTCAAGGGTTTCTTGCTGGTTCATTGCGGTTGGTTGATTGTGTGGCTTTGGGTAGCTTAGAATTGATAGTTCCAAGATGGTTGCAGTTGGGGAAATGTTGAGAAAGATCTGGTGGCTGTCTCCTGCGATTTCTCAGGGTACCATGTTGATATTCTCGTGCCGAAGAAATATTAAGGTGGCACCACCTATGGCCTCCTGTACTTCAAAATACAAATCAAACTTGGACCAGATTTGAGCATTCATGGCAAGGCCGAGTTGTAGAAGGGTAGATAGGTCAAGGAGGCTTGTCTGTAGGAAGATATAGTACAGGGATGGACACGCAAATATGAGATTTGATCAGTCAGGATACTTTCAAAGACATATTTATGATCAAACATGACATAATTAGGGTTTCTAATTATTTTATGTCAAATCATATGTAGTCCTAATTAGGTTTTCACTCTTACCTGCGTGTAAGAGGAGGTGTATATAATGTTTTTGCAGCTTTTTAGAGCTCAGAGCTGGCAATTGTAAAAGAGAATTTTCTCTCTGAGGAGTTATCCATGGCATTCTTTCTGCCCTCTGACTTTCTGTAGTTTGTAACTTTCATTAGAACTTTAGATATTGCAAAAGTATTTTGTGACATTCTTTCTATCCCTATGCCTTCTTGTCTAAATTTTCTCTTATTGAGTTCAGTATAAGCATGTTTTCAGTGATATCTTAGGGTTCCTAATCCCTCTTTCTTTCTGCAATTATTGTGTACTCTTGTGGATGCTTTGATTTGAATGATCTTGTGGGTATTCTTCAACCCCTTGATAGTCTGTCTCATTCCTATACCTAGTTGCAGAAGTGAATGTTTGTTTGCAGACCCTTCTATGAAGTATTGATGCAAGCCTATTCAGTAAGTTGTGATCTCCTAGACCTAATTTCATGCACTGACTTTATCCTCCATACTACAATTCATATCATATTTTTGGTGTATCACCTAGTAGGTAGTTTGCTTTCAGTCATTTCCCTTTCATGCAGTCCTTCTATCCCTTTTCCCCTCAAAGAATTTACTTTCCTATCAAAGAAGCAAATTAAGGTGATTATCCAAGAGGAACCAGCCTAGAACTTGGAGGTCTCATCTTAGTTAGCATAGGTCCCATAACCTAGAGATGATTCCCATGTTATACTAGGTTATCAAGTCCAAGAGAGCTTGAAACAAGGGTGAAAACTTAGTGTATAACATTTCTCGCACACCTGGTGGGACTACAAAAGAATTTCATTTTGAAAGATTATGCTATCTTTGATATACTGACTGCATAATACAGGCTTTTAGAAGTTTTTCTATCAAGTATATATGGTGACTCCACTGATTTAATAGATCCAGGCTAAATTTTGTTCAAAGTTTATGAGAAGATTGAGACTAGAAGCTCAAATCCTATTGAATTTTTAGAGTTACCCTTAAAAAGAGGCTACAAAGGTAGATCAACTCAGAGAACATCTCCTGCAAGGAGAGTACAGTCTACACCGCCTGATACTTCAGAAAGGAGACCTTTTACCTTTCATCTCAAAAGAAGAGGAAGATCTCTAACCAGAGATCTAGAAGAAGATTCAAATCTAGCATCCAACACAACTCACATAGTTGCTACTCAGCAAGTTTCAGCTCCTACAATGGCTAGACAGTTTTCTTTTGAACCTTTCAACCAAGGGAGTCCATTGAAATTTTCTCAACATCATGATGTGCCCTTGGTGGCACTAAAGAGTCTACCTAATTTCATAGGTGAAGGACAAACTACAGCTTTTGAGCATATAAGAGATGTGACCACTATCTGCAGTATACACAATATAACTCAAGAGGATGTGGCCACCAAACTATTAGCAACCTCTCTCAAAGGTAAGGCTCTTGAATGGTTTAGAACTTTAACTATTGGCTCCATTACTTCATGGGATGAATTAGGAGATGCATTGAGTAAGCATTTTGAGGATAAATCAGATAACTTGTCTTTGGTTGAGCAGTTGACAACCATCAAAAGAGACCCTCAAGAACAAATGATAGATTATAACAATAGATTCCTCAAGACATGTAATAGAATTCCAGTCTCAGTGAGGCCATCAGCTGACCATGCTTTCCTATACTTCTTGCAAAGTTTGAATGGTAAAATTTCTATCATGATCCAATCGATGGGTGGTACATCTCTACCCCAGACTTTTGACATAGCTGTCAGAGCTAAAAATTGTTTAATCCAAGCAGGTATGATAGCTAGAAGGCCACCCATGCCCATCTTTCCTAGCCTTCAACCCTTTGCACCTCCACAAGTACCCCCATTTACTCCCATTCCCACCATATTAGCACCTCAAGCTAGTATTAGTGGTCAGGAGCTAAAAAAAAGTTTCTCTCAAGAGCTGCAAGAGATAAAGAATAGTCAACAAACTAGTCAGCAAGAAATGACAAATTTGTTGTAGACTTTGACTAAAGAGGTCACAAACCTAAAGAGGCAAGGGAAAGGAATCATACCACCCTTTTAGCCACAAGGCCAAAGTCCTAATCAATAATATCAGAATCAGGGACAACCTTATCAACAAAATAGGCCACCATACCAAGGAGGGTATCAAGGGCAAAGACAAAATTTTAATCAAAGACCATTCCAACCATACAACCCTGCACCGCTCAATTCTGCAAATCCAGTTAGGGACATGGTCCCTAGTCAAAATAATATGGCTATGGACAATGAATGGTGTTTCCCTTGTAATCAGCCTCATAATCAGGCTACATGTTCAAATGGATGGATGAGCCAAGCTCTGATGGTTCAAAATGCCTCACAAGCTCAATTAGAGGCTTCTTCCAATGGATCAGTTCCTCAACAAGAACCACAAGATAATGAAAATTCTCTCTTCAATCAGGAGTAGAAAGATTTCAATGGAGTTATTGGTGAACCTTCCATTGCTACGAACACAAGGTCAAAGAGAAGAGCTCAAGACATGGAGTGAGCAGACTCTGGTACTAAAGCTACTACATCTGCAGAGCCAATACAACAAGCTACCCCATCATATTCAAGAAAGCTCCTGCCATTACAAGCAAAGAAGGTCAGACTCTCAAAGAGGTGGAGCCTATCATACTAAAAGAAAAACAAAGAGTACACACTGTGACACCTTTCAACATTGTAGACAACATGAAGAAGGTGAACATTACTATGTCTATGTGGGACTCTTTGGCTATTCTAGGGCAACCTGATATTTTAAAGAAAGCCATGACTGAAATGAAAACTCCTCAGCATACAAAAGAAGCTGCAAAGCCAGTGTTGGTCAACACTAATCAAGAAAAGGAGGCTCCAAGTTGCAACTCCAAAGGCAATACCATTCAAGGTAGGAACTCAAAACCACCTCCCTGTTATGTGTCTTTAATTATTGGAAAATCCTTAGTACATAATTGTATGGTAGATAGTGGAGCTACTAGTACTCTGATGCCCAAAAAGGTGGCTGACCAATTAGGACTTAAATATGAACCCCTCCAAAAGAAGGTTACACAACTTGATGGATCCTTAATTAATACTATAGGTGTGGCTAACGATACCAGTCTAATAATTCATGCTAGTCCTAGTTTCTCTATCCTACTTGATATTTACATCATAGATCTCCCTGCTTTATTTTCCATATGTCTATCAAGGGAGTTCACAGCTGAAATAGGAGGCTACCTTTCTTCTGACTGGTCTCACATGCTCTTCCACACAAGATATGGTACCAAGGTTACCATTAAATCTGAATCATCAGCAGCACACCATATAGAACCATACCATCAATGCAAACTACCCTATATTTGATGATAGTGATTTCCCAACTATCAGAGAAGCAAACACTAAGACAAAAAGCATCCCTGATATTTTACTTGATGAACTAGAATTAGAAAAGGTTTTCGAAGCTGAAGAAAATGTCATTTTGGATGCTATTTTTGGGAGTTATTTGATACAAGAAAGTGGATCCATAGAGCCAAACCTCCTCAAAGAGGACATTGATTCAGAGGATCATAGCAATCAGGTTTGGGAATTGTTTTTTGATGGAGCTAGAAGTAGACATGGCTCTAGTGGTGGTGCTATGCTAGTGTCTCCAAAAGGAGAAAGGTATTATACAGATTTCAGATTCAGTTTCTCCTACACTAGCAACACTGCAGAATATGAAAGCCTTCTAAATGGACTGGAGTGGGCTAGAAAAAGAGGGTTTAAGGCCCTAAAAGTCTATGGTGATAGTGAGTTAGTAGTCAGCCAAGTGAGAGGGATAAGTGTGACCAAAAATGACACCTTGAAAGCATACAAACATAGAGTTTGGGATGCAATTGAAGACTTTTGTGCTTTCAATATTGTTGCCATCCCTAGGAAGCTAAATCAAAATGCAGATAGATTAGCTTCTATTGGGTCTCAATATGACATTCCTAACAGTGTTTCAAAGGAGGAGACCCAATAGTATATCAAAGTGATTGTTAGACCCTCTATCCCTGACAATGATACTAATTGGCAAGTGTTTGACAATGATGAACAAATTCTACAATTCTTGTTTGAAGAAGATTTCTTCTTAGAACATAACCAAGATAGACTATTGCAAAGCTATGGTGACCAAGTGATACAACTTAAGTCTAATAAAATGCCTAGAGGTCTTGTCACCTTAGAGACTGTCTTCAATAAGGATGACCAAGTTAAGAAGAATAAAGCTGGCCTAGTAGTTCAACAAGAGCATTGTGTTGAATTAGAATTGGAACCAAGCAAAAGTTTACAATTTGGAAAAGTAAACACTGATTTAGAAAAATAGGCTTATACCCAATTATTCAGAGAATTCAGTGATGTTTTTGTGTGGCAGTATGAAGACCTTAAAGGTTTTAATCTAGCACTTGCTCAACACACTATTGAATTAGAGCCTAATGCTAAACCAGTAAGGCAAAAACAAAGGCCTGTTAATCCCAAGCTCAAGCCACTTATGCATAAAGAAGTGCTAAATTGATAGAAAGTGGTATCATCTACCCCATCAAACATACTAGTTGGGTTTCCAACCTTGTTCCTGTAAGGAAGAAGAATGGGGAGTTGAGGTTATGTGTTGACTTTAGGGATCTTAACAGGGCCTCTCTAAAAGATCACCATCCATTACCCTCTATGGAGAAAATCTTACAATGTGTCTCTAGATCTGAGAGATTTTCATTATTGGATGGCTATTCAAGATACAATCAGATCTTAGTTAATGAAGAGGATCAATACAAGACTACATTTACTACCAAGTGGGGAACCATGGCTTATCAAAAGATGCCCTTTGGTTTGTCAAATGCAGGTGCTACTTTTCAAAAGGCAATGGATATGGCCTTTAAAAGCCTCATGTACAAATTTGTATTGGTCTACTTAGATGACATAACTATCTATTCTAAACATGCAGCAGATCATATCAGACATTTGAGGAAAATCTTTGAAAGATGTAGAGAATTTGGGAAATCTCTTAATCCCAAGAAATGTGTGTTTGCAGTACATGAAGGAAAATTGATGGGATATATAGTATCCAAGAAAGGAATTATAGTAGACCCTGAGAGGATTGCAGCCATCCTAGAGCTACCATTTCCACATCATAAGAAAAGTCTCCAATCTTTCAAAGGAAAAATTAATTTTGTTAGGTGTTTCTTTCCTAATATTACAGATTTATTGAAGCCTTTAACAACCATGTTAAAGAAGAGTTCAACTTTCAGCTGGACTAAAGAAGGAAAAGCCAATTTCCAAGCTATCAAAGAAGCCTTGATAGAAGCTCCTACTCTATTAAACCCAAATTTCAGTAAGGATTTTGTCCTTTATGCTTATGGAGGTCATGATGTTATATCTGCTATGTTGACTCAAGAAAATTCAGAAGGGTTGGAGTAGCCTATTGCTTTCTTCAGCAAACATTTAGAAGAGTATGAACAAAGATACTCTTTTGTGGAAAAACATGTACTTGTTGTGGTGAAGAGCCTTAAAAATTTTAGATGTTTATTGACCCATAAGAAGGTACACTTGAAGGTTACTCATCTAAGTGTCAAGGAATTTTTTCTTTCCAAGGACCTAAATGAAAAAAGAGCTAGTTGGATTATCAAAGTAATGGACTATGACATTGATATCCAAACCACCAAGCTGGTTAGAGGAAGAGGTCTTTGTGAAAATTTGGCAGAGGATTAAAGTTCAGAGAAAATAGAACAAATAGATGCATCTCTGGTTGTGCATTCTACAGAAGAACATGCCAAGACATCAGGTTGGTTGCCTAACATGATTCATTACTTAAAGATAGGGCTATGTCCTATAGGCCTAGATTCAACAAAAAGAAGATATTATAGGTTATAATTTGTCCCCTGTGTGCTGATAGATGAGGTTCTTTTTAGAAAGGATCACAATGGTGTCCTTTTAAGATGTATTGATTCATAAAAGATAGCTAATGTCCTATTTGAATTTCATGATGGACCTTCTAGAGGTCACTTTTCTCCTAGGACTACCACTTTTAAAATCATGAGGGTTGGATATTATTGGCCATCTATCTTTAAGGATAGTCATGATTATGTGAGAAAATGTATCAAATGTGCAATGTTTGCAGGAAAAGAAAGGCTCGCAGCTCTACCCCTTCAACCAATCAGAATAGAACAACCATTCATGAGATGGGGCATAGAATTCATTGGCATGATCAATCCTCCATCTAGTGTAGGACACAAGTGGATAATCACTATGACAAATTATTTCACTAGATGGACAGAGGTAGTTGCCTTGAAAGAATCAAATGAGGGTGTTGTCTTAAGTTTTTATGATGATATAATTCACAGATTTGGCACTCCAGACTCCATAATATCAGATAATGCTTCAGCATTCATAGGTCTTAAAGTCTTAGAATGGGCAATCAAAAATGGCATCTATCTGAATACAAGTTCAAATTACTACCCTCAAGGCAATGGTCTTGCTGAATCAACTAATAAGAACTTGATTAGGATAATCAAGAAAATTCTACAAGACAACCAAAGAGATTGGCATACTAAGTTGAAATCTGCCTTATGGTTATACAGGATCACTCCAAAGAAGATCATTGGGAATTCTCCTTATGTGTTGGTATATGGTAAGGAGGCTAAGTTGTCCATTTCAACTGAATTGCCAACTTTGGACTTGGCTACTCAATATGCCCTATTTGAAGAAGGAGATCCCTTACAAATCAGGTATGCTCAGCTAATGGAGTTAGAAGAACTTAGAGACAAATACATGAAAGTTATGGAGTTCCATCAGATTCAAACAAAGAAAAGTTTTGATAAAAGAGCCAGGGTCAGAGACTTCAAAGTTGGGGATGTAGTTCTCAAGTGGGATGAATTCAGATCAAGGTCTGGCAGACATACAAACTTTGATTCTTTCTAGGGTGGACCATTTGTTATTATGGAATGTAAGGGGCCTAATGTTTTTCAGCTATCAACTCTTGAAGGAGATGCCCTGCCTATTTCAGTTAATGGATTCCACTTGAAGCCCTTCTTTGAGGTCAATCCTTCCTTGTAAATTTCTATAAATATGTTTCCTATTTTTCTATCCCTGCTTTCTAGGTTAGTTTTTTCCTGCTTTCCAAGAAGTGCTCATGCACAGTTTTGTCCCTCTGGTTCCAGGTTTGTCTCTCTGTCATGGTTCTGTGTCTAAGTGATGACTCTTATGCCCAATGGTTTGGCATTAAGGCCACTTGTTTCAATGTCTAGCAGGCTGACATCTAGCAAAAATTGCCAAAATGTTGCCCAAAAAATTCCCTACCCATCCAATTTTGGTCATAGGCTAGTTTGAACTCCATCCCAAGGTCTGCATATTTTACCTTGTTGAGCCTCCAAAATTCTCATGGCCCTGTGTCTTGTTTTCTAGCC
This sequence comes from Chamaecyparis obtusa, assembly GCA_027943335.1. NCBI lineage: Eukaryota > Viridiplantae > Streptophyta > Pinopsida > Cupressales > Cupressaceae > Chamaecyparis > Chamaecyparis obtusa. The sequence continues at coordinate 3,918,220 of BSBK01000614.1, forward strand.
TTTGCAATCTCTTTTAGCCCCCTGGAATACAGGTTTGAATTTGAAAAAGTAGCCGTTGAACCCAAAAAACCCTACGACCTTTATGTTTCACAGTTACCTTTTCAGCCACTTGAGTGATCCCTTTTCCCATGTGTGCTTTATATTTTAAAGCCCGATCACTAGGTCTCTAGAATACAGAAGCAGTTATGGTTTTTACCAGTGACTTGGTGACTATGTTTGCAGAATCTCACATTCTGATGGTTTAGCCCTTAGCAGCCTGCGACTTGGCGAGCGGTCATCTTTTATTGGTAGTCTTGGTTGCTAGCAGTCAAGTTAGATCTATGGGTGGCGCATGATCTAAAGGAATATTCTAAACCCTTTAGATCATGCAACGATCGTCGATCTCCATTCCAATGCAATGCTTCAATCTATCAGTGGGTCCACTGCCATGTAATCCAAGGTGTTTGAATCTTATTGGTCAGTGGGCTATGATGTGGAATTATATTAGCGGGCCCAGTGGGCTGTCTTTCCTTTAAGATCTAATGACTGGCATATGATCCATGGAATATTCCAAGCCCATGTGATCATACGCTAGCCGTTGATTTTACCTTTTTCCAGGGCTCTGTCAGGTGGGTCCTCGGGTTTTGATGTGCTTGAATTCTATTGGTTGGCCAGACGACAGCTGGGATTTGTCAATGGGCCCACAGTCGTTTGCTTATGTGGTAGGTTAAAGCTCATGTGAGATCAATGATCGTCATTATACCATTGAAGCAAGATGCATGAACTTTAAGGGGGTAGTATAACGAAAACTATCTGATGAAAATTGATGTCATGGGTCTATGTTGCTAGAAGGCACTGACACGCTTGTTTCTGATTGGTAGATGGGTGGATTAGTTGGCACTTGTCAGTGGGTCTGATTGTCAGAGGATTTGTAGAGTCAATGAAGATCTATGGTCATCACATGATTTGATGGAATATTCCAACCCCATCAGATCATGCGATCACCGTTCGATGCAGATTCAAAGATTCTTCTGCTTGTTGAGGTGCCAGCTGCGCTAATGTGGTCACTTCTCATTGGTTCCAAATAATGATTCGATGCTTGACTTTTCAAAGGGTCTCTCAACTGTTACAAGGTTGATCTAAGCCATTTGATCTACCGGGAAGGAGTGATATCGATGGCTATGTTTTAATCTTGGTCAACTAGCTGTTACTTTTCAAATTTAAAATATCTTCTCAAGGATTTCTTGCTAGTTCATTGCAGTTGGTTGATTGCGTGGCTTCAGGTAGCTCAGAATTGATAGTTCCAGGACAGTTGCAGTTGGGGAAATGTTGAGAAAGATCTAGTGGTCGTCTCCTATGATTTCTCAGGGTACCATGTTGATATTCTTGCGCTGAAGAAATATTAAGGTGGTGCCACCTATGGCCTCCTATACTTCAAAATACAAATCAAACCTGGACCAGATTTGAGCATTCATGGCAAGGCCGAGTTGCAGAAGGGTAGATAGGTCAAGGCGGCTTGTTTGCAGGCAGATATAGTATAGGAATGGACACACAAATATGAGATCTGATCAGTCAGGATACTTTCAAAGACATATTTATGATCAGACATGACAAAATTAGGATTTCTGATTATTTTATGTCAAATCATATGTAACCCTAATTAGGTTTTGAATCCTGCCTATGTGTGAGAGGAAGTGTATATAATGTTTTTGGAGCTTTTTAGAGCTTAGAGTTGGCAATTGTAAAAGAGAATTTTCTCTCTGAGAAGTTATTCGTGGCATTCTTTCTATTCTTTGACTTTCTGTAGTTTGTAACTTTCATTGGAACTTTAGATATTACAAAGGTATTTTGTGACATTCTTTCTGTCCCTATGCCTTCTTGTCTGAATTTTCTCTTATTGAGTTTAGTATAAGCATGTTTTCAGTGATATCTTAGGGTTCTTGATCCCTCTTTCTTTCTACAATTCTTGTGTACTCTTGTGGATGCTTTGATTTGAATGATCTTGTGGGTATTCTTCAACCCCCTGATAGTCTGTCTCATTCCTATACCTAGTTGTAGAAGTTAATGTTTGTTTGCAAACCCTTCTATGAAGTATTGATGCAAGGCTATTCAGTAAGTTGTGATCTCCTAGACCTAAGTTCATGCACTGACTTTGTCCTCCATACTGCAATTCATACCATATTTTTGGTGTATCACCTAGTAGGTAGTTTTCTTTCAGTCATTTCCCTTTCATGCAATCCTTCTATCCCTTTTCCCCTCAAAGAATTTACTTTGCTGTCAAAGAAGAAAATTAAGGTGATTATCCAAGAGGAACCAGCCTAGAACCTAGAGGTCTCATCTTAGTTAGCATAGGTCCTACAACCTGGAGATGATTCCCATGTTATGCTAGGTTATAAAGACCAAGAGAGCTTGAAACAAGGGTGCAAACTTAGTGTATAACACATACATGTTCTCAGAATCTAAAAACTTTGATCATTGATCTATTTGGTTTTGACAGTTAGTTTTATGACTGTTATGGAATAGTTTTGGATAGTTAGGTGGTTGAAGTCAGGTTTCTTTGAAGATTTTGAGTCTATTTCAATGTGGGCTTTCCAATGTTACAAACTAATAGGGACATTATAGACAATTTGGTGCAACGAGATAGAATGGTCACAAGAATGGATTGAGATGTTCATGAGTGTATGACTTGAGTGTATTGGGATCCTTAGAGGAGTAAAATAAAAATGATTGCACAAATGTGTAAGTAAAAAACAAGGCAATGATCTTACATCACTATTCACTCATGAACATGTTTCCATAAACAATTTAATTCACTGTTGTAGTGACCATACCCACGGGTAGAGATTTATTGTTGCAAGGATGATTTTTATTTATTGATTGGAATCATTATAGATTTAGTCTCTTACACATCCCACCCTACTTATCTCCTTCCACTCACATGGATCTTAATACAAATAAACTCCTAACTCCCCAAAAATTGACTATACCTAACTCCAAACTATCCCCAAACAGTCACAAAACCAATTGTTATAACCAACAATCAAATAAGATGGTTTATACCCACGGACAGAGATTTACTATTGCAAGGATGATTTTTATTTATTGATTGGAATCATTACAAATTTGGTCTCTTACGCATCCCATGCTACATCTATCCTTCCACTCACATGGATCTTAATACAAATAAACTCCTAAATCCCAAAAAACCAATTGTACCTAACTCTAAACTATCTCCAAACATTGACAAAACTAACTACTATAACCGACAATCAAATGAGATGGTTTGCAAGTTGAACATATTGAATATTTTACAACAAGCTAGTACTAATTGTATGTTTGTCATAGATGAAAACATATGGTAAGCAACGTGTGTGGAATCCTAATGGAGAGAGCCTTGATCATAGGTTGCCTAGATATGTTACCAACATGAAATCATAAGTGCAGAGGTTGATTATGAGTACAGAGAGTTGTGTAGGAGTTTGTGTCAGCAATGTTCCTAATAGAGTTACAGATAGAGTTTGGTATGAGATTCACATTAAGGTTATCATGGAGCCTTGTGCATTTATATGTATGTTGTAGACATATGTATGAAGCTATGTTCATGGATGCAAAGTCAGATATGTAGTATAAGTTAAGTTATGATGTTCATAGTTAACAGTCATAGTTTCCTGAGTTTATCCAGAGGAGCTGATAGAGATTATGTTGGTACGAGAGTTGCACCTTTTCTTTTGGTATGTGCACTTGGATTAGTGTTTATTAGAGAGTTAAGAATGTTTGGTTAAGATCACATGATGTAATTCAACATGAGGAGAAAGTATCAGTTAATTTGGTGGAGCCAACAGTGTTAAGTGATGCGTTCACTCATATTGAGTTGGACAGGTCCCAATTTGTGTTGCATGCTTAGTAGAGCTGATAGAGATGTTATTGGAGAGTTTTATTGTTTCTCTAATATGATTTCAAGGTGGTTCTAATAGGATGACTTGATTATATCATTTAGAGGAAAGATACTTATAGGCAATCATTTTGTGATTGCTAAGTATGGCATTTCATTGAAAAATAAGAGTAGAGCAGAAGGTGCAAAGTGTTGTGCCATCAGTAGAAGGTCTATGTGACAAAGTAGAGAGTGTGTGCTATTCATTGAAACTAATCAAGACAACAGGTCTACCTCATAGCTCACCAAGATCCAGATATAGTGTGTATCTATTATATAGAAGGTTGTAGCATTCACCCCTTTGAGTAGTGAGCTCTCAGACAGTGTGTCCTCACCCCTAATAGGGTTAATTATAAAAGACTCCTAACAGGGTCTGACCCTTAACCAGGTCATTGTACTTATTACATTGTAAAGATCAACTCCTAACAGGGTTGTAAGATCTTCTAACATGGATCATTATACACTAGTGCAGTTTTAGTGGGTGTCAATTCCCACTGGGGTTTTTACCTATTTAGGTTTTCCCGTAACCAAAATTGTGTTCATGTGTTATTGTGTATGTGCTTAATATTATTTTGCACGTAATTGGATAAAGAATTGAATCTTGTAGATAACTGATTCACCCCCCCCCCCTCTCAGTTATCTCTTGGGACTATTCCTAACAATTAGTATCAGAGCCAAGTGCCTAAGAGAGAAATTTTAACAGCTTGAGGTTGATCATATGGCATTCTTTAGAAAAGAAAGTCCTAATTTTAATGGAGAGAACTATCTAGACTAGAAGAACAAAATGATGACACATCTGTAGTGCATTTCCTTTGAGATTTTTGAAGTAGCTACCAAAGAAGTTTAGATTCCCTCTCTAGTAGATCTTGCAAAAGATGATGCAACTTTGAAGCAAAAGGAGATGTTCACTTCAAATGCTATTGCCAAGGAAGCCCTTATCAGTGCCCTATTTGACAGTGAGTTTTCAGAGATCAAGAAGATGGACAAAGTCTATAAGATATGGAAGTATCTAGAAGACATGTTTAAAGGAGATATTCAAGCCAAGAATGCATGTGGAAAGACATGGAAGAAAAGATAGAATACATTAGAGATGGTACCTGCTGAGAATGTCAGAGCCTACAATCAAAGGATTAATGAAGCAGTTGCAGGAATAAAAAATAATGGTGGAGAAATTTTGGAAGAAGACATAATGGATAAATTGATGACTACCTTGACACCATAATATGATAACAAGATATGCATCCTAGATGAAACTATGTAGTCCACAAAAGAATTTAAAAGAGAGACCTTAATCAACAAGCTCTCAACCTTTGAGATATCAAGATTGAAGACAGAGCCTAAAAGTGAAACAACATTCAAATCTTTAGTCCATGGTAAGAAATCTTTGTACACCTCTGGTAATTTTGATGATAAGGATGATGTTAGAGAACTAGATGATTTCATTTCTATGATTGCTAAAAAGGAAAGAAAAGGAAAAGGGAAATATGAAGGTCAATTACCATTCAAATGATTTTCATGTAATAACATTGGTCACTTTGCTTCTAAGTGTCCTATAAGAGTCAAGAAGTTCAAGACTAACTACAAACCTAAGTATACAAAAGAATGTTACTATACTAGTGATGGAGTATCAGATGAAGAATCAGAAGAAGATGAAATTGGATTCATTTCTCTTGAAGACATGGAGAAAATGTTTGATGAAATGGACCTTGAAGATGAAAGGAAAGCACAAGAGTTAGCATTTATTTCACAAGTTGACATCAGGATAGATTAGATCATTGACATCGGTTGCTCACATCATATGACAGGAGACAAGGATAGATTTGTACATCTAGATAGATACAAAGGTGGCATGGTTAGATTTGGAGACAACACTTCTAAACCTATCATAGGTAGAGGATATATCACCTTGGATGGAAAGAACAACACTAATGATGTTCTTTATGTTGATGGTTTGCAACATAACTTACTAACTGTTGGATAGTTGCTTGAAAAAGGATATTAGTTGGAATTCAAAGACAACAAGTGCATCATTAACAAAAATGAAGGAGAGATGATTGCATAAGGTTCAAAGACTAAAGGTAATGTTTTTTAGCTTAATCCTGAAGCAACTTGTCTTGTTGCTAAAGTAGATGATAGTTGTTTATGGCACAAAAGACTATGTCACATCAATTTTGACAACATAGTAAAGATAAGCACTGTAAAGGAAGTAAGAGACCTTCCTAGCAAAGCAAAACCAATTGATACAATATGCAAGGAATGTTTGATGGGAAAGCATGTGAGGAATTCATTCAGAAGCAAGAACAATTCAGCAAAGAACAAGTTGGATCTAATACATACAGACTTATGTGGACCAACTCAAACAAGATCATACTATGGAGAAAGGTACTTTATTTTGTTTGTTGATGATTATTCTTGAATGATGTGGGTTGCATTCTTAAAAGACAAATCAGAAGCCTTTGAGAAGTTCAAAATATTTAAAGATAAGGTTGAAAATGAGTCTGGATTAAAGATTAAATGTCTGAGATCAGATAGAGGAGGAGAATTCACCTTTGACAAATTTTATGAGTACTACAAAGAACATGGGATAAAGAGAGAGTTAAGTGCACTTAGAACCCCTTAGCAGAATGGAATAGCAGAAAGAAGGAATAGGATCATTCTTGACACAACATGCACTATCATGATTGAAGGAAAGGTAGCACACACCTATTGGAGAGATGCAGTCAATACTACAATCTATACAATCAATAAAATTCAATTAAGGCCAGGTGTAGACAAGACTCCTTATGAGCTATGGTTTGGGAATGTACCTATAGTCAAATACTTCTGAATCTTTGGAAGCAAGTGCTCTATCAAGAGAGATGAAGCTATAGGCAAGTTTGATGCAAGAAGTAACGAAGGTATTTTTCTTGGTTACTCTACCAAAAGAAAAGCTTATAGATGTTTTAATTTGAGATTAAAGAAGATTATTGAAAGTGCTCATGTTAAGATTGATGAGAAGTTCATGATTCAAGAGAGATATCATGATTATGCACCTATGATTGAAGAAGAACCTAGACCTTCTAGTAGTGAAGCAGTTGTTGAAGAAATGTTTAACAACATTGATGTTCTATTCAATGACCCTAAAACAAGTGAAGAAGAAACACAAAAGGAAGATGAGAGAGTCACACCTAATGTTCCTAAGTTCACATCTAGGTATCATTCAAAGGAAGACGTCATTGGAGATCAGAGCAGCAAAGTCATGACAAGATCAAAAGTAAAGAGTTCAACAAATGATGAACTGGTATGTTTACTTTCACAGATTGAACCTTTAAGTGTTGAAGATGCATGTAATGATTCAGATTCGCATGAAGAAATGAAAGAAGAACTAGATCAGATAATTAAGAATGATACATTGGAATTGGTCCCTAGGCCTAGTGATAAGAATGTAATTGGAACTAAGTGGATATTCAGAAACAAGATGAATGAAGATGGAACAGTGGTGAGAAACAAGGCAAGACTAGTGTGCAAGGGGTATGCGCAAAGAGAAGGAATTGAATATTCTGATACATTTTCCCCTCTAAGTAGATTAAAAGCCATAAAGTTATTTCTAGCCTATGCTACATTCAAGGAATTTAAGGTATACCAGATGGATGTCAAGTCAGCATTCCTGAATGGAGAGCTAAAAGAAGAAGTCTACATAGAATAGCATGAAGGATTTACCTTATCAGATAGAATTGATATGGTATGTAGATTGAAGAAAGCCCTTTATGGACTTAAGCAAGCCCCAAGAGCATGCTATGAAAGACTTGATGGATACTTGACAAAGATTGGATTCAAGAAAGGAGCAATAGATTGTAATCTATTCATAAGAGAAACATATGATGGATTGTTGTTGGTTGCTATGTTTGTTGATGACATTATCTTTGGAGGTAATGAAAAGCTTAGTGTAGAATTTGCTGAAGAAATACAGAGTGAATTTGAGATGAGCATGATTGGACATATCATGTACTTTTTGGGACTAAATGTGCAGTAGACAGATAGAGGTATATTCATTAATCAGTCTAAGTATGTGAAAGAGATATTGAAGAAGTTCAAGATGGATGATTGCAAGCCAGTAAGTAGCCCTATGATAACCGGATGCAAGATTTCAAAAGAAGATGATTCAACAACAATAGACATAACCTTGTATAAGTCTATGATTGGTAAACTCATATATCTTACTCAATCTAGACCAGACATTTCCAATGCAGTTGGTATAGTTGGAAGATTCGTAGCAGAACCTAAAGAAATTCACCTTATGGCAGTAAAGAGGATATTTATATATTTGAAGGGAACTATAGACTATGGTTTATGGTATCCTAACTCAGAGAATGTAGAGCTTCATGTGTATACAGATGCAGATTGGGTAGGTTGCATGGATGATAGAAAGAGCACCTTAGGAGGAGCATTATTTCTTAGAGATAAGCTTGTTACTTGGACAAGAAAGAAGCAAAATTGTATTTCTCAGTCCACAATAGAACCTGAGTATGTTGCAGTAGCATTAAATTACATCTACAATTGTGTGGATTAAGTAGATGATAAAAGATTTTGGTATTTAGATTGATTATCCTATTGTTATTCATTGTGACAACACTAGCACTATCAATATGTCAAAGAACCCTATGATGCATGAAAAGACAAAACACATTGAGATAAAGTATCACTTCCTAAGAGAGAAGGTTGTAGAGAAAGAAGTAAAGTTGGATTATGTGAGTACAAAATATCAGCTAGCAGACATATTCACAAAGCCTTTACCTAAGGATACATTTGAGTATCTCAAGGAGAAGCTGGGAGTAATTCCCTTCCCTAAATCTGTTTAGAGCTTGCATGAGTGCATCAATCCTTAGTGATTGATGAAAGGTTGACTACTCTACTTCAGGAGTAGTACCGATGCTTAATTGTTTGGTGCTCTTTTCCATTGATGTCAAAGGGGGAGTAAGTATATAGTCATGAAAAACAAAAATAGTAAAAGATGAAGGATTCATCCTTGAAGAAGTTTTTCCGAGGAAATGGAGACTATTATAAAAGAATTATAGAAAGGGGGAGTGAGTTTCTAGCAAGAAGAAACAAAACTGTAAGAGATGGAGGATTCATCCTTGGGGCATTTTTGTTGAGGAAATGGAGAATTTTATAAAAGAATTGCTCATTTAGATTGGTGGTGTTTTTCATTCCATATGTTGCCATCAATGCCAAAGGGGGACATTGTTGGAGATTCGCCAGCAATCCAGTACTACCTGTATGTTTTTCATTGATGAAAACATATGGTAAGTAGTGTGTGTGGAAGCCTAATTAAGAGAGCCTTGAGCATATGTTTCCTAGATATGTTACCAGCATGATATCATAAGTGCGGAGGTTGATTATGAGTACAGACAGTTGTGTAGCAGTTTGTGTCAATAGTGTTCCTGACAGAGTTGCAGATAGAGTTCGGTATGATACTCATAGTAAGGTTATCATAGAGCCTTGCACATTTATATGTATATTGTAGACATATGTATGAAGCTATTTTCATGGATGTAGAGTCAAATATGTAGTAGAAGTTAATTTATGATATTCACAGTTAACAGTCATAGTTTCCTAAGTTTATCAAGAGGAGTCGACAGAGATTATATTGGTACAGGAGTTGCACCTATCATTTTGGTATGTGTGCTTGGATTAGTGTTTATTGGAGATTTAATAATGTTTGGTTAAGAGCACATGACATAATTCAGCATGAGGAGAAAGTATCAGTTAATTTTGTGGAGCCAATAGTGTGAAGCGACGCGTTCACTCATATTGAGTTGGATAGGTCCCAGTTTGTGTTGCATGCTTAATAGAGCCAACAAAGATGTTATTGGAGAGTTTTATTGTTTCTCTAATATGATTTCAAGGTGGTTCTAATAGGCTAACTTGATTATATCATTTAGAGGAAAGATACTTATAGGAGTCATTTTGTGATTGCTAAGTATGGCATTCAGTTGAAAGATAAGAGTAGAGCAAAATGTCCAAAGTGTTGTGCCATTAGTAGAAGGTCTATGTGAAAAAGTAGAGAGTGTGTGCTATTGATTATAACTAATCAAGACAATAGGTATACCTCACAGTTCACCAAGATCCAGATATAGTGTGTATCTATTATATAGAAGGTTGTAGCCTTCACCCCTTTGAGTAGTGAGCTCTTGGATAGTGCATCCTCACCCCTAATAGGGTTAATTGTAAAATAAGCCTAATAGGGTCTAACCCTTAACCATGTCACTATACTTATTGCATTGTAAATATCAACTCCTAACAAGGTTGTAAGATCTTCTAACATGGATCATTATACACTAGTGCAGTTTTAGTGGGTGTTAATTCCCGCCGGGGTTTTTACCTATTTGGGTTTCCTTGTAACAAAAATTGTGTTCATGTGTTATTGTGTATGTGCTTAATGTTATTCTATACTTAATTGGATAAATAATTGAATCTTATAGATAACTGATTCACCCCCCTCTTAGAACTATCTCTTGGGACTATTCCTAATAGAACATAGAAAGGATAACGCATGGTACACCTTATAGAGTATATGGAGTAAACAATGATCAATGGATTGATGTTAAAGAGAAGACATATATTTCTTTCAGCATTAGTTCATATTTTGATACTATTCTATGTGATATTATGCCTTTGAGTGATTGTGTATGAGGACAGCATGAGGATGCAGGGTCAAGAGAAAACTCATCCAAGCATGTGTATGGGGATAGCATATACTAATGTAAAGGTATTGAATTTTTTTTGGGTACTAAGTTTGATTTTGTTGCAGGTGTATCCTAATGTGGTCTAGATTTATAGCATGGTGAAGTTGACAATGTTGTGTCGGAGTCACATAGTGGAAGGGTTATGCTATTGTTTTTTCTTTCTATTAACTTGGTCACTAGATACTAAGAAAATGAGGAAGAAATGAATATGTAGGAGGAAGGCACATGGTGTAAACTTCAAGGAAGTATATGAGAAGATGGGATATAGGTGTGGATAGCAAGCTTAAAGTATGGATAGGCTTGGTAAGGTAGAAGGTGCACTCACAAGGAATTCAAGGAGCCAAGAGAGCATGGAACATCAAGGGTCACTAAAGATCCTTCGGAGATGGAACATGACCACTTAGGGTCATTTAGCATTGTAAAAGACCATTATTGGTTATTTTATGTTATTTTCACCATGATTGTAATGATTTAGATCATTTGATAATATGATCAAAAAATAATGCCATATAAGCCATTGAATGCCATGGGGATAGTAATGTAACCTTGGGGTCACTTGGTTGATCCAAGGATAAATGTAAAGGTTAATAACCTATGGAGATATCTAGGTTTTTGATATGGCTATTAATGCCATCAAAACATGTAAATGCACTCAAATGTGCAAAAGATGCTACAAAGATGTAAAGTTGCATTTTAATGCAACTATGGCCTATAGGGCTCATTGAGGGTTAGAAGGTTTGTAGGATGAATAAAGGTTATCTCTAAAACCTTTTACATATCTTAGGAAAGGGCATTAGTCATTATTTTGTCAAGTTCATAACATTAGTTTTCAACTTGACAGCATATTTAATTATATTTTGTGGTTATAGTCGGTTGGTGACTGTTTGGGGATAGTTCTAGATAGTTAGAAGTTGGTTGTAGTCAGTTTTTGTAGAAGTTTGAGTCTATTTTTTATTGGATCTACGTGAGTGAATCATAGATGGGAGTGTGGGTGTGTAAGGATCCCATTTTGTAATCATTTTAAACAATAAAATAATAAAACAATAATTTTAAATAATAAAATAATCATTTTTCCTTGCAACAGAGACTCTGTCGTGGGTGCAGTCAGCATGATAGGGAATTAAATTGTGTCAATATAACATGGTTTAATTGGATGTTGATGTAAGGTCACTGATTTGTGTTTTATTTACACTTTCTTATAGTTATTTCAATGTTCCAATCATTGTGAAGGCAAAGGAAGTTACTAGTGTACCTCACTGTACCCAGTTTTCTAGTTGCAATAGTAAATAGGGATTATAGTCTCCTTAATGGATTGACTCTCCCACCCACTGTGACAAATGTAATTGGTGGGAGAATTTAATGATATAATTTATCATTGTATTCTAATTTGTTTGTGTAGGGATATGTGGAGATGATCTAGAAAGTCAAGGTATTGAGGTCAAACACAAAGAAAGCATGCATAACATGTTTAACAGTCATCAAACATATCTATCATGTGTAGAGATATTCAATTAGGATAAATTAGAACACTATTAAACTTGTTCCCTATAGGACAAAAAGATAAAATCCATGGTGCTTGTGAAGCTAAATCATTCCAAAAACTCTTGGCTTTGACTTCTAGCCATGTTTGGCCTTCTTGATATCCTCTTGCTTCTCTTTTCTATAAAAATTTCTATGACAAGTCATTTGGTAACAATGGAAATAGTTTTCCTCAATGATTTTGCAAAATTGGCTGACTTGTGCTATTGTTGTTTTGGCATGTAAGTGGATTGGTTGTGAGGAGATTAAAGGGTTGTAAGGTGTTTGGATATAGTTGATCTTGGTAGAGAGCACCCATAAAGGCCTTGAAAAAACATAAAATAATTCGTAATAGCTCTTGAGGTCATAGCTTGCAGAGTTCAAAACTCTTTCTTCCATGGATTTCATCCACATTGAATTCATTAGGTCATAAATTTGGCGTCTCTAATCTCTATGTTCTTGTTATTATGTGTTTATGTGCATTTAAGCACTCTTACATTGCCAGAGGTGGTATCATAGGGACTATTTTTCTATATTTCTACAATACAACAACAACTTCTATTATCAATTCACATTAAGGTTAGAAAGGAATTGAGTTGGCAAAACAAGGTATGGAATATCCAACCTATACACAGATCAACAAAGCTATAAATCACATTTTTTTATGGAATGAGATGTCATAGAATGTATTAAGCAAGTGTACAAACAAATCAGAACTCTCTCAGCAATTTCTTCAACTACGTTTTTTCCTTTTAGCTTCAATTAAGTTTTTGAACCAAAATTTTGCAAGCTAATATCCTACAAACTATTTGGCAATACTATCTTAGGTGAACTGCTAATGTTGTCAAGTTTTCATGGTTATCTTGTCTTTACCAACCAAACATTCTCCTACAAGTCCTGTGTTGACTGAAATTCCTCCAATGGTTACACCTAATTTCTCTTACCTCCCCTTGTTGCAAACTTTCTCTCCTCTTTTATAAAACATCAACATCCTCCTCAAATGATCTCCTTGGTACATCATATTATAACTGATTCCACTTCTTATTTCTTCAATTTAATCATTCCCTTTTCCAATGTAATGGACTAGCTCTTCCTTCGTGGATATGCATATGTGTGTGCATATCAAATTACATAGTTTTAGTTTAAGAATTCTATGAATCAATTCTGGTTAAGTCATGTCCAATTCAAGTTGAGAATCTCCACAGTATGAGATTAGAACCAGTTTGAAGTAAGTTACATATTTTAGTCTAGGTTTAGAAAAAAAAAAGATAGGATTTTTAGTTTAGAAACACAATGTAGGAAGAAACTCCGACGAGCTCCTAAAAATAATGGTAATCAAGAAGAATCTCAAACCCAAAAATAATCTGAAGAACAATAAGAACAATCAAAACAACAAGAGGAAGTAAGAATGTGGATTGATAGACATGCCAACATCTTCCTCCACCTGTATGTGCTTTAAAATTAAATATAGGGAAAGAGAATTGTTGACCAAAGCTCTAGAAGAAATGTATGGCCATGTCAGTTAAGGTTCATGGGTCTGCAAATGAGGGATGTGTTGAAAGCATTTGGGATTTTGAAACCAATGAAATTCACAAGTGCAAAATTTTGAAGCACATGAACAAGAATAGTTTTATAGAGTATCTCATGGATATTTCAAAGAGTCGAGTGAAATGAACAAGAATAGTTTTATAGAGTATCCACATAAATCTAAATTTGGTAGAAATGCCCTTATAGGTGGGTAGGTGTCAATGCCCTCCTTCTGGCCTCCTTCAATTCTGTGGAATCTTGAGATGTGTAGGTGTCGATGCCCTCCTTTTGACCTCCTTCACCTATGCGCAATAACAAAATGAAATATAATGAAAATGACCTTTTTTTTAAAGCTCTGTAGAATCTTGAGATGTGTAGGTGTCGATGCCCTCCTTCCCACTCCCTTAACCTCTACACAATAACAAAATGAAATATAATGAAAATGCTTTTTTAAAGTTATATGCCCATGTTGGTCAAAATTGTGACCGACCCAGGAATGGGTTAAAAAAAAATTCCTTCTATAAACCAACCAAGCAAAACCATTTTAATGCTTGGTCGAAAATGTTGGTAAAAAATGTGGGTCAAATGTACTAGTGGAGGGACGCAGGTGTTGATCAAGCACAAGGATTGGAAATCACCTATATCTATTGGAGTTATGAGCGGACACCTTTATAGATTTTAGTTTGATACTCGGCACTCATGAGAAATAGTAATCCTAGAGATGTTGGAGAGATATGGCATAGGAGGATGGGCCATATACATCATGGAGAATTTAAATTGCTTTGTAGGACAATGATGGGTGATCCTAAGGTGAGCACATAGCATGATGATGTATGTAAGGGATGTGTGTTGGGGAAGTTTGTGAAAGCATCTTTTCCAAGGAGTGACACAAGATCTAAGGGTGTTCTTGATCTTGTACATTCAGATGTAGGTGGACCAATGTCAATGAAGTCTCTAAGAGGATATGAGTACTATGTTACTTTTATTGATGGTTTCTCTAGGAAGATGTGGATATACTTCTTGAAGCCAAGGATGAGGTTTTCAGTCGCTTCCAATAGTTCAAGGCTCTTGTGAAGAACTTGACAGGAAGGAAGACAAAGGTTCTTTGGTCAAACAATAGAGGTGAGTACAAAGGAAATGAATTCTAGGAGTTCTCTACTAGGGAAGGAATCAAGATAGAGTGGACTATTCCTTACAATCCACAACAGAATGGAGTTATTGAGAGAAAGAATTGGTATATACTGAAGGCAACATGTGCTATGCTACATGACCAGGATATGCCCTGCTACTTATGGGAAGAGGCATGTAGTACAACTATGTACATATAGAACAGGGTTCCACATAAGGTACTAGGGAAGATGACACCATAGGAAGCTTTCATAGGGAAGAAGCCAGACATTAATCACTTCATGATATTTGGAAGTTTGGCATATTGTCATGTATTCCAGGTGATACACGTACCAAGTTAGATTAGATTTTAGAGAGGGGGTACTTTTTTGGGTATAGTGAAACCTCAAATGCATATCAAATATTTATTCCAGGGACAAGGAGGATTATAGTCAAACATGATGTTAAGTTCATGGAGGACAAGGCATTTAGGAGGTCCAAAGATTTGCCAGCAAAAGATTAGAGTGTGAAGCCGATAGAAGCTCCAACAATAGCTCAACCAACTCAAGGGAAACAAAGCTTGAGTGCAATTAATAGTACAATCATAGGCTCAAGTAGTGAGATTTTGTAAAGTATAGAGAAATTGGTGCAACAAGAAATGCATCAAGAAGATATGGAGATTAATATCTCATCCTCTACAGTTGGCAGCAGGAACCATGAGTTTCAACAAAGTGATACTCAGGAGTGTGAGGGAACTCCTAGGAGGAGTACAAGACTAAGGAGACAACCAGTCAAGTTCAATGACTATGTGGCTTTAGTCAACTAGTTGGTAGATAGTGAGCCTTCTAGTTATCAGGAGGCTGCACAACATCAGGTGTGGTAAGATGCGATGGTTGAAGAATATACCTCAATAATGTAGAATGATGTGTGGGAGGTAGTGCCTAGACCAATAGATAGGGAAGTGATTGGATCATGGTGGATCTATAAGATCAAGAATGGTGCATATAGTAGTATCAAGAAATATAAGAAAAGGTTCATGGAAAAGGGGTTTTCTCAAAAGAAGGAAATAGACTATGAGGAGATATGTGCTCCAGTGTCTAGGTATACTTCTATACAAGCTATGATCCCATTTACAACATAGATGAGATGGTAGATCCATCAAATGGATGTCGAGACAACATTTCTTAATGGCGAGCTGAAGGAGGAGGTATACATAGAACAACCATAAGGCTTTGTAGCACACATAAAAGAGACCCACATGTGCAGATTGAAGAGAGATTTGTATAGACTCAAGAAGGCTCCCAAAGTGTGGTATAAGCGCATTGATAGTTACTTGCAAGAAATGGGCTTTGTGAAGAGTGAGGTAGATGTCGACATCTACTACTTGGTGGTTGGGGGTGAGGTCCTCATTCTTGTTCTATATGTGGATGACTTGTTTCTAACAGGTTCACTAGGGCTCATAAAGGAGTACAAGAGGAACCTTGTAGTAGAGTTAAAGATGAAGGATTTGGGACTTATGCACTACTTTCTAGGCATGGAGGTTTGGCAGATAGATGGAGAGATTTTCCTTGAGCAAGGGAAATATTACATTGAAATCTTGAAGAGATTTTGGATAGAGGACTGCAAAGCCATGTTTACACCTATTATCATGAATTGGAGCAAGGTAGATACATCCAAAGAGAAGGATGTAGATCCCACCTTATATAGGCAGTTTATTGGTTCGCTCATGTATTTTGTCAACACTAGGCCAGACATAGCATTGGTAGTAAAATATCTTAGTCATTTCATGGTGGAGCCAAAGAGAGTGCATTGGACAATGACAAAGCATGTGTTGCATTATCTTCGTGGTACAATTGAGTATGGGATCAGATATGTTTGGGGTGAAGGTATCAATTTGATAGGCTAGACTGATGTAGATTGGGTAGGCAGTACAATGGACAAGAGAAGCACTTCAAGGTGTTGTTTCAGTTTGGGATTGAGAGTTGTCTCTTGGTTCAGCAGGAAGCAGAAGTATGTGGCTTTGAGTTCTACAAAAGATGAATACATAGTGGCTAGCATGGTGGTGTGTGAAGCTATATGGATTTGGAAGTATCTAGTGGCCTTGTTTGGTCAATATTTGAGACTATTGTGATACACTGTGACAATCAGAGTTGCATCAAGTTGTTTGAGAATCCAATGTTTCATGAAAGGTCTAAACATATAGACATTAGGTATCACTTCATCAAGGATTGTGTACAATGGGGGATTGTTCAACTACAGTACATACCTACAGAGGAGTGGGTAGCATGCATTCTGATAAAGACATTAAGGAAGGTGAAATTAATCTTCTTCAAAGATAAGTTGGGTGTTATAAAGAACCACTTCCTCACTAAGAGGGAGTGTTAGTTAGGTAGCTAGGAAAGTTGTTTCTCCATTTGTAATAATTAGAAAATTGTTGTTCTTTGGTTAGAGCCAAAACAATATTTGTTAATTAATTGATTTATTTGGAAACTTCTAGCAACTAATTGGTTAGGGTTTGTTAGGAGGTTTTTAATCTCATCCGTTGATTGAGAATCAATCTCGGCCATTGATTTTTCAATGAGGATAGTATAAGAAGGGGTTAGTAGGCATTTGGAGAGCACACAAGCACAAGTTGGAGAACATACCAACACAAGTTGGAGAGCATTTGTAGTGTTAGAAAATGAGTTTACAGTGATAGAAAACAATCTTGTAGTGTTACCAAGGGCGCATTGATAGTGTTGGGGATAGAAGTGGAGGAATATTAGTAGGAAGAACTGGGAGATTGTCAAAGTTTTGCCAGTGAGAGGCAAGGAATTTTGTATCTCTTAATTTGTTGAAGTTTAATATATTTCTCATTTGAGTACTAGTTTTCCCCTTGGGGTTTTTCTAGGGATAATTGTCCAAAAATATTGTGTCATTGTGTTGCATATTTCTTTCCATGTTTTTATTGGTGAAGTTGCAGTTGTGTTATTTTTCAATATTAGCTGTGAATTTATTTTTTGTAGTTAAATAATCTTAATAATATAGGAGATTAATAATCAGTGACTGCAATATAATTTTCACACTAAGATGATTCTTAAGTTTATTTTATAAAACTTTAGCATATGTATTCAAGACTACATTCCTTATAGTTGGAATTGATAATAATGAGATCATAACACGCATGTTTCTTCTAATTCCATTTTTCCAAGTTCATGATAATCACATAATCTAACCACATAAAGATATGTTTCATATTGATTACATTAAATAAGTTCATTGAATAATGTCATGATCTCATGGCAATGAAATACATATTGAATGACATTAATGTACTAGAATGGCACAATTGTATTAAAGGTAACTAAGGTACTCAACATATTAGTTCTGAAGTGATACACATCTCATCTAGAATTTTAAAGAGCTACAATAGAAACAATGACATTTTTTGAAAAAGTAATAAATTGAGTACTCCATTAACAATTGGAATAGGAAATTACACATTATAATTACAAAATAACATGGTTTACAACCAACCTAGGCACCCTTTGTAAGATTCCTGAATGGCATCCATTTCAGCAAGAAACTGAATGGTGGGTAATAAGGCAACCAAATTCCCTGTATGCTTTTCCATAATAGTGGAAACCACCTTTTGGAGACCCTTATTACCACCTCTAATGTGATAGTTTTGAGTTGAAAAAACAATAAATGACTTAAACATTTTCTAGTTATTTTATCGTAATTCAATTTAATTATAGGAGCAATATTATTTTGTAGAAGAGCCTTTGCAACTAATGCTATAAATGAAGACCTACGAGGTGACCCTTTACTCCCTTTCATATTGCTTAGCTCCAAAGTCTTTCTTGTGTATGCACCCTAAAATGGTCGCCTAGACTTTGGACCCCCATTTCTGCAATTTCTCAAATCCCTGAATCAATATTTTTAAAAATCAACAATATCAATTATATCAATTTTCTTGATCAAATCATAATCAATTCAATATTTCCTAAGGTTTGAGCCTTATTTAATTTAAAAGAAAATAAAAATAAAAATCTTATTTAATTAAGAGAATAAATCTCTTTTAATTAATTAAAAATCTCTTTTAATTAAATAATAAAATCACTTTATCCTAAGCTTTTATTTAATTAAAAGGAATTTCCTCCCCTTTTATTTAAATAAAAAATCTCCACTTTTCTTCTTATCCTATGTTGCACAAATAAAATATTTAATTCTTATTTATAAAGAAAAATAAAATATAAAATAAAAGAAAAGTATTTTTTGTCTCACATGGACATAAAGTAAATGCTCAACATAAAGTAAATGCTTCTAATTTTCTTATTGGAGGATATTTGTGCACAAGGATCAAGCTTCTTTTTTTCTCCACCGTTCATTAAGTCTTTTGCCTCTTAATCACAATGGTCCATTCCTTTTCACTTCCTATAAAAGAAGAGCTCTCTCCTTCATTTTCATATTTTAAGTTTTTATGTTATTGTTATGCTACAGGTTTTCTAAGTCATCTTGAAGCTTTTGGAGACATTCTTGCATCAAGTTTTGAAGATTTGGAGCATCATTGACATTCATCTTACATCTACATCACATCCTAGCTTGCATCATAGTTGAATAATCATGGTATCATTTCCTTTCATGTTTTAGATTAATCTCACATAGTCTAATTAGAGGGTTTGTAACTCTTTCATTTCCACTTTCATAACCTAATTTGCATACTAGCATGCTCATCTTAGATTAATTTTGCATTGCATTACATTCATATTGATTTCATTGGAGATATTGACATTCTTTCCCTTGTTTTCATTGTGAATCTCTCATTGTATGGTTGACTAGCAAGGTCATGAGTTTATAGCTCTAGCTGAGAGCAATTTTACAAATCTTGCAACTCCATGCATAGAGAGCTATGGATCGATTTGTGAGGTCTCATTATTGATTTTTCTTGCATGTAAGGATTCATAGAAGTGTGGTCACATTTTCACCATACATTTTTGGCACCCACCATGGGGAAACCCACCTCTTGCATGCTGGTTTTGATTATTTTTGGAGCTAACCCTTGTGCAGATTTGTTTGGAGATGAAAAACCCTAGATTTGAAAGATTTGATCATATCTCTCAAATGGCTTGGTGTTCTAGTCTCAACATTTTTTTTCAAGTTGGTGACATATCAAAGAAGTTCCAAAAATAATTTTAGAATTTTTGGAGGTGATTTGTATTTTTTATGATTTTTTCTTTATTTTTCATAAAAAATCAATTTTTGGTGCAAATCTACGTATTTTTAAGAAATTTTTACATTTCTAGAAAGGTCTTAAAATTCTACAAGGGGTCTATTCACTATGTTTTTAATTTAGAAATCATATCATAGCTCATTTGGTCAATTTATAAAAATTGGTCTATTTTGGTAAAATGGGTCTCGAGGGCACAAATGAAGAGATTTTTCTAAAAATTTTACATTTTTGGAAAGCTCTCTATTTTTTGAAAGAGGTCTCTTTTTAAATTTTAGGTTTAGGGTCTGAATTCATGTGGTAAAAATTAAATCTTGTTGACTAGGTCAAATGCAAAAAAAATAAAATTTTGTGATGGGTATGCACTTATTTTTTATTGCATGATATGAGTTATCATTTGAATTATTTGCTGGTTATCATTGCTTCTAACAATTGATTTTCAGATCTAACCCTAGGGTTTGCATAAGTTGGATATACATTGCATATCTTATTTGCTTATTTTCTTGTCTTGTTCATTTGAAGGTGCTCTTGCTTTCATGGAAAATGCTTAAAACAAAGCGTTGGACTTGAGGTACTTTGTTCTATCTCTACAACATTTGAATTTTGGGATTAAAATTGAACCTCTCATGTGTTTGGCTTGCGTGTTTACATGCTTTCATAGAACACATTTCAATTGATGCTCTTAATGGGAAATGAATGAACATAGATTTGCTTTCATACAAGGTTGTGTAAGTGAATGCTTGTGTTTAAACCTTAAGTAATTCTTGGTTTCAATATCAAATATCTCATTGAGTGATTGAGGACATGGATTCATTCCTTGTTTACATAGGGAGTTAAATGCACCACTTTGTGGACTCACTCTATGTTTGCTTGGAAAGTTAAATATTCTATTGATTCAACTCTTTGTCATTTGTGAGTAGTATTGATAAGAAACTTTAGATTACTTGTGATTGATCTAGATTGCTATCTTGGGTTATTGGACTCGCTAATCTATCGGTCCCTCATTTCTACCCCGTGGTTGCAAGATCAGCACCACATTAAAGGGGAGGGGTCTATAGGAAAGAAGTGTTAATTGCTCCACTAGGCAACCCTTTTGTGCTTTTTGGAACTCACTTATTTTCTAAAGTGTGGACTTACTTTGAGTTGATGTGAGGAGTTAAATGTTCCACTTTTGGGCTCACTTTGAGTTGGTGTGAAGAGTTAAATGTTCCACTTTTGGACTCACTTTGAGTTGGTGTAAAGAGTTAAATGTTCCACTTTTGAACTCACTTTGAGCTGGTGTGAAGAGTTAAATGTTCCACTTTTGGACTCACTTTGAGTTGGTGTGAAGGGTTAAGTGTTCCACTTTTTGGACTCACTTCACATTATCTTAAATGGTTAAATGTTCCACTTTTGGACTCACTTCACATTCTCTTAAAGGGTTAAATGTTCCACTTTTGGACTCGCTTCACATTATCTTAAAGGGTTAAATGTTCCACTTTTGGGCTCGCTTCACATTATCTTAAAGGGTTAAATGTTCCAATTTTGGACTCACTTCGCATTTACTTGAGGAGTTAAGTGTTCCACCTTTAGTGCTCTAAATACTTTTGATAGTGAATTACTTAGTTTTTATTTCTAGAAGGCCTACTTGGGGACACACCACCTCAAGGGATGACCTTAACTCTTATGTTCCGGCGGAGTATAAATATCAGGAGGTGAATCCAAAGACACCTCTCTTGGGAATTGAGTTTGATATCACTCTTGGCTAAGCCTCAAAGAACTTTATACCTTTGAGAAGTGAAGGAGGAGATTTGGGTTACTGTCTCCCTTCGACTGTGTGATTTTAGATTTTTCTCATCTACAGATTTGGGCCTCACGTACCTTGCGTATATCGAGGAATCTTTTTAGAAAGCCATGTATATCCTTGTAGATAGCTTGATAAGGTGTTGTTGTGTTCTAAGTGCCTGCTAAAACATTGTCAAGAACATACACAAGTAGAACCTTTAAGGAGTAGAAATACTAAGTCACTATAATTTTTCATGTGCAAGGTTGCTTTGCCCCTTGCTCATTGTTTGAAGACAATTGCTTGCTTGAACTCCTTGATTGCTGTCTTATGTGCTTGATAAAATGCTGAAAATCTGTTAATGTGTCTGATTAAACCACAAAACAACTAAATTCTTGAGTTGAAACACCCAAATTTTTATAGCTTGCTCGATTTTCTATCCTGACATTAGAGACTTGTTTTGACTTTAAATCTCTAGTTTTTGCCCTCTAGGAATAGCATCAATTGGTTTATAAGGCCACTTTGGAAATAGTTGTCAGGTTAGAAAGTTATTCTTGGTGAGAAAGCTTATCTCTAGAATTGTTAGCTACATTCTTGGAGAATTTTAGTGCTCTTATTGTCCAAATCACTTTCATTTAATCAATTTCAATTATATTTTGGCCTAGTCCAACCTCCTGATTCAAAAGTGCAAGGATATTCATCCTTTGATTTTAGCACCTCTTTGACAGTGTTGGTAAAGCCCCTTTATTTCTATCTTTTCATTTCATTTTGGACAATAGAGAACTTTGATTATCCTAGCTTGGTGTTGACACTTTGCAAGGTTACCCTATCATTAAGAATCTTTTTCTTTCATGTTAGTTACAACAAGGTACCAAGTCAATCAAGGGAAGCGACCCCCTGTTGTCTTTAGCTAGTTACCACCAGTTAAGACTCGTCAACAACATAAGGGAAAAGGACCCCTTTTTGATCAATCTCCTAAGAGTGAATCTAAGATTTGTTCTAATCTGAAAGGTAATCCTAGTGAAGTGAGTACCTCTTGAGCACCCATTTCATCAAGTATGGACATGAGTTACACCTTCACTCGACAACAAAGAGAAGCAATGAACCAGACTCTTGATGACATATTTCAACGGCATAGGGGTAACATGATGTCTGTTGGGTCTACATATGCTAGTCCACCTAGATCACCCCCGATCAACACAAGGTATCTTGATGCTCACCAACAAGCTGAGAGACATCACCAACAAACTCACTCAGATTCAGGGTCACAACATGAAGACCAAAGCAATGAGTCTAGTGACCACCACATCAATGCAGCCAATGCAATCAAATAGTCAAGGCAACCTTCTCCACTTAGAGATACCTCTTGATATGAAAATACGAGATTGAAGAGCATTGAAAGGGAGAAGCAAGCCTATTTAGATGAACAAGCTACTAAAAAGAAGAAATTTAGACAACTAGAGCAAGAGGAACGTGCATTATTGGACATAAGGAAAAGAGTCGCTCAAGAAGAAGAAGATAGACTCTATGCACAACAACTCCAAAATTGATTCAATGGGAGGGGTACTAATAGTGGGACCCACTCACCCCCATCTACTCCCTCACCAAGTCCTAGAAGAAGGTCAAGGATGCCCTCGAGATCCCCAAGTCCTAGAGGTAGAAGGACTTCAAGATATGATCACCATAGGAGATAGTCACCTCCTAGACTTTCAAAGAAACCCTCCCAATGAGAACATCATGGCTCACAACATGGAGGAAGTTATGCCAACTTCGATCATATAGACTTCATGGCTATTCAACAAGAACCTTCGTTTCAAGCCTATGTCGAAAGGTATGTGGAACAGAATAAAGATCAATTCTTAGAAAGTCTAAGTAATAAAGGTGCAAGAGTTCCCTTTGATTTTGATGTGGATAGAAAGGTAAAGAAGAAAGACCCATCCACAAATGAAGTGATCAAGAAATTGCAAAGAGATGTGGACAAAATGAGGGCTCCTAAGAGTACTTTCAACTTGGACTCTATTTGTCCCAATCCTATTGACAATAGTGTGGTGCTGGTTGAGTTTCCTAAGAAAGTTGAGTTTCCAACCTATGACAAATATGATGGCATTGGTGACCCTCACGACCATGTTAGATAGTTCTACATAATGAGCTTTTCTTTTCACCATGAAGACTCCTACTTGATGAGATTATTCCCAAGGAGTCTCAAGGGTCAAGCCATGGAGTGGTTTACTAACCTTACTCCTCCAGTTAAGACATTTAGAGAGCTTGTGGAAAGATTTGTTCAACATTTTTCTTACAACTTATCAAGTTCAGTCACCATGCTTGATTTGTGCAAACTCAAACAAAATCAAGGAGAACCTTTTGTCACCTTCTTGCAAAGCTGGAGACGGTTGTGCTCGAAGTATCCTAGGACAATTCCTGAGGAGGAAAGAATAGACATCATTGTGAGCAACTTGGTACTAGAATTAAGGTATGAAGTAAGGAAGATCCCATTTAATTCTTTTGATACCATGGTAGAAGTGGCGTTTCGCATAGAGGATGTCCTAAAAGAACAAGGAATTTTGGCCAAGACAACTAATAACAACAATGGCCAAAACAACAATAATAATGGTAATAAGGACAAAAAGAACTCCTATTGGATAAGAATAAGCAAGTGGTCAATGATGGAGTTGTTGACTCATCACAACCTAAGAATGAAGGAGTTCTTAATCTCTCTAATGTAGTCCAAGCCATGAAGTTGCAAACATCTTCAGCACAACAAGAAAATAAACCCAAGTATCAAGGGAGACCTAAAATAGAAAAGAGACAATTTACCAAACTTGGGGACTCCTATGCAGACATTTTCAAGATGTTAATTGCTCATAATTTGGCACAACCTCAGGATCCTACAAAGTTCCACATACCGGATCCTAAACCTCATTGGTGGGATGAGAAGGCTTTTTGTGTCTTTCACAATGGAATTGGACATGATATAGAAAATTGTTTTAAACTTAAGCATCTTGTCCAAGATCTTATTGAAAGTGGAAGATTACAAGTTGATGGTTTAACCACTAATGCGGATCACAAATATTTTAAAGAACCCTTGCCCAAATATGAGAAAGGAGAGAATTCTAACAATAAGAACGGCAAGGCTGCTATCAACTACACTTACACAAATGCTGAAAATGTTATTAATATGCTTGAAGTTGTTGATGATAATGTCAACATGATGAGAAGGAAAGACCCTTATGGATATGATGTGGATTCAACTCCTATGCCTGATGAAGGACCTATTGTGGTACTAAGAGGTCCTCACTCACGAAGGATGTCTCAACCCCTCAATGCAGTCACTAGGAGTCAGTCTCAAGCTCCCATTATTATTAGAGGTCGTAACTCTAGTAAGTCTAAGTAGCCTGTGTCAAAAGGTGTTTTTCCTAAATCTGTTGTTGGTCCTTAGTTGAATTATAATCTTGTTGACCAATTATAGCATACACTAGCACAGATTTCAATCTTTGAACTTTTGGAATTGTCCCCTAAGCATAAGTGTGTCCTTGAGGATGCCTTGCGAGTGGCTAATGTCCCTAATGATATAGATGTAGATCAATTCCAGAATATGGTCAACCACTTAGCTAGCCCTCACTACCTTACATTCTCAGAAGAAGATGACAAATCATTAAGCCACCCACACAATTTGGCCCTTCATATAGAGGTTATGATCCACAAGACCCGTGTCAGGCGTGTGTTGATAGATGGGGGTGTTGGGCTTAATATTTGTTCTTTGAGCTTATTGAAGGCATTGGGTTATTTAGAAGAATTCATTGACACAAGGAAGAAGATAACTATCAAGCCTTATGATGAAGCAGAATGTAGTTCTAAAGGATTGGTTGTTCTTCCTATCCGAATTGGTCCTGTAGAGAAATATATTTTGTTTCAGATTGTTGATGCTGGTCCTTTGGCTTAAAATATTTTGTTGGGTAGACCTTGGATACATGAAATGCAAGCAGTCCCATCTACTTATCATCAATGTGTGAAGTTCCCTTACAATGGAGTAGAAGTTTGCATACTTGGGGATAACACATTGTCAGTCAACACAATTTCAGCAGGGTCTCACATTCCTTTGAATAGGGAGGCTGACACTTTTGATACTACATTTGAACAATGCAAAGACAAATTCAAAGCCATGGATCTTGGCATGGGGGATTACAAAATTGATTCATTCACAAAATTGCCAATTTCCCCTAGCTCTTATGGCAAACCTTCTCAAGATATGAAACCCTCATCTTCAGCCATGACATTGTTCGACAAGTTTGTAGAATCCTCAGTTTTGATTCAAGAGGAAAAAGAAGAGGTTGCCGTTAGCGACTGGATTTACTGAGAGGAGAAATACCGACATAATGAAGATTTTGCACCTTCCCCTCGAGCTTATGGGAGAGGGTATACATTGGTCAAGAATATGGGTTATCCAAGACATGGTCCCCTTAGTCATCGGTTGGATGCCAAAGCTGAACCTCTTAACCATGCCCTTTTTGGATGAAGGAATAAGTCAATAGTTGGCTTAGGTTTTGAAAATAAGAAGAAGAAAGGTGTCCCTATCCCAGCTGCGACGGACAGTGATAGTGATTCAGACTACACACCTGATCTTTCCAATCCACAAGACATGTCTGATGATTGGGTACCTTCAACAAATCTCCTTTGGGGAGATTCAAAAGATTTGACAATTGACAGTCCTACTATCCTAGCTACGATAGATAGTGACTATATGAATGCTAGACTGACAATGGAAAGTTTTTCTATCCTAGCTATGACAGATAGTAACAATGCTAGTGCTAGAGAAAGGGAAACCTTTCCTAACCTTGAGGCTTCTACATCACGAGGCCCAAATAATGATTCAGAGACAGACTCACATGAGTTTGAATGGGACTCACTTTCAGATGCAATAGTTGATTTGGACATGGATGTTGTCCATACTTATAGTACTCAACCCGATGTGACCAACAAGCCTAGTGTAGGACTAGAGGATTGGACTCCTCAAATTGCCTTAGTGGATGACACTTTGCTTGGTAGGACAAAACCTAATTCGGGTATCTTAGAAGGAGACTTGATGAATCCCAATTGTATGGTCTCCAGAGATAACACCTTCCACATACACAATGTTGAACCAATCATTGACCTACCCCTTGTTCATTTCCACTTAATTGATTGGTCTCAACGTTACCAAGAGCCTCAGCTCTTAAAATTTCAGAATGACTATGAAATTGCCTGTTATCTAAATGATCTTGAACCCATAGTCTCTTCCACCAATGAACCAACAACATGTATGACAGAGCTTGATATTAAGTACCTCAGTCTAAAAATAAAAGAAAAAAAAAAAAAGAAAAAAAAGTTTGATGGCAAAAACCACTTTGTGGCGGTGTCAGAACCCAAAATAGTAAAAATAAATGACGTATCTAAGGGTGAAAACCTCTTTGAGGCACCTAAGGATGGGGTACTTAATAACTTGCCAAGTTACTTCCAAGATAGGTCATCAGTTCTCATTGAGCCCACACAACCAGTGAATTTGAATATAGAAGAGGCTCCCCAAATAGTGCACCTAGCTCAGTCTCTATCAGTTGAAAAAGAGGCATATACAAGGTTTTTGCAAAAGAAGAAAATCAACTTTGCTTGGACATATTCTGATATGCTAGGGCTTGACACTGATCTTATTATGCATCATCTATCTATAGCTCTAGGAATAAAACCGATCAAACAAAGGTTGAGGAAAATGCACCCTCACATAGCTCTTCTTGTTAAAGCTGAATTAGAAAAGCTCTTACGCGTAGGATTCATTCAAGCTATTGACTATGCTGAGTGGATCTCCAATATTGTTCCAGTTTCAAAACATGATGGATCCATTCACATTTGCATAGACTTCAGAGACCTCAACAAAGCATGCCCAAAGGATGACTTTCCACTCCCAAACATAGACATGATAGTTGATATGAAGACGGGTTATGAGATATACTCCTTAATGGATGGGTTTTCCAGATATAACCAGATAAAAATAGCTCCTAAAGATCAAGAGAAAATAGCTTTCACATGTGCATGGGGAACCTATTGTTGGAACGTCATGCCATTTGGCCTAAAGAATGCAGGAGCAACATACCAACGAGCTATGACCACAATTTTTCATGATATGATGCATAAGAACATGGAAGATTATGTGGATGATACCTTGGCTAAATCTAGGAAACGGGATACACATCTCGACGATTTGGAAGTGATTCTAGATCGCATGGAACAGTTTCACCTTAGATTGAATCCAAAAAAGTGTGCATTTGGAGTTACCTCAGGTAAACTTCTAGGATTCATAATTTCAGCAAAAGGAATAGAGGTTGATCCTGAAAAGGTCCAAGCTATCTTAGATATGCCACCTCCAAAGAACATAAGTCAAATGAGAAGTCTTCAAGGATGACTCCAATCTATACAGAGGTTTATTTCACAACTTGCAGATAGAGCACAACCTTTCAATAAAACATTGCATAAGGGAGTCACATGTGTGTGGAATGAGGATTGCCAAAAGAGCCTTGATCAAATAAAATAGTATTTGGCTAATCCTCCAATTTGGATGCCTCCTATTCCAGGGAAACCATTGATTTTGTACATTTCAGCAATACAGTCTTCCTTGGGGGCATTGTTGGCTCAATTAGATGACATTGGGAAAGAAAGGGCCATATACTACATTAGTCGTACTCTAGTATCTTATGAGATCAATTATAATAACATTGAGAAGTCTTGTCTTGCAGTAGTGTTTTCTTCCCAAAAGTTGCGACACTATATGCTTGCTCATACTATACATTTGGTTGCAAAAATTGATCCCCTTAAGTACTTGCTTAGTAAGGCTGCCCTCACGAGTAGACTTGCTGAGTGGATGATGGTTTTATCTAAGTTTGATATAAAGTACATTGACAGAAAGGCCATAAAAGGGCAAGCTATTGCTGATCAGTTAGCTAATTTTCCAGTTAAGGATAGTGTGCCTATTCAGGTAGAGTTTTTAGATGAACACATTCTATACATGACCACTCGCACTTGGAAGATGTTCTTTGATGGTTCCAACATGCAAAATGGATCAGGTGCGGGAGTATTGTTTATTTCTCCTTATGGGTATAATATACCAAAATCCTACAAACTTTTATTCCCATGTACAAACAATATTGCAGAATATGAAGCATTAACCAATGGATTGAAACTAGCTATAGAATGGAACATAATAGAGTTGCATGTCTTTGGGGATTCACAATTAATTATCAACCAAGTCAATAAGGAGTATCAAACCAAAGATGATAAATTGATACCTTACAAAAAGATGGTTGATTCATTGAGACGTTACTTTACTTTTGTGACATTTCAACAAATCCCTAGAGTAGAAAACAAAGCTGCAGATGCTATGGCTACATTAGCTTCACTCCTATAGTTGGAACAACATGAATCCAAATTTGAATTCCTGGTGGAAGAGCTACACCACCCCATCTTTGACTCATCTGAAAACAATGTCATTTGTACCCTTGTCACACATGAGTCTTCCTGCTATGGTGCTATCTATTCATATCTATGTGATGGCATCATCCCTGACACTTTCAACCGTTATGAATGCTGAAACCTCATCTGTAACACCTCTCACCACACCCTTATCTCTGGTGATTTATATAGGAGGGGTTTAGATGGGACACTTCTTAGGTGCTTGGAAAAGGAGGAATTCGATGAAGCATTAGTTGACATTCATGAGGGTATTTGTGGTGGACACTCTAATGGTCTTGCCATGGCCCGAAGGTTGCTTAGGGCGGGGTATTACTGGCCCACAATGCAAACTGATGTAGTAGCTTTCTCTAAATCTTGTGAGAAATGTCAAAAACATGGAAACCTGATTCACACTCCAGGGAGGGAGCTAATTCCTTCTATTTCTCATTGTCCATTTTAGCGCTGGGCCTTTGACCTTGTTGGGCAAATTCACCCCAACTCATCAGGTGGACATAATTTTATCATCACAGCTACTGATTATTTCACGAAATGGGTAGAGGCAGTCCCTCTTTCTGTTGCCTCAGGCAAAACAGTTTCCCTATTTATTCTGAATCATATTATTTTTTGATTTGGAGTGCCTTTTGAGATTATTACTGATAATGGAGGTTAATTCAAGAACAAGGACCTAAAGCATTTATGCAAGAAGTTTAAAATTAAGCAACATTGGTCCTCCATCTATTTTCCACAGGGAAATGGACAGGCGGAAGCCTCTAATAAAACCATTCTTAAAATCCTTCATAGAACAGTACACAAGAATGGTAGGGATTGACACTTACAAATCAATCCAGCACTATGGGCCTATAGAACTAGCATTCATACACCTACAGGAGATACTCCTTTTGCTCTTACCTATGGCGCTGAAGCAGTGTTGCCTTTAGAAGTAGAGATACCTTCACTTAGAATCTCTCTCAAAAGTTTGAGTACAGATGAGGATTACCGTGCCATGAGGTTACAAGAACTAGAACTTCTAGATGAGAAGCGTAAGGCTTCCTTTGATCACATGAGAGTATATCAGAAGCGTATGTCCAAAGCATTCAACAAGAAGGTTCACCCTAGGGAATTTCAGATAGGTGATCTTGTTTTGAGAGAGAACCCTAAGAATCAACAAAATAGAGAACAAAAGGGCAAGTTCGAACCTAATTAGCTTGTACCATACATTATTACAGTAGGTTTTGGTGCAAGTGCATATTTATTGTCAAATGAAGATGGAGAACAGCTCCCTGAGCCCATCAACATTTTTCACCTAAAGAAGTTCTATCCTTGATGCCCATTTCTATCTGGGGGCATCTTTTGTATATATTTTATTGATCCTAAAAAATACCAAAAAAAATGATATATGATGCTGAAAATTTTTTTAAAAGCATATACAGTCCTGAAAAAATACAAAAAAATTAAAAAATTTGAAAAAATACAAAAAACAAAAATAGAAAAAGTTCCCTAGTGAAAACTTGGAAATAGGCGCCTTGGTAGCAAAAATACAAAAAAAAAGAAAAAAGAAAAAATTGCAATAAATCCAAGTGGTGAAAACCTGGAAACAGGCACTACTTGAGGCCTTTGCACCCCTATTTGTTAGCATGCATCGTCGACACTTAGCCACTTTCCATCATGCCTTGACCTTATTTGACTTGGTTTGGAATTGGTCTTTATCTTTGTCTGGGGGGCATAACTGTTCACATTGGTCCTTTAGGTGCGTTTGTCTCTTGGGGCATTTCACAACAGGTATTTTTCAACACCACCCCAAATAGTATTTTTCAAACACTACCCTTGCGTCGAGTGTTTCTTAACACTTATCAGATGTCTTACCCTACAGTCTAGTATGATGTGATATTTCTCATTTACAGATGTGATAATCAGAGTTTGACTCTATGACCAACACACATGCACTTAAACAATCAACTCATTGAGATATGTTGACTTTATTTTTCTTTGTGTGCTGTCTATGAGGATTTCTTTGATGAGTGGTCTCTCCTTGAGAAGTTTTTGATGATGCATAGCTAGAAGACTGAGGGTATGAGAACATGTTTTATTTCTTTATCTGCTTGTGGGTATATTTTGTTGATCCTAACTGTCATGAGCATTTATGCTGGTCTTACTTGACACTATGGATTGACAAGATATTATCCTTGACTGTTTTGTGAGTGCATGCTTCTAGTTATCCTGACTTTCAAGTGTCTTGATACAAGCATAATCTCACCATATCAAATTTAGGTGATCTCACTGCATTAGTCATCTGGACTTACATGTCTTTGATGCCTAGGTGGGATTTCCATATTTCTATCTGATAAAGATCATATTCATATACACATAGTTATGCTAGTGTGCATTGTATGATCTTACGATGCTACCAATAATGCTCGATGATGATAATTAGATGTCTATAGATGTTGTGACCTTGCAAGTCAACCACTTTCATAGTAGCTTGCATTCTTAGGTTCATCATAGTTTAGTTTTTGCATCTTGCATATGGAGAGAGCTCTCTTTTTTATCATTTATGGACTAGTTGGTCAACTGTGCTCATTTTTTGATTCTTCTTGATCATATCTTTCATTTCTGATCTTTCATATCACATCATTTTCTATCCATTTTCAGACTTGAAATTGAAATCCGAGTCGCGTTTCCAAGCTTTCTCATTCTTCTACGCAGTTGATTGACCTTTTGAGGCATAATTCTTTGATCTTTGATAGAATTTCTTCCTTTCCATGTCTTCCAAACTTCTAGTCTTTCATTCACCCCTTTCGCTTCCTTTCTCTAAGGTTTGACGTAATTTTTATCCTATATCCTTCCCAATCAAACCTAGTCAACCTGGGGCATATCTTCACTGTTTGATGGTTATCCTATCATGTTCTATCCTTCGATTATGATTTATTGTGACTTGAGAAGGTTTATCAATTTTTTGTTCTCCTCTATCTGATTTCGATTTTGATTCCGAGGGGGTAGTACCTATCAGCTTTAATCTTTGATTCAGCTTTATCATTTAGCTCAACTTGAGATTCTTATTTTGAGACTTGATTATCACCTAGCAGCAATGGTGGTGATTTTGTCTTTCAATTTTTATCTCCTATTTTTCAGACTTGATTATTGCCTAGCAGTGATGGCGATAGTTTTGTCTAAGGCTTGATTTGCACCTAGCAGTGATGGTGTTGGGCTTGTCTTTCAGTTGTTGTTTATGCTTGTCCCGATGTGTTCCCAAAATGAACACACAACTAGATTGTTTTGTGATCCCAAATCGATCTCACATTTCAATTTTTCTTTGACTGCATGTGTTCTTGAAATGATCACACATTAGTCAAAGAGGGGCAAATGTATGCACCCTAAAATGGTCGCCTAGACTTTGGGCCCTCATTTCTGCAATTTGTCAAATCTCTGAATCAATATTTTTAAAAATCAACAATATCAATTATATCAATTTTCTTGATCAAATTATAATCAATTCAATATTTCCTAAGGTTTGAGCCTTATTTAATTTAAAAGAAAATAAAAATAAAAATCTTATTTAATTAAGAGAATAAATCTCTTTTAATTAAATAATAAAATCACTTTATCCTAAGCTTTTATTTAATTAAAAGGAATTTCCTCCCCTTTTATTTAAATAAAAAATCTCCACTTTTCTTCTTATCCTATGTTGCACAAATAAAGCATTTAATTCTTATTTATAAAGAAAAATAAAATAAAAAATAAAAGAAGAGTACTTTTTGTCTCACATGGACATAAAATAAATGCTCAACATAAAGTAAATGCTTCTAATTTTCTTATTGGAAGATATTTGTGCACAAGGATCAAGCTTCTTTTTTTCTCCACCATTGATTAAGTCTTTTGCCTCTTAATCACAATGGTCCATTCCCTTTCACTTCCTATAAAAGAAGAGCTCTCTTCTTCATTTTCATATCTTAAATTTTTATGCTATTGTTATGCTACAGGTTTTCTAAGTCATCTTGAAGCTTTTGGAGACAATCTTACATCAAGTTTTGAAGATTTGGAGCATCATTGACATTCATCTTGCATCTACATCACATCCTAGCTTGCATCATAGTTGAATAATTATGGTATCATTTCCTTTCATGTTTTAGATTAATCTCACATAGTCTAATTAGAGGGTTTGTAACTCTTTCATTTCTACTTTCATAACCTAATTTGCATACTTGCATGCTCATCTTAGATTAATTTTGCATTGCATTGCATTCATATTAATTTTATTGGAGATATTGGCATTCTTGCCCTTGTTTTCATTGTGAATCTCTCATTGTATGGTTGACTAGCAAGGTCATGAGTTTATAGCTCTAGCTGAGAGCAATTTTACAAATCTTGCAACTCCATGCATAGAGAGCTATTGATGTAGGAGCATCCTAGGTGTAAGAGCAATCTTGCATCACCCAAAAAAAATAAAAAATTCTATTTTTATATTCAATAAGGGCTATTTTGTGCAGAGCTGCTATTTATAAAAAGTTACTATTTTTGGTAATTTTTGTATGTGCTCAGAATGATCTGATTTCTTTCTTGGAGGTTCATTTTGGTCATATAAGTCTGCCAATAAAGTTTCATTGCCAGATCAAATGTATATTGGAAGATATTGAAGATTTTCGGTATTGGTAGTAGGGTACAGAAACTTTGAACTCAGTTTTGAAGGCTTTAGAGGCCCCGGATGAGGTCAAAAATTTGGGTGACAGGCGCTTGCGTGGGTCAAGCCTGTAGAGCGCTTCATGGCATTTCCGAAATGGGGATTATAATAGCCGATCGGGTCAACTGGTGATGACTTATGGTCTTCGAAAGTTGGGCCACCTGAATTGGCGGAAAATAATTTTCTTCAAAATTTTTGTTCAGGTTTCAAAGGTTTTCTTGAGCCGACTATGATGCAATAAAATATAAAATAAAATAATTCTAAGTTTGGTCGGCCTTATTGGCTAAAATTCTGGAACCTTCCTAGGCGGTGGAAAATTGCCTATAAAAGGAAGGCTGTATTATTGTCTTAGGCAGTTCAGAATAGTTCTGGGTAGTAATCTAGGTAATAGTTCGAGGCTTTGTCCTACAGAATATTGTAAGGGAACGCCCATGTGGCTTTGCATATTGTAATTCTGAAAGTTTGTAATTCCACATTTGTGGAGATAATAAGAAGCCAATTTTCTGTTCTTGCATATTGTTGTTGTTTCTCTATTTCTGTTATGTGTTTGTGGTATTAAGGGGAGCACCCTTCATCAAGTGGTATCAGAGCAGGAGTTCCTGAGTGTGTAAATAGATCGCCAACTGTGAGGCAGTTTGCACCAGGACTGTGGTTAGGGTTTCAGCGCGCATCGCAAAAAAAAAAAAAACCTCCATGAAAGGAACGTGGCGGAAGAGCTGGTGTTGTAATACCTGAGGTTAGGGCACTGCAGAGACAAGTGCAAGCATTGCAAGAAGAGATTTGTAGAGGAATGAATCTTAACGTCAGAGATGAAAGCGAGGATGAAGCTGAAGAAGAATATCAAGAAGGAGAAGTCAAAATTGTGAACTAGGAGGAAGAAAGACTTTTTTGGACCATTTCTAAGATTGGGAAAAGACCTAAGATTGAGGTTCCTACATTTTTTAGAAATCTTAACCCAGAAGAATTGATCGACTGGATCAATGAATGTGAGGAATATTTTGAGTATGAAGATGTTGAGGATCCTGATAGAGTCAAATTTGCGAAGGCCGGACTGAAAGGTCATGCGAAGATATGGTGGCAAGAGATTCAGTTGGAGTGAAATAGAAGGGGAAAGGAGAAAATCACAAGATGGGATCAGATGGTGGATAAATTGAAGCGACAATTCATTCCTGTTGATTATGAGCTTGACCTACTGAAGAAAATGCAGAGTTTGAAGCAAGCAGGAAGATCTGTTCAGGAGTATACAGAGGAGTTCTATCGACT
The DNA here is from genome assembly GCA_027943335.1 of Chamaecyparis obtusa. Taxonomy (NCBI): domain Eukaryota; kingdom Viridiplantae; phylum Streptophyta; class Pinopsida; order Cupressales; family Cupressaceae; genus Chamaecyparis; species Chamaecyparis obtusa. The sequence continues at coordinate 3,953,389 of BSBK01000614.1, forward strand.
TCTCATCAGAACAAGCCATGCGGAAGCTGATAAGGAGAAAGTTGCCCGATACCTTAATGGGTTAAGGCCAAGTATTCAGGAGGAGCTGAATCTGGTTCAAATGAACAGTATTGAAGAGGCATACCAGTTTGCCCTAAAAGTAGAGGAAAAACTGAATAAAAAGTTTGAGAGCAGACAAAACGGAAGAGGTCGCGGTGGACGATCTGGTGGATGGTCATATGGTGGCCGAAATGAAGATCCAAAAAAGAAGGATGAGGCCAGTAGCAGTCAGAATCAATGAGGAAATAATTCCAATCGCTTCCAGGATCAGAATAATAGAGATCAGAGAGGAAGAGGAAGAGGACAAGGATCTAGAAGCGGTGGCTTCCGTGGAACATGTTTTCACTATGGAGAAGAAGGTCATAGGGCATTTGAATGTCCTCAGCGCCAAGGCAGAATAGACAGGAGAAATGAAGGCCAGGCCAAAGTTGCACATGTAGATGAAGATGCTAGATCATCAAATTTTGAAGATGCTGAAAGAGGAGAAACGTTGATTAACAAAAGAGTCATGTTGAGTGGTGAGAATGAACCTGAGCAAAGGAGGAGCCTATTTCGCACCAGGTGCAAGTGTGAAGGTAAATGTTGTGATGTGATTATTGATAGTGGAAGCACTGATAATTTTATGTCAGAAGAGATGGTGACAAAGTTGAAGCTCAAGAGACAGAAACACCCACATCCATATCGGATTGCCTGGGTACAGGATGACCACAAGGTCATGGTCAATGAACAATACCTGGTGAAGTTCAATATTGGTGGATACCAAGATGAGGTATTGTGTGATATCATATCTATGGATGCATGTCATATGTTGTTGGGTAGACCTTGGTAGTTTGATAGATGTGCTGTACATGATGGTCATGCGAATACCTATTCCCTGACAAAGGATGGAGTGCGATATAAGCTAAAACCATTGAAGGAGACTGAAGAAAAGGTATGTGGTAATGTAAGGATAACTTTTGTTGATGGAAGAAATTTTTTAGATGGTATGAGGCATGAGCATGTATGTTTTTCTTTAATTCCAAAAGTTGGTAAAGAGGAAGTAGAAGATGTTCCTGTAGAAGTTGCAGATTTGTTGAATGAGTTTCAGGATATTGTATCTGATAACATGCCTGATGGATTACCACCAGTCAGGAAGATTAATCATCAGATGGACTTGATCCTAGGAGCGAGTTTTTTGAATAAGGCAGCACACAAAATGACACCTGCAGAAAGTGAGGAGTTGAACAGACAAGTACATGAACTGTTACAAAAAGGATTGATCCATGAGAGTCTGAGTCCCTGTGCTGTACCAGCAATATTAGCACCAAAGAAGAATGGAGAATGGAGGATATGTATAGATTCTAGGGCAATAAACAAGATCACAATCAAGTACAGGTTTCCATTGCCACGAATGGATGATATTATGGACTGTTTGAGTGGAGCTGTGTATTTCTCAAAGATAGATCTGAAGAGTGGATATCATCAGATTCAGATCAGAGAAGGAGATGAATGGAAGACTGCCTTCAAGACAAAAGAAGGACTATATGAGTGGTTAGTCATGCCTTTTGGGCTAACCAATGCACCGAGCACTTTCATGCGGCTCATGAACGAGGTTCTGAAAGAATTTCTGGGTAAGTTTGTCATTGTTTACCTAGATGATATTCTGATCTTTAGTAAGACATTGGAGGAGCATATGATGCATATTCCTATGGTATTTGAGAAGTTGAGAGAAGAGAAATTGTTGATTAATTTGAAGAAGTGCAATTTTGTGAAGAAAGAGTTAGTGTATTTGGGATTTGTAGTTTCAGCAGAAGGTCTAAAAATGGACCCAGAGAAGGTACAGGCTATCCTTGAATGGCCTACTCCAAGGAGTGCTACTGAGGTAAGATCTTTTCATGGTCTAGCTAGCTTTTACAGAAAGTTTATCAGAAATTTTAGCAGTATTTGTGGACCCTTGACTGAAACAATGAGAGGGGATAGAAAAGAGTTTAAGTGGACTGATGGGGCAGAAAAGAGTTTTTAATTGTTGAAACAAAAAGTTACAGAAAAACTTGTTTTAGCACTTCCAAATTTTAATAAGGTGTTTCAAGTAGATTGTGATGCTAGTGGTACTGCAATAGGAGCTGTTATGAGCCAAGGTAAACCTGTTGCTTATTTCAGTGAGAAGTTAAATGATGCCAAGAGGAAATATTCTGCTTATGATTAGAAATTTTATGTTATAGTTCAGGCATTAAAGAAGTGGAGACATTATCTACTTCCTAAGGAGTTTGTTTTGTATACCGATCATCAAGCTTTGCAATATTTGAATAGTCAAGAAAAATTGAATCAAAGACATTTGAAATGGGTTGAGTTTTTGCAGAGTTATACATTTGTTTTGAAACACAAGAGTGGAAAGTCTAATAGGGTTGCAAATGCTCTTAGTAGAAGGCAACTATTGCTGATAGAAATGCAGATTGAAGCGATTGGGTTCAAGGAACTCAAGAATTTGTATCCAGAGGATCCTGATTTTGGTGAAGCTTGGAAAACTTGTATAGAACCTGTTACTCTAGACAGGATGAAATGGCTGGATTTCATCATCCAGGACGGTATGCTATTCAGAGGGAGTCAGTTGTGCATTCCACAAAGTTCTATGAGAGAGAATCTCATCAAGGAGAAGTATAGCGGAGGATTGGCTAGACATTTTGGTCGTGACCAAACCCTTTCTTTGGTTAGTGAGAATTATTATTGGCCATAGTTGCAGCAAGATGTGAAGAAGTTTGTACAGAGTTGTAGAGTATGTCAGATGGCGAAAGGAGTGAAGCAGAATATAGGGTTGTATCAGCCATTACCCGTACCATAGAAGCCTTAGGAGGATATCAGCATGGACTTTGTTCTTGGTTTACCGAGGACTCAGCGGGGACATGATTCAATTTTTGTGGTGGTTGATAGATTTTCAAAGATGGCACATTTCATTCCCTGCAAGAAGACTAATGACGTTGTTCATGTAGCAGAATTGTTTTTCAGAGAAGTAGTGAGACTTCATGGTTTGCCAAAGACCATAGTTTCAAATCGGGACACTAAGTTTGTTGGATATTTTTAGCGTACATTGTGGAAGAAGTTGAAGACAGATTTGAAGTTCAGTTCATCACATCATCCACAAACTGATGGATAGACAGAGGTGGTGAATAGGAGTTTGAGAAATTTTCTGAGATGTTTGGTTGGAGATAAACCAACAGGATGGGATTTGATTTTACTACAGGCAGAATTTGCATACAATAATTCTGTCAACAAGAGCACTGGTAAATCACCATTCCAGATTGTATATGGAAGTAGTCCAAGAAATGCATCTAAATTGAGGAAGATAGATAAAGGAGAAATAAGTAGTGCTGAAGCTGAAGATTTTGCAGAACACTTGAAGAACATCCATGGGGAGGTGAGGAAGCATATTACCAAGATGAACGCACAGTATAAGGCTAAGGCAGATGAGAAAAGGAGGTATAAAGAATTTCAGGTTGGTGATGAAGTCATGGTTCATTTACGGAAGGAGCGGTTTCCAGTTGGTACATATAACAAGCTGAAAATGAAGAAGTTTGGACCATGTAGGATACTGAAGAAACATGATTCAAGAAACGCATATGAGGTAGAATTGCTTACTGAGCTAAATATTTCACCAGTCTTTAACATTTCAGATTTGACAGAGTATCATGAAGGAGGTGTTGAAGATGAGATCACAACAGCACAGTGGAGTATTCCAGCAACTAGTTCAGACACTACGGAGATCGAAGATATACTAGACAGTCATGTTGGCAGAAGCACAAGGAACATGACATATGAAGAATATCTAGTCAAGTGGAAAGGATGACCTGTTGAAGATTCATCATGGCTGACAAAGGAGGAGGTTAGCCATCTTGGTTTTCCTCTGCACACTTGAGTCGTGACAGGGTCACTTCTCAAATTACCCTGGGTGTCTGATGCAAGAGCATCTTGGGTGTAAGAGCAATCTTGCATCACCTAAAAAAAAAAAAATATTTCTATTTTTATATTCAATAAGGGCTATTTTATGCAGAGCTGCTATTTATAGAAAGTTACTATTTTTGGTAATTTTCGTATGTGCTCAGAATGATTTGATTTCTTTCTTGGAGGTTCATTTTGGTCATATAAGTCTGTCAGTAAAGTTTCATTGCTAGATCAAGTGTATATTGGAAGATATTGAAGATTTTCGGTATTGGCAACAGGGTACAGAAACTTTGAACTCAGTTTTGAAGGCTTTAGAGGCCCCGGATGAGGTCAAAAATTTGGGGGACAGGCACTTGCGCCAGTCAAGCCTGTAGAGTGCTTCGTGGCGTTTCCGAAATGGGGTTATAATAGCCGATCAGGTCAACTGGTGATGACTTATGGTCTTCGGAAGTTGGGCCACCTGAATTGGCGGAAAATAATTTTCTTCAAAATTTCTGTTTGGGTTTCAAAGGTTGTCTTGAGCTGACTATGATGTAATAAAATGTAAAATAAAATAATTCTAAGTTTGGTCGGCCTTATTGGCTAAAATTATGGAACCTTCCCAGGCGGTCGAAAATTGCCTATATAAGGAAGGCTGTATTATTGTCTTAGGCAGTTCAGAATAGTTCTGGGTAGTAGATCTAGGTAATAGTTCGAGGCTTTGTCCTACAGAATATTGTAAGGGAACGCCCATGTGGCTTTGCATATTGTAATTCTGAAAGTTTGTAATTTCACATTTGTGGAGATAATAAGAAGCCAATTTTCTATTCTTGCATATTGTTGTTGTTTCTCTATTTCTGTTATGTGTTTGTGGTATTAAGGGGAGCACCCTTCATCAGCTATGGATCGATTTGTGAGGGCTCATTATTGAGTTTTCTTGCATGTAAGGATTCATAGAAGTGTGGTCACATTTTCACCATACAGCTTGAAGTCTACAACTAACTTTTGTTTCAGAGTAAGTAGGAAATTTTCTACTCCTTCACAAAGTTAATAACATTCTAGGTTGTGTAGTTATAAGTTGTCAAAATAGCCATGGACTCCCATGGTCTTTTAATGTTTTTATTGAAAAAATATTGGTCTATGTTATTATCACCTACCCAATGAAAGAACCTTACAGTGAGAACATTCATTTGGTATGGACCTTAATGATGATTTATGTCATTTGAATTATTTAGATTTCATCAAATACAATCTTAAAATTAATTAAATAACAAATAAGATTACAAAGAAAACCTACTTAGTATAAAACAACACAACATCTAGCTCCAAAGCCAAGCAATCCAAAGAAGAACCAATAAAAAATCATCCATAACTCCCAAATAATCACATAAGTCTTCCATGACAAACTACTCCAAATAGAATTGCTACACGTTGTATTCATTTCAAATTTCTTTAAATTACATGATGTAATTTTCTATGGAACTCAACCCTTTTGAAAACAAATAATACCTGAGATTATACACACTTTGATCTTTCCTCCACTGGACACATAATTTTTTTTTCAATATAAAATCCATGTAGCTTTTGATTTAGATTTATGTTTGTGATTTTATTTTTCATAGATTTGAACTCAACACCTTACTAATTAATTTTAATACATATTAAGAATATTTTGAAACTTTATCGATAACAATGATTTATTTAGCTATGGTAAATATTTTATAACAACTCAAATTGCATTATATATATTAGGAAAGAAAATGATTACAAAATATTTGCATGAAAGAAAATTATAGAATTGGTATCATTTCAACATAAGAAAAAGAAACAACATAAGGAAATATAATTCAAACATATGATTCAACACTATTAAATTTTTAACTGGTATTAAAAATAGTGACCATAAAAACTTTGTGGCTTCTTAACAATGTCTATATCCATGTCCCTTGAATTTGGAACATCAGCTTTCTAATTTATAATTGATCATTTTAATTACAATAATTAATGATAACCAAAAACTTAAGTTTCTTCTAATATTTAAAAGAAAAATATTATTTTTCTAAATTGTAGCTTTAAGATTGAGATTGAACTATATCTAAATTTTTGATTCATTTAAATAAAAAATAAAAGAAGAGGTGAAGGAATTTAAGTTCACAAATATGAAGGTCAAGCGTTGAAGTAAATGCTCAGGTTTTGGCTTAAAAGTTATTACATTTTAAACTTTCTATTGCAGATAGACTGAAGTTTTTAAAGATTCGGCCAATCAAGTATTCTTTTTGTCATCATATTGAAAACATAAAACATACACCTTGGGGATGTTTTTGGGCAAAAATGAAATGGAGGGCAATATTTGATCATTTTCTAGTTTTTTTTAGCATGCTTTGGGATGTAAAGAAGTTGTTTTGGGTTTTGGTCTGCACAAGAATGTGGTTGCTGATTCTATGACGCATACTATTTTGTTAGATATTTGGAATAGTCAATGTTTAGCTATGTTTTCTAATCATATTTTGTATCAAGACGTTCAAATGCTGCAATTTTACTATGACATTATGTTACAAACAACTTCTTTGTGTCTTCAGTTGAAAATGAATGTTACTTACAACAAGAATTTGGAAGAAACTAAGTACCCATTTCTACATTTATATCAGAAGGATGTCAGTTATTCCAGACATCTACAACAATACTTTAAACTTCAAGTGATAAACTTGAAGTGTAACTTTTTTCATCAACATTATATATATTTTATTGTACAGTCTTTGTATAGAAGCTTGTTCTGTAATTTCTTATTATTTCTTCTTATAGTTTTTTATTGACTGCTATTTATTGTATTTTGTAATTTAACTTTGATCAATACCCAAAAAAAATAAAAAATCAAATCAAATCACTTTGACTTGAACCTTACAACCAACTTAAAAAATAATTAACTGGCCATGATAAACTTTGGACAATGAGGACAGGGATAAGATGGTGTCTTATTCTCTCCATGGCGACACTAATAGGAGTCGTTACATATCTTTATCCATAATAGGGTCCACCAAAATATTAATGAAGTGATTACCTTTTCTGAGTTTAAGCAATAAAAAAGTTGATGGCCAAAAATAAGGGAGTAATGTTTCTGAAGGTCAGTATGACATGTCTGAAGGTGGAAGCTAAATATAACTTTTCTAAGCGGGATAAAAACATGGAGGAAGACATAGAATGGTATGCAATAGAGAACTTAATTTTGACAATTTCTTCTAAGGTGAGAAAACTCTTCAAAATTCTATCTGGGGAAACGATTCTCTCCTATAGCATGTGGGCTCAGTTAGGAGTTTAAAAAAGGTTTTAATTCATATTCATGGAAAGCATTGAGGAGAAGGAGAGAAGACACGGGAAGGAGAATTTGGGGTAGGTATGAAATATATTTCATTCATTTGCAGTCAACTAAGACTTGATAGTATTAGTATTATTTTCTTTGAAATTATAATTGTCTAACTTGAGATGTGAAAACCTTCCATTCATTGAATTCCTGATAGCCTTGCATCTTCCCTTGTATGTCTTCAAGGACTAAGAAGTATTTTAAATAGATCTTATGTCTATATATTTGGATTATCATAAGAAGAAGAATATATATACCATCTAACTGTCACTTTTGTTATGTTCATACCATAGTAAACTCTTTAAAACACCTAAATCTTTCAGTTTTATGTCAAAACTTAGCTCTGCAAATCATGATCGAATGTATTTTTTTTTAAATGAATGGTATAAGCTATTAAACTTTATTGAAAATTATAGAATTGAGACTATAAAATGAGTGACAGAATGATCAATTAAATTCATGGTGAAATTTGATGCAGGTTGGGATATCTTAAGTTTTAATTCCATTCATAGTTATCATTTGTACAAGAATTCTAAAATACACCAAGAGATCTTTTAACTTTTATTCAAATGCTTTGCTAAAGAATATCTGATTTTGTAACATGTTAAATAGGCCCAACAAAGTAGAAATGCTCCAGAGATCGTTTATAAGAGCATACTTCATCATTTTCTAGTTAATTAGCAATATAAAAAAAATATTTCTATGTAAATTAGTAAAGGCAAATATTTGACAACAATTCTAGGTGTGCATCGTGACAAAGAACTAACAACAAACCTCTTAGCACAATGAGCATAAGCCAATGTGATGAGAGTTTCCTCTAGACAAAGGACTGAAGATGAAACTATGGCAATAATGCAAGCCTCTATTTTCCCAACCAAAGAATCTCTAAATAGTCTTGTCAACTTGTTGTCTCTATTTGGAGAGAGAAAATGCTAAGAATGTGAAATAGGAGAAAATTAAGTAAGAAACTGTAGGTTGACAATCCAGTTCCTGTAAGATATATGGTCTAAATGCTGAACCAAAGTAGTAATCATGTGTCCAAGAGTGAGTAGTCTTTTTTCGATCTCCCCCATATAATTTATTTCAGTGAAACAATGTCTAAACAAGACTAACCAACCTAGGATTTAATATTGCCAATTTTAAACTAATGTCAATTACATAATACCACTGATTTTGTGTTGGTCCAAGATTGAAAATAAAACAAAAATAGTAGAAAAATGGAAAGTATTTGTTATTTATGGTGAATTGTCTCTTCAACAATAACAAAGAAAATATATAAAAGAGATGACAATAATAGTTATAAACTATTAAACAAAACTGTCGGAAGATAAAACTACTAGCAAACTTAAAATAAAAGGAAAAATAAATAAACTAATATTAAGGAAACCTAATCTAATATTTAGTATTGAGGAACCCTGAAGATAAGTTATATTAACATCCCCCCTTAATCCGAAGGGCTCTAAACTTCTCAAACTTTTCTCTGTCCAATGCCTTGGTAAAAATATCAGTTGGCTGATCTGTAGTGGGACAATATTTGAGACATGTATACTATCGTCTTTCACATGATGTCGAATCAAATGAAACTTCGTGTTGATGTGTTTGATACGATCATGAAATACTACATTTTTAGCCATTTTGATAGCAGATTGACTATCAATGAAATAAATCCATGCAATCAATTTATCCAAAATACCAGACTTTTTATTTTAATTTGTGTAGTCAATGTAGTAAGAGTGTTTTTGAGAAACATTTCATGCTACTATTTCTATTTTGAAGTTCAATATGAATAAGTAGTTTATAGAAAAATTGAAGAGTCTTGGTGACACAAGTATTAATAGTTACACCAACAAACGTCTCATAAAAATTCAAAGAATTTTTTTTCTATTTAAAAAATAATCAACCAAATCTACTTTCTTTCAAGTCATTATAAAAATTTTAAACAAAAATATGTTTGCATTAATAACAATGGAGCATGGAGCTTCAATTCTTTCATTTAGAATAGCTTTCATTCCATTAATTTTATTTTGCTTAACATAAATATGTTTGCATTAGTAACAATAGAGCATGGGAGTTTCAATTATTTCACTTAGAGAAGCTTTCATTACATTAATTCTCTTTTGCAAGGAACAAGGTGAATATATTCTTATATATTAATATAAGAGCATAAGAGTCTAGGATTTAGTACGGATAATATTTTACAAACATAGTATATTATGTAAAGATTATGAGTATTTATTTGTTTAAGTGTGTGTTCAAACCTATTTGGAGCTTGCAAAATTGTTATTGAGGATTATTGGTTTACAATGTTATATTGGTTGACGTTTAGCTTTACATTAAGGTGGATTTGACTATTTTATCATGGGTCATACAATTTTGGATTATGACATCATTATTGTTAGAATTTACCATGTCTAATGAGCATTGAGAAGTTTAAAAATGCATTACCTTTTTGCTAATTTTTTTTCCAACTCAAAGTCTTTCTATAGATAACTTCTTTTACATGTGTTAGATAATGGGCACTATAATTTCAATTAATTAGAGGAACCTTCTTAATATTGTGTAGTACTTCTTCGTTTAAGAAGGACAAATATTAATTTATTTGAGAAATTAAGTTCAATTTTAATGTAATATCTTTATAGGTAATATGATACAAGAATAACTTATGTCATTTAAGTTTTGTCTATTTTTCAAATTGACAACTATTCAATAATTTGTTTTTATTTTAGAAGATGTCCCAATTCAAGTAGATAATATTTAAATACAAACAATGTTTCATATGACTTACTGTTGAGAGCAACTTTTTTAACAAGTATTTCTGTTTTCCAAGAATATAGGATTTTGTTGTAGTCTGACAAATTATATTATGTTTTATCAAGATTTAATTGTATATTTTTAATCTTAACGTAAAGGATTATCTTTAGAATATATTTGTTTGATTTAACCTATGTAAATGAAAATAAAAAAGTTTAAAACAATTTACTACTTTAAAATCTATTTGTTTGTTTATATGTATTTTACATTAACAAATTTTTACCTATATTAGAATTCCTTTCTTTAAAATGATAATAGATTGTATTTTGTGCTTTGAAAAGTTTTTCATAAAACTTTATATACACAATTTTCTATGAATTAGAAATGTTTGTGATCTATCTATTTAAACTTGAATATTTGGATATAGAAATAAAAAATAAACATAATAAATTAGTAATGTATAATAAGAAATGAAAAGGCATATATAAAAATGAAGAATCGACAACTGTCGACGGGAATGCATTAAGAATCGACAATTTTCTCTGGCTTAACCCACACGATGCGGCAATATTGCTCTGATTCAAAATCGTACGAGCTGGACTTTCGCAACTGGCAGTCATTGGTTGGAACGCTTCAAGTTGAAAACTTCTTCGACGAAGGCTCACCGACATTTTCAGGAAAAATGGCCAACGGTACTTTCCACATTTACAATAAAACAGTTCAAAATTTCAACTAAATTTAAACTATTTGGCTTTTGGTTGAAGATGTTTGAGTCTACTCTAGTATTGGATAATTAAAAGGTTGTAATATCAAAATTTTATTGAAAAGATTTACATATGTAAAAATTAAATATATAGTATATATTTAATAATATATATAAGGAAGTCTAAAGTTATCAAGACTTTAATTTTTAAAACATATAGTTTATCAATTATTACATTAAAGTCTTCATAACTCTATGTTTCCTTATATATTATTATTACTAGTAGGAGTGACATGTCAATATGGAAGAAACAAACAATTATTTAGAATTAATTTTCATGTTGAATAATTGATTTGTTATTAAGTTTTGAAATTAGTTTTAAAGAAAAGTACACTACATAGTGTTGTGGTGAAGTTTGGTTGCCTTGTTGTACCCACTAAGGTTCAAACCTTCATTGAGCCATTGTTATCATGGAGAGGTGTGTTTGGTGTAGTGAAAACCATTTCATAAGAAATGTTAACTTTCAAATCAAAGTTTTTTATATTATCTTCATTATTTCATTAGGTGTAACCATACAATGGCAGCAACCCCTATAGGAGCCCAACAAAAGTAACGATGTACAAGAAAAAATAAATGCTTCATATTCCATGGGTTGAATTGCCACATACATAATTAATTACATTTAATTATTGCCACCTGTCTATAGAATAGAAAAGAGTTACAGATAAGGGAAGACTTAATAACTTATACCTTGCTTCTATAGAATGCCTAAATTTAGCATTCAATTTAATGCTCAAACTTATTCAACTTTGGCATTCAAAGTGATGGAAATGGTAGGAATGAAATTTGCAGTGGGCATCGTCGTAGCTCTATTATTTGTAGTCACCAAAGGTGTTCAGTTTCACCAACATCTTGGCACAAGTTCCTGGTATTTCATCTGTCCTGTAATTGTTTTAATGTTTTTTCAATTCTTTTTGAAATTTTATCTAGTATAGTGGTTTTTATGTAAACCCTGATTCTAACACTAATAACCTAGGGAAATATTGCATAAAAATATGTAAACCCTAGCACTAATGTTGATATTGCATAAAAGTATGTAAACCCTGATTGTAATGCTGATATTGCATCAAGATTAGTCAGTTACAAGAAAATTACTTAATGTCGGAGTCATATATGTATGACTCCCTACTTAACCTCAAGCATTATGGCGATGCTTCAAACTCTACTCCACATCTTTTGTTGTAATTTATTCACAATTTTATGTTGGGGTTATTTGATTTCTAATCTGGAAGAGGTCAGAGTTTTCTCTTCGAATACTTTATGTAAAGATTGTCTTATGTATAACAATCTCATTGTTTCTAAATGTTTATAAAATAGATTTAGTTTATCAATTTGGTGCATGACTTTTGCCATAATCCGAAGAATCTCCTTTTGAATTTTTTTTGAATCAATTGATTTGATTGCAAGAACCTCTTCTTAATCAATAAATACCACGGTTTTTGTAAGAATTTGCAAATAGAAAATATTGAACCAAGGATCTAGATGTTGAAGAAAAGCACAAGAGAGAAAATATGAATGCGAGGATGGATTGAATAGATCCAATGAATTAATGATCAATGCTCAATGAAATGATTACATAATAGGCCTCCTTATATAGGAAAGGCAATAAGAGAGAATGATAAGGAGCTGATAAGCTATCACCTATGCTAGGTGTAATCACATGTCCACCGAATGTGGATCATCCTCCAATATGCAATAAAGTATGTGCATTGGATTAGGATGATAATGTGATAAGAGCACGAAAGGTGGATCTCACACACAACGAGGTATGTGAAGACAACTATCACACCAAAAGTGGAATTTCTCCTACACCATGTGCTTAATAGATGTGCACACTCCTAGGTGTCTCAATCACAAACTACTATGCAATGCATTAACCTAAGTAAGATTAAGTAAAGTGTAATGAAGAATAATTAATTACACCAAAACCCCCCCTTAAGTGCAACTTAGGGGAATGCACTTAAACTCACAATGTAAGATGGGTCCCGGCTACTAGGCCATTTTAGGTACCCATGTACAAGATGCATGAAATGCATAACTCTCATAAAGTGGAGAAAGAGGGAAAACCTCATGGGAAAAACCCTCCCCCAAAAAGAGAGAAGAAAACAAGATGCATGGATGGAGTGCTCAAGACCCCCCAAGAACTACATACATCAAGTATATACAAAGGATTATCCCCCCATAAGAAGGATAGTTGGAGACATGATATCCCCTCCATAATGTAGAAGCTCCCATGTTGATGAAGAGTACCTACAAATAATAGTTCAACCAATGCTTACAAGAAACATGTCTCCCCTTAGGAAGAAATAGATACATCAAATGATGAAGAAGTCAATCCTTGTGCAAACGGAAGGAGGAAGAAGATGTAGGTCTCATGAATGAATCTCTGAAGACTGATTAGGAATCTCCAAGCTCAAGGAATCTATCACTTCAGGTGAAAAATCAAGTGAAGAAGGAGAAGAATCAAGTACACCAATCTCCAAAGAAGGTGAAGAAATGTCCCCATCTATGATGAAACTGTCATCAAGGGAAAGAGAAACCCCCTCATGTATGTCTTCCAAATCTGCATCATGAGAATCAACAAACGCTGAAGATGCATCCAAGTAGTCATCACACTCTACAAGATCTAAAATAATATGAACATCATGCTGAATAGTAGAGCCCATGCCTGAAGAAGTAGGAAGTGGAGGAGTAGGAAGATCAACACTTGTCTCAACAAAAAAATGATTCAAGTGCCCAAAGTTCTCCTCATAATTATCCCTTGGCAAAGGGATGGGTACATCATGAATATCATCATCATTATCAACAAAAGTGGAAAAAGAATACAAGCGGGATGTATGATCAACAACTCCCATAGCTATGACATTTTTAGTCTCCATGTCCCTAATGTAGACATAATCAGGAGTGAACTCAACAATTTTACCTTGTACCCCATGTGTAATTTGGTAAATAGAAAGGAGATTAGTGGTCAAGGATGGTACACAAAGAACATCATTAAATGTCCCTTCTCCCATAGGAATAGAACCTTTCCCACAAACTCTCATGAATGTGTTGTTACCCATCAAAATATTAGGAGAATTACAAGGCTCAATAGAAGAAAACATATCCATAGAAGATGCCATATGATGTGATGCACCTAAATCAAGAAGTCATTTACCTTGCTCAGGATGTGTGGAAGCCATGAGTGCTTGTCCTTTACCTTTATCTTTGGATGATGATGGAGATGTAGAAGCTGCCAATTGTGTAGAAGAAGGAGCAGACACTGATGAGGGAAACTTAATATTGTGTTTCTGAATAATGTGAGTTAGCTCATCAATCTTCTTTTAAAAACATTTATGCTCATCATGTCCTAACTTTTGACAATATGCACATTTATCTCTCTTTCTTCTAGATGATTCCTCTCTTGAAGAGGACTTGGATTCAGTACTTTTTGGTGAAGAAGATTCATTACCTTTGTCATGAGGCTTAGGATCCTTATTGTGTTTCTTTCCTTTTCCATTAGAATCCTTTGAAGTAGACTCACTTGCAATCAATGCTTGATGTGTGGAAGGCTTCAACTGACCCATGTGTGCCAACTTTGCTTGTTCCCTTGTGAGGTGTGCTGCAAATTCATCAAGAGAGGGCAATTTGTATGCACTACCAAGAGCATCCATAGTAGCATAGAATGTAGAAACAAAGATAGAATATTCAGGACCAAGCTTGGAAAGAATAGAAAAGATCAATTGTTCATCCCCTTTAACAATGCCACATGAAGAAAGCTCCAATCTAATAGTATTGAACTTAGAGAAAAAATCTTGAATATTGTCAAAATCCCTAGGATTAAGACCTATGAGATCATTCTCTAATCTGAATTTCCTCATTCTATCAGGTTTACCAAAGAGTCCTTCCAATGTGATCCAAGCATCATGAGGATGAGTGCAAGATGCAATATGAAAGAGCATGTCGCTAGAGATGGATGATCTAAGAGAGCCAAGTGCTTTATCCCTTTGATCAAACCATTTTCTCCTTTCTACAGCACCTGTTTGAGGTTCTTGATCCTGCCCAAGAGTCATTCTAAGCAATCCAAGACTCAACAAATGATCATTTAAAGAAACTTTTCATTCATGGTAGTTATATGGAGTGAGGATTTTAACCTTTGAATTATCCATATTGCAACCAAATAATGACTGATAACTACTGATAACTCCTTCAAATGACTGATGCAAATCAGAAAACTAAAATCCAAGGATTAACCAAGTGCAATTATAGCCCCAAAATGACCTATTGCTGAAAGTGATATGTCTACCCAAAATCACTCAAATTTGATTGCAAATCTGAAAAGTAGATGAAAAATCATGCACTTTCAAAAAAAATTTCACCTCAAAATGTTACCGTATGTGCCCAAACGAAGAAGTTGCAGAAATCAGGAATAGACAGGAACAGTCAACAAGATCTACAATTTTTGAAAAATGAGGCCACCAAAATGAAAAATCAACACCACCACTAGAAAGTTCAAGAAATTCTACCCAATTTCAAAAAAAATTGCACTCGATTTGGAGCCCGAATGACCAAGTTATGGCCTCTCAAAGTTGGACAGCAAAATAAAAAATGCAAATGGTGAAGGCTGGGAATTTTCCAAACCTTGCTGATGTCAGCGATATACTAGGTTAAATTTTACGGTTTGATGGCCGTCACAGAAGACCCAAATTTTCCTATTTTGATGGCTAAATGATCGTCAAATTTAAGCTCATGTGTCGGGTGATGTCAGCAAAAAAGCCTCCTTCGGCTGATGTGGCTTGTCTGTACCATACGATTTGATGACATGGAAAAGCTTGTGTGGTGATGATGTCAGCACTACTGACTGGATCTGCTAACATGGTTGGAGGCCACGTGGCACTGTTTGATTGGCGCAGGTGTCTGAGGTGGCAACTTCGCTATCGACAGATGTTGGCAGGTGAGAAGGTGCCACGTGTCATCCTCCGGTTGGTTGGGATGGCTGAGGTGTCCTAACCGATGACTGTGGCGTCGGACCGATGGTGAGGATGTGTTTGACCACTGCGTGGGTGGGAGATCTCGGCCATCGGGGAGCGACGGAGGTGTTAGCACCTCGGCGGGGGTTTGCAGAGGCCCACGGTGGAGTAGCATGTTGGAGGGAACCAGGTGGCGTTGTGGAGATGTAGACTTGGCGGTGGCTCTGCTGCAGTGGAGCGGCAGTTGAAAAGGTCGCCGGTTGAAAAGATCACCAGTGGCAGGCTCCCAAATGGTGGAGCTAGGCGAAGCTTGGGCGGAGCAGCAGTGTGGGGATTTAATCCCACATTGCATGTACTGCGGGCTTCTAAGCCCTTTTTATATGCAAAGAGCCCAATAACATAACAAGTAAGAAAGCCTCTGGGTCTGAATGTGCGCTCAGCTGGTTGGATGATGTCACGGGGTATGACAGTGATGTGATGTCACTGCAGAAGGGCAGATACCAGTAGAATATTTTGACCTTAAATGAAAAAGGGCACGTACTAGGCCCATATTTTTTACACAAATTTTTTTTGAAAAATCAATAGAATTAAAAAATATATATATATATATTTTTTAATTTTTAAAAATCGTACCGGAGGTGCAGATTGGGTCGTATGACTCGATTTGCAAAATTTTTTTGCCTCGAATTGGACTTTCGCCAAATATGGGTAAATTTATAGTCGATTTTAACTGAAACAGCCTCCCGAACGCAATGGTGAGGTCAGATCTTCTCTAAGATGCCTCTATCGCATGCTGGTTGCCAGATCTAAGATTTGGACCTTTAAAGCTTGCATCAAGCTTTCTTCAAATCGGCTGATCTAAACACTCCAATGGCTCTGATACCATGTAAGAATTTACAAATAGCAAATATTGAACCAAGGATCTAGAGGTTGAAGAAAAGCACAAGAGATAAAATATGAATGTAAGGATGGATTGAATAGATCCAATGAATTAATGATCAATGCTCAATGAAATGATTACATAATAGGCCTCCTTATATAAGAAAGGCAATAAGAGAGAATGATAAAGAGCTGATAAGCTATCACCTATGCTAGGTGTAATCACATGTCCACCAAATGTGGATCATCCTCCAATATGCAATAAAGTATGTGCATTGGATTAGGATGATAATGTGATAAGAGCACGAAAGGTGGATCTCACACACAACGAGGTATGTGAAGACAACTATCACACCAAAAGTGGAATTTCTCCTACACCATGTGCTTAATAGATGTGCACACTCCTAGGTGTCTCAATCACAAACTACTATGCAATGCATTAACCTAAGTAATATTAAGTAAAGTGTAATTAGGAATAATTAATTACACCAATAGTTTTTAAGAATAGAATGATTGCAATGTGAGCATACTATATCTAGATTAACTAGTTATAGGAAAATATGACGAGTGCGATGTTATCAAAGGCTATTCTATACATCAAATATCATTTGGAGGTAAAACAATCTAACAAATCACACAAAGAAGTGAAAATTTAGGATAGGCAATTTGTCACAAATCATTCACAACATAATTTGGGGCAAAAAATGTTGCTAATGAATTTTGCATTCTTAGAAAATGTTAGAAAAGTTTTAATATTTAATTATCATAACTAATATTAATCAATATTTGATAGTGTGTGAGCATATTTTATAAATCTATATCTACTCCTAAAACTATTAATGTTTCTATTTTCTATTTAGTAATTATAAATAAAAAATAGAATAGAAACGTTTCTTAAATATGTAAAAAGAAAGTATAGAAAGATTTTATTAAAATTAATGGTAGATTTTAAATTGATTTGCATATAATAGAAATAATGTTTAAATATACATTTTTCATAAATCCATATCTATTCATAAAACTATTAATGTTTCTATTTTCTATTTAGTAATTGTAAATTTTAAAAATTGAGTAGAAAATTTCTTAAATATGTAAAAAAAATATAGAAAGATTCTATTTAAATCTAGATTCAATATTTAATTATCATTACTATATTAATCAATATTTGATAGTGTTTGAGCATTTTTCATAAATCAATATCTACTCATAAAACTGTTAATGTTTCTATTTTCTATTTAGCAATTGTAAACAAAAAATAGAATAGAAATGTTTCTTAAATATGTAAAAAAAAACTTTCTATTTTCTATTTAGCAATTGTAAACAAAAAATAGAATAGAAATATTTCTTAAATATGTAAAAAAAAAAAAGTTTCTATTTTCTTTTTAGCAATTTTAATTAAAAAATAGAATGGAAATGTTTCTTAAATATGTAAAAAAAAGTATCGAAAGATTCTATTAAAACTATTGATGGATCAATATTTTTTTTAAAAAAGTTTAATGGTAGATTTTGAATTGATTTGCATGTAATATAAATATTGTTTAAATATGCATTTTTCATAAATCTATATCTACTAATAAAACTATTGATATTTCTATTTTCTATTTAGTAATTGTAAATTAAAAAAATAGAATAGAAATATTTCTTAAATATCTAAAAAAATAGAAAAAGATTCTATTAAAGTCTAGATTCAACTTTAAAACTATTGATAATTCAATACTTTTTTTAAAAAAACAATAGAATTGTTGTTTAAATATTTAAAAAATTAAAAAGAATCTATTAATACATATATTTTAGTTTTAAATTTATTTTAAAATTGTTAATGATTCATTTAAAAAATTTAAAAATAGAATTTAGTTTAATTTTAAAATTTCAAGTGATTTGCATGCAAAAATGAAGATTAGAATAGAAATTTTGTTTATATATCTTCAAAAACACAAGAAAGGTTCTATTCATATTAATTTTAGTTTTTACTTTATTCAAGTAAATTGTTGATTCATCTAAAAAATATTAAAAAATAATTTTTTAATATTTTTTTGAATTTGAATTGATTCAAGCATAAAAAGGGGAAAAATAGAATAGTAAGTTTTCTTAGATATCTATTTTTTATTCAATTTTACAACTAAAAAGATACTCATTATTTTTAATAATAACAATATAATTTTAATTTCAATTAAAATTTATTAATAATATATTATATATAATTACAATAAAAAATAAAAAATTCCAAATTACTATTTTAATGTACTCAAATTAAGGTTAAAATTATTGGTAGGGTATAATTAAGGTTCAATTTAGATCAAGTTAATAATTATATCCCTATTTAAATCATAACCATAATTTAACCCTAAATATAACCATATTCTTAATCTTAACTCTAACCAAATCCTAATCTTAACCCAAATCCTAACCCTAACCTTAATCCCAATCTTAACCCAAACCCTAAACTTAACCCTAATCCCAACCCTAAAAAAAATATAAACCATAATCCTAAACTATAACCCTAACCATAATCTTAACCCTAACCCTAACCCTAACCCTAACCATACTCATAACCCTCAAATCCTATCCATATGCCACACCCTAGACCCAACCATTTTGTAAACCCTAACTGTAACCATAATCTTAACCCTAACCCTAACCCTAACCCTAACCATACTCATAACCCTCAAATCCTATCCATATGCCACACCCTAGACCCAACCATTTTGTAAACCCTAACTGTAACCATAATCTTAATCCTAACACTAAAATATAATCATAATCCTAATTGTAACTATTAACCAATCCCTCAACCTAACCAAAACCCTAATCCAAGTCATGACCCTAACCTTAATCCTAATCATGATGTAAACCCTAACCCTAACTATAATTCTAACCCTAAACCTAACCTTCATCTTAATCTAGATGTAAACCCTAACTAAAATTCTAACCATAACCCTAAACCTAAACCCTATTTATACTCTTAACTCTAACTCTAACTATTATTGAAATCCCAAACCTAACCATAAACTTAAGCCCTAACACTAACCATAGCCTTAACCCTAAACTATAATCCTAATCCCAAGAAAAACTCAAACCATATAGTTCTAACCATAACCCTAAACCCTAATCCCAACCCTAATCATAATAATAATCCTAATCTTGACCCTAACTATAACCCAAACCCTAACCCTAACCAAGGTATAGATCCTAACCCTAACAAAAATCTAAACATAAAACTAAACCCTAATTGTAATTCTAACTCTAATCCTAAATTCTAACCTAACCCTAGCCTTAAAATATTAGAACCATGATAAAAACCCTAACCTAAACATAATTCTAACCATAACCATAACCCTCAACCCTAATCCTAAAAATACTCCTAACAAGAACATTAAACCCTAATCCTAATCATGATGTAAACCCTAACCCTAACTATAATTCTAACCATAATCCTAACCCTAATCCTAATACTAATCTTAAACATAATTTTAACCATAATCCTAACTATAATCCTAACCTTAATCCTAATTATGATAATAATTCTAAACATAAACATAATCCAAACCCTAAACGTAACCATAGTGTAAACCATAGACCTAATAAAATCTAAACTATAATACTAAACCATATATCAACCCTTATATAATCGTAACCCTCTTTCTAACCATATGTCGAACCCTAGACCTAACCATTGTGTTAACCTTAATTGTAACCATTATGTAACCTTAATTATAACCTAGATATAAAATACGCCAAGATCTATCGAGGCATTTAATTTTTTCATCATCCAACTTTAATAAAATTTAAAGGTGAAAAAATTTAACTTATAACACTAAACCCTAAACCCTAATATTAACCCTAACCCTAACCCTAACCATAATTATAAACCTAAACCAAATCCTAACCATAATGCTAATCTTAACCCTAACCCAAACCATAGCCCTAACCAAATCTAATACTTTATGCTTAATCTAGTTACACTTTGGATTCCAACCCTAATAGTAATTTCAACCCTACCCTTAACACCAACCAACATACTATTCCTAACCTAAAACTTATTATAATTACAATCCAAACCCTAACCCTAACCATGAATCTACTCCTAACCATGACCATGAACCCAATCTTAACACAAAACCCTAACCCTAATCATAATAATAAATCTAAACCAAACTCTAACCCTAATGATAACCCTAACCATGATATAAATTGTACCCTTAAATATGGTAATGCTAACCATGATATAAACTCTAGCTCTAAATGCTAACTTTAACCCTAATTATATTAACTTATTCAACTTATAATACTAAAACTTAAAAGTAAACCCTAACCCTAATATTAACCCTATCCATAATTCTAAACTGTAACCATAATCATAAACCTAAACCAAAATCTAATTGTAATACTAATCTTAACCTTAATCCTAACCTTGACCCTAACTCTAACCAAAACCATAGCCTTGACCAAATCTAAATATATAACTTTAACCTAATTATAACTCTAATCCCAACCCTAATAAAAATATCAATACTTCCCTTAAGACTAATCAAAACACTATTCCTAACCTAAACCCTATTATAATTTATAATCCAAATCCTAACCCTAATTATAATTATATTTGTAACCATGACCATAAACCCAAATTTAACACTAAACCCTAACCCTAGCTGTGATATAAATTGTAACGCTAAATACCCTAATCTAATTAATTACTCAATGTATTACACATGCTGCCACTAGCTAATATATACTCTATATTTAAAACACATCCAGATGCATCAAGGTATTGAATTTTTTCAACTTTAATTTTTTCTCTATATGAAAGGTGAATGATGAAAAAATTCAACGCCGAGATGCATCTCGACGTGTTTTAAATATAGAGTATATATTAGCTAGTTTTAAAATTTCTACGCTAATTTGTTTTGTTAGGGGTGGTATTAAATATAGTCCCTAATTAGTTGTAGAATTATGTATTAACTTGGCTTTATATTCGAGGTAGTATTCAATTAGGTTCAAAATAATATTACATTTTATCTTATTGGAAAGAGTAAGGGTTCAATTAGATTATAACAGTTATTTAGGTTAACAATATGGGTTCAATTTATCTCATCTTTATGGATTAATTTAATTTTTTTAGTCAAGGTTTGGGTTAAATATAATTTACCTTATGGTTATGTTTATTATTTTGTTAAGTTGAGAGCAAGGAATCATTTTATTGTACTAATAGGGAGAGGTTTTAATAGGGTTCAATTTCATTCACAGTTAGACTTAGAGTTAAGATTTGTTTATATAGTGTTAAATTAGATCCGTGTTAGGGTTCAATTAGGGATATGTTTTTTTAAAATTTTATTTTTAGGGTTTGATTGACTTTACAATTTTTATTTAACTTATGGACTCAATTTTGTTTGGTTTGTGCTAAAGAGTAAACTAGGTAAATCTTTTCTTATGGCGATAGTTGAATTTGGTTGAAAGTTCAAATATATTTAGGGTCAAATTGTCCTAAGTATAGAGGATAATTTGGATTACTATTAGAGTCAACTTCTATATTGGTTGAGGATTTGGGTTCCATTTGGTTTAAGATATTAATTCAATTTGGTATAGGTTAATGGTTCAATTTACATACATACTTTTGTATGGTTCCATTTGGTATAGGGTATTAATTCAATTTTCTTCCATTTGGGTTAGGCTTAGCATAAAAGTTATTGTATAATTTGGTTTGGTGTTGTGCTCTAGGATTAGGGGCAGGGTCCAATATAGTTTACCTTTGGGTTATCTTTAATGTTTAATTAAGGTTTGAGCCACTTGAGAACTCTTAGCTTCCCTATATATATTATATAATATATACATACTAGTAACATTGGAAAGTGCAACTCAAAAGAAACTAAAAAATATAAATAGTAGTATTGGAGAATAATACTTTATTTCTTATTTATTATTTAAATAAAATTTTAAAACGGGTTCACTGTATGGTGTATTGGTTAAGTGGTTGTTGTGTTTTTGCACTCGCCAAGATTCAAACCTTGGTTGAGCCATTGTGATTGTGGACTTGTGTCTTTACATTAGTCGAAAGTGACTAATAAAAAATATTAATTTTAAATTATAATATTTAAATTATTAATTGAATATATTATTTCTTTTCTATAAATTATGAAAGATATATATTAAAAACATATATGTTATTAGTGTTAGAGATCAATTTAGTTTAGGGTTTGGATTCAATTTTCTATAGGATTGGGGTTGAACTTGGTATCTAGGTTTTACATAAATTAAATATAGGGTTTAGGATTGTATTTATTATAGTGCTTGTTTAGGTTTAAGGTTTGGATTTAAATTAGCTTAGTGTCAAGGTTATATTATATATAGATTCATGATTAGGCTAAATGCTAACTTAAAGGGTTCCATTTGGTTAAATATTTAAGATCTAGTTTAGGTTTTTTACTCAACTTTGATTATGATTAGGATTATGATTAGGATTTAGGTTTTTGACTCAACTTTGAATATGATTAGGATTTAAGATTAGGTTTAGGTTTTTGACTCAAAATCTCTTGGCTCAATGTTTGGATCCTTGGAGCATTCTCATGGTTATGTTGATTGATCTTAAAGCTATGTCTCACTTTCAGTGGTTATGGTAAAATACCTTCTTGCATTACACTTTCTTGAGTTCTTTCCTTAACTTCTTTTCTATTTTTCATACTTCTTACATGGTATCAGAGATAGCTAATCCTTGTTTGAGTGTTTGCGTGAAGGTTTCATTCGAAGGATATCTCATTTGATTAACTTTTGATGCGGGTTTTTTACATCTGATATTATTTTCTAAATCTCTTTAAAAAAAATTTGAATTTTTTTTGGGGTTTGGGCGGTTCACCACCAAACCCAATTTTTATTACCTGTTTATCTAAATCTAACTTTTTCTTTAACTAGTTCTGGATGGTTTACCACCAGATCTAAGTCTATTATTCTCCTTTTTAATTTTTTTAAAAGTCTAACAACACCCTCTATTGGGAAACCGCAAGGGATTTCATTCTTGCATGTTCTACTCTAACTCTCTGTAGGTTTATTTATCTCTGTCTATTGTATATCTCTAATCTTTTTGCAAGGTTCAAAAATCTAACTAATTTTTGATCTAACCTTTTTTCATATCTATGTCATTGCTTAAATAAGTTATATTCATTTGCAGAGTTTTTTTAAAAATATATCACTCTATTCTCTATTCAAGATAATAGCTTTTGAATCTATAATAGTTTTTGTTTTTATCTCTGCTCCATTTCTTTATTTATCTCTGTTATTAAATATCTCTAAATGTTGTTTAATTTATATTTGGCTGGTTGTGTGTACAGTTAATTAAAGCTTTAAAAAAGTAAGTATTTTTTAACTCCAATTTGTGTAGACTATAAATTTTAGGGTATATGCACAAAGACAGGGGACCAAAAAGATGCCACATTCCTTTTTGGCCCCCCAACGACCATAGTGTGTACGCACTAAACCGTGAGTGCACTATAGCACGGATGCGCTATGGCTTGGGCAACTCAAACCGTAGCGTGCACGCGCAATAGTGCGCTAGAGTTATGGTTTGAATTTAAAACATACCGCGTGCACACTATAGCACGCACGGGCTATGTAAACCCTATAAAAGTGGTAAAGGGAGAGAGGGGGTGACAAGGGGAGAGGGAGAGCAACAAGGAGGGAGGGGTGATAAGGGAGATGTGTGTGTGTGTGTGTGAGAGAGAGAGAGAGGGGGGGGAGGAATATAGAGGGTAGGAAGGTCCAAGACAGAGTGTATGTGTGTGTGTGTGTGTGTGTGTGTGTGTGTGAGTGAGAGAGAGAGAGAGAGAGAGAGAGAGAGAGAGAGAGAGAGAGAGGGTAAAAAGGGGAAATATAGAGGGTAGGAAGGTGGGATAGAGTGTATGTGTGTGTGTAAGAGAGAGAGAGAGAGAGGTAAGAAGGGGAAATATAGAGGGTAGGAAGGTCCAAGCAAGAGCGTATGTGTGCGTCTGTGAGAGAAAGAGGGAGAGAAAGAGGGTAAGAAGGGGAAATATAGAGGGTAGGAAGGTGGGATAGAGCATATGTATGTGTGTGAGAGAGAGATCTAGAGAGAGAGAGAGAGAGAGAGAGAGGATGATATTTTATGGAGCTTTCCCCTCCAATTGGTTCTACATATGAAGTATGATATTTTATGGAGTTTTGTCCTCCATTTGGTTTCACATATGAAATTTGATATTTATGAAAGTTGATATGACCCATCTTGATATTTTTCCTCATGGTAATAATATTTCTCTTGAAATACCTTTTGACCCATGATGGATTTCTTATTTGAAGGCAATTTGTTGTTTCTCCTCATAAACCTTTCCTTAATATGCAATATATTATATAGATATATATTCATATATATACTAATCTAATGGCAGATATAGTTTTTTATTGATTATTTTATAAATACACCTTTTGTAATTAAGTATAAGTAGTTTGAGAAAAGCAACAGTAATTCTGAGTAGTTATAGTTTTACGGTCCAATAATACCTGGTAATATTAATAATTTATTTGAGGGAAGGTAAATCCTATATGCATGGTACTTGGGTTTGCTACTACAGGTAAGGAAATTGCCTGAAAGGTTGAAAGGATTAATTAAAAGATTAACTCTGAATGTTTATATTCTATTTATGTCATTATGTTAGACCAGCAAATACTCCATTTGGGGAATTGACTTGGCCTTATGGACTTGAAGGTAAGATTGAAATATTTCTATGACTAAGTAGAGAGGACATCTCTTTGTTTTCTCTCCATCTCCCTGTTTGCGATATCCCTTGTAAACAATAAATGATTTCAAATTTTGTATTCTAGTGGCCCTTGGCCTCATCACTTGTAATCCCGATAACTGAGATGGGTAATGTAATATCTTTTTGGACTCTCAAGTCCTGGGCCATTCCGAAGGTTTTTCTTGACCCCGTTCTTTTCCCTTGGTACCCGCTTTGAATGGGGATGTAAAAATTATTTTTAAAAATTAATAAAAATAACGAAGGCTTCCACTGATTGCCTATTAAAAAAAATCTAAAATATCTGCCGACCCCTTTACATATTTTTTGAAATATAACTATGCTAATTTAATCATCAATGTGAAAAATGAATGTTTGGATATGGAAACAAAAAATAATGTAGAATAACAAATAAAATGACATAAATATAATATAAAAATATATATAAATGAAGAATCAACAACTTTCCACGGGAATGCGCCATGTCACCCTTACATAAGATGGCTTTCGTCAGTATTGTATGCCCCTCAACAGCTAGGTTAGTTTTATGTTATTTGACTGTGATGGCGCGTCACAGTCTGTATAACTGGTTTTGGTAAGCTTTCCTCCCAAAATAGAACAGTACAAAAATGGTGACTCTCTTCACACGCACGTTAACCAAAAATAACTGAGGAGAACAAATACATTGATCTAATTTCTACAACTGCGTACTTGTAACCGCGTAAGTCTGTCTGCTTTTATAAAATGAGGCAGAATTTTCTCTGTCTTAACCCACACGATACGGCAATATTGCTCTGATTAAAAACAGTACGAGCTGGACTTTTGCGACTGGCGGTCATTGTTTGGAACGCTTCAACTTGAAGACTCCGTCAAACCAACCTTCGGCGAAGGCTCACCCAGATTTTCATTAAAAATGGCTGACGATAGTTTAGAGGTTTAGAATACAACAGTTCTAAATTTCAAGGTAAATTTAATCTATTTGGCTTTTGGTTGAAGATTCTCTTCTCGTATTGAATAATTAAACCATTATAATATAATTTTTGTATTTATAATATAAAAAAATTATTTATAAAATTTAGCTATGTAAAAATTAGATAATTCACATTGAGAAATATCTATTTAATTTTGAAAAACTAGCATAATAATGTAACAGACATTTTACGAAGAATATACTCCTATATATTGGATCTTTCTAAAGATATTAAATAAATTAATATGCTAGTTTAAATAACTTCTTATTATTATGTAAAAAATATTTAAAAATTAAAGATCATATATTGTTTATAATTTTTAAGTGAAGTAATTATTTTTTAAAATTTTAGAAAAATTTGTCATTTTTTATTAAAATTAAATTTTTTATCATTATTTTAAAAATTAATTTTTTAATTAAATTTACTTTTATATATATTTTTTAATTTATAATTGCCACACTTTAAAGTTTTTAATGTTTCAAAAATAAATTATTTAAATTTAGAATTTATTATTTAGTGTGTTGGTTAAATGGTAGTGTTGTTATTGTCCCCACTCAGATTCAAACCCTTGCTTAGTCATGCCATTGTGATCACAAGCTTTGTATTTCATAGCTCTAGATTAAAAAATAAATTATTCTCAAATTTATTATTTATATCTATATTTGATATTTAAAATTTAAGATAAAAAATATTTAAAATTAAAATTTATTAAATTTATTCTTATAAATTAAATTTATTAAGTAATTTCTTGATATGTCTTCTAACAATTTGAAAAAATAAAAAATAATTAAATTTCTTATTATTATTATTTATTTATTTAAATATCTTTATTTTTATTTTATATTTATACATTTATCTAAAAACTTTTGAGTATTTATTTTTGAAATATTATCTGTAATTAATATTATTATTTTGATGTGTAATTATTTGTCAATTTTGGTGTATGTTAACATAAAGACTCATCCATTACACTTCACCTCTTACTCTTATTAGTACTTGCGGATACGCTATGTACTATTGTAATGATTTTTGGATTTCTTCCTTTAACTAGTGATTAAAACAAGATTAATAGAATAGCCTTTGATATTCTATTAATCATAATGACAAATTAGCGCCTTCTTTTAATTTACATAATTTACCATATTTTTAATTTTGTTACAAATTCTATTCTTGGATAGTGTAAATCAAATATTTTTAAGTTTATAAATTGTAAAAATTATTTATTGATCATTTGATTTGCTTAATAGGTTTGAGTCTTATATAGGAAAATTATGGAAAGTAACAATTCTTTTAACACTTTCAAAGCCATATTTCATTATTCTGGCCTCTTATCACTCAATATTGTTACCAAAATTTTGCTCATTTTTAGTTTACTCCAATAACAATACACTAAATAGAATTAAATAATAAATGATGTATTAAATATTTAATATAAAATATGCCCTCATAATATAATAATATTTTTAAATATATGTAATAGTTTACATTATATAAAAATAAAATAAAATTTATATAATACTCAACAAATTTATTTAATGTAAATTTATAAATTATAATATGTATTATTAATTCTTTCTTTTTAATTTAATTTTCTCTTTTTTTCAATAAATTAATTTATATAATATTATATTAAAATTAGAATTATATTTAATATTTAACTATACTATACTATGTTAGAGGCAAGTACTAGCCACTACGCGACACTTGTTACTCTTATTGTAGAATGCCAATCCACATAATCTTAAACTTAAATGTCTTCAACCTTAACCTTAACCTTAATCCTAATAAACCATGATTGTCATTAAAATGTTTGAAAATAATTTAGATGTTTTATTCACCACAATTGTCAAAAAAATAGTAGAAAATAATTTAGATGTTTTATTTAAACTTTCAACTAAATTTAGTCCATTTGACTTATGGTTGAAACGTTTGAATCTAAGATTGTATTATAACTAAAAGAAAATAAGACGTTAGAGTTTGTTGCAATGTAATATAGGCATACTAATTAAAGGTGAGTGAATTGGTTCGTTCGCTACTCCCGGGAAATTGGCAATGTTTTCAGCTTCTCACCTCTACTCTGTCAAATTCAAACAGATTTCGTGGTCTAGGGTCCAAGTCAAATATTCAACGTTCAATGTAGTTGCTATATTCATCCACGACGATCCGGTCGTTACGCTAGCATTGATTGGGCGTCTTTTGAACGGAGAATTTCTTGAGCCACGGGTTCACCTTAATTTCCTCGATCCCGATGCCGTTTGTTCACACTTTCCATGCTCGACTCTTTTCGTCTTTGGTATATATACCTATACAGAGACTGAAAGGGAGGGAGAGCGCTCCATGAAAATTTGAACAAACGCTTGAAACAATGAATTTGGATTTGGGTAGAGTGAAAAGGAAGGGAATGGATGTTGAAGTGACAGTGCCGAGCTATCTGAGATGCCCCATCTCGCTGGATCTGATGAAGGATCCCGTCACTCTCTGCACCGGCATTACTTACGATCGCCACAGCATTGAGACCTGGTTAGATGCCGGCAACAATGTCTGCCCCGTCACAAACCAGATTCTGCAAACTCAGGACACAATTCCTAATCACACCCTCCGTCGAATTATTCAGGATTGGTGTGTTGCCAACGGCGGGCGAGGCGTAGAGAGAATTCCTACGCCCAAATCGCCTCTCGATCAGACCCACCTGAATGCGATTCTGGCAGAGATCTCTTCCGGTAAAAAGGAATCCATTGGGAAATTGAGGCGATTGGGCAGGGAAAGCGAGAGGAACAAAAGATGCATCGCCGCCTCAAATGCATCCTCTGTTCTCGCCGCCGTTTTTGCCGAGCACGGCGCTCAGGCTCTGTATCGCTTGCAGCATTCTGTAGAGATTTGCGAGGAGGCTCTGGCGGCTCTGACTCTGACTCTGCCTCTGACTTCCCAGGCCCTGGATATGCTTGCCTTGTCCGACGCCATTGCTTGCCTGGTGTGGATTCTCCGAGAGGGCAATCCCGAGGCAAAGAACAGCGCTGTTGTGCTTCTCCGGGCAATGGTTTCGGAAGATAAATACAGAGACACGGTAGCAAAACGGGAAGGATTAGCAGAGGGGTTGGTGCAGCTGCTGAGAGAACCCATATGCCCAATCGCTACAAAATTAAGCCTGGCGATCATATACCAGATTGGGGTGAGGAAATCATTGAGGAGCAAGCTCGTGGAGGCAGGGGCTGTTCCTTTGGTTGTGGAGATTCTTGTAGACGGAGACCGGAGCATATGCGAAAAAGCAATGTTGGCGCTTGACATCCTGTGCTGTTGTACGGAGGGACGAGCGGCTGCGTCTGCGCATGCTTTAACACTGCCGGTGGTTGTGAAGAAGATGTTGAGAATCTCCAATTCGGCGATCGAATCGGCAGTCTCTGTTCTGTGGAATATTTGCGAGAAATCCTCGGATGGCGGAGCCGTGATGGAAGCGTTGCTTGCAGGGGCGTTTGACAAGTTGTTGTTGATAGTGCAGGTGGGATGCTCTGAGGAAATGAGAGATAAATCAATCAAGTTGCTCAAAGCTTTCAACAAATATACGAATGATTGGGAATGTACAGAGACCCTGCATTTGCATCATGTCAAGCGTTCCTTCTAAATTAAGTAAGCTTGCCACATCCTCCTCATCGAGCAATGGGGAAATTATGTAATGTAAATATATGCAATTTTTGTGTGGCTCTTTTCAAGATTATTAACTGTTCTATCGGAAAAAATTTCATCCTGACTAATGAGATGCGTAATCCATTAAGAACCAGGGATGGTCGGAATTTTATGTAAAACTCACAATTTTTGTGCGTTCGACTCCACCAAGCAACAAAAAGGTATTTTAAGTTATGGACCTGACAAGACAGTATTCCGTAATTATAGGCAATGATTTATGGCTTTAAAGTGTGCTCATATTCTTCACATATACGCTAAGACATTAATTCAACATTTCTTATACGGCAATTCGGATTCCCCACCAGCTGCATGATTTCGGAGTAACCGTTTACAAATATATCTGGATTCCATAATTACTTTTGTCCGGTACTGACTAGATACAGAAAAACTTTGTAAACAAAATACATTAACACGTTAGGAGGGAGAGTGAGGGTTTTAATAAAAGTAAACGAAATTTCGACATATGACAGCGATCCATCGGAAAACAATTACAAAGGTTTTAGTAGAGTTTTTGCTTGGTTTAGTTTTGATTTGTCTATGTGGGCAGCGAAAAAACAGCTGACTAAATCCACCAGATTTGTCTGTTTATATAGCAGACAAGTTGTATTGGATTTTTATTTTAATTAATAAATACACATAAACGGGCAAATCTGGTGGATTTAGTGGGCTGGATAGCCATTTCCGTCTATCTATGTGAACATCCCATCTATGTAACACCAGTAACTTGTTCACATTTGTAGTTATATTTTTTTATATTAATATTTCATCTGTTTAATTAATTAAGTATATTTTTATAAAGAATGGTTTATAATAATTCATCTTTTATGAAAATAAATGGAACATTGAATACTTATTGTGACATATTTCTTTAATTATTTCATTTTTTCAGGTAATTTGTTCATTTTTATATAGCCACCAAAACAAACTGATAAGAGATATTATCTAATTTTTCTTTTTTATGTGGTTACCAAAACAAACTAACGAGAGATCTTCTCCAATAGGTTCGTTGTATAAGGTTTATTTGCACTCCTTATAGTCATTTCATCTTATATTTTAAGTCATCAAATTAAGACAAATGTCATAATCTTAAATTGTCTAGTCTGTCACCTTCTCTTATATAACCAAAGGTTTTTTATTTCATTTTATGCGCACATGTTGTACATTTGCATTCTTTTATATAATAAAATTGTTCCCTCATGTTGGATATCTATTATGCTTTTATGAGAACTCTTAATTTTTTATAGTTTTTTCATAGAGAATACCAAAAAAATTTGATGAAAAATGGAGATGTGGGGAGATTTACTTTGTATATATGTGTGTGTTTTATAGATGTATTTTGGACCATGATGGAATAACGTAGCTCAACATTGAGTACAAAATGTCCAAAATGATTAGTTTAGTCTTTTTATTTGTCCAAAATAAACATTCAAGGTTAGATATACAAGGTTTTGAGATTAGGAGGTGAATGCTACATGTAATAAGATATTGATCTTTTAGAATATTTTTGGTCAAACTTGACCTTATCATCATAACCAAAAGGCCTAAGAACTTAAACGCTAATCTTTATTTCATTAATTTTGGCTTCCTTTTTAGTCATGCCAACATTGAATGTGGACATAACTGCACACATGCCATTTTTTCTTTAAAAACCCTTAGTTCAATTTTTACTTCCCTTTAAGACATAAGATTTTTTTTAAGTTGGGTCAACACCTATAATTTAGTCATGGACGTCCAGCCAACTATGAGTTTCACATTTGTACTGAATAATTTTAAAACATTATATATCTAATAACAATTTGAGTTAACCTTTTTTATATAAATAATGATTAAATCTCACCATATCTCATAATATCCTAAAAAATATATTTCATTTAAAAACTTATGCATTATATAATAATATTAAAAATCTAATAACATAAAACTTAACATTGTTAATATTAACTATTTTATATTTCTAATTTAAATAGTACTCACCAAAAGCTTAAACATAATTAACCTTTTATAGAGTTGATTCATATAAAATCTAATGAAGAATACCATCGACTAATTTCTACCATAAAATATTATCTTTTATATAACAAAAAAAATGAAACTAGTCTAAAAAATAATAATTTTTTTCAATTTTACCAAAGCATAATGGTATTATTAGTACTCCAAAGGGAGTGAAAGAAAATCTTAAAAATAATGGACAATACTTCATTTTTAATATAAGTGGGTAGAATAAGGTTGTTATTCAATACAACATGTAAGAGTCCCTAATCTCATAGGATCCAACAACATATAAAGCACACTAACAAATTAGGTTATTAGACCTTATATTAGATTAACCATGAATTATTTGAGCAGAAGTTTTACACCTTTAGATCAATGTAACAAGTTTCTTAGAGCTTAGGGTGTTTTAGAGAAACCATAATCTTTAAGCAAGGATAGATAAGAGTTTTACTTTTCTATTTTAACTCATTTGTCTTTACAGGTTTGTTAAGAGGAAGTGGAATGAAACAAAATTCATTTGACAAAAGTTTAATCTAAATCTTATAGATATTTAACATTTGATTATTTTTCCATTTATTTCTTAATCTCCTTTGGATAACTAACTGTAACTTCAAATCATTTCTGTTTTCCCTTGTTTTGCTTCCAAGTTACTACAAGAAGTTTTAGGTTAAATTTGAAATAATCCAAAACAAATCCAAAAAATCTACCATTAGAATAATCCTGGAAGTAATATAGAACTATATATATATATATATATATATATATATATATATATATATATATATATATATATATATATATATATATATATATATATATATATATATATATATATATATATATATATATATATATATATATATATATATATGTTTGCAGTATATTGTTGATGTTATAAGGGGAAATTATTGTGCAAACAGTAGAAAAAGAAAATAATAATTTTTTTATTACTAATATTTTAAAAAGTATTTGAAATTTGACAAATATTTTATTATTTTTGAGCTTCTTTTAGTGAGGTGACCACCTCCATCATGGAGACATCTTCCATAGGGGAGGTAGTGTTCCACTAAGTGGGCATGCCTTCCATTTGTAGTGCCATCCCAAAACAATGAAAGGGTTGATTTAATTTATTTTTTTATTTAATAAATTAAAATTTAATGTATGAATTTATTTTAAGAAATTTTAAATAAATAAATAATATTTTATTTTAATATTCTTTTTAAATTTGTTAAAAATATAATAATATATATTTCTATGTAAAAGATATATATATATATATATATATATATATATATATATATATATATATATATATATATATATATATATATATATATATATATATATATATATATATATATATATATATATATATATATATATATATATATATATATATATATATATATATATATATATATATATATATATATATTAAACATTTTAAAAAAATATATAAATATGAGATAGCGAAAATAGCAAATTTTTGCAGTACGGATTAGGGCTTCCTTGCTGCATTTTTCAAGGAGGTTGCGGTGGCGACTTTCGACAGGAATGGTCGAGGCAGCGAGGGATAGTTGGACATCCCCGATCGCAATGGTGGTCCAGGTGTAGTTCTTCCAAACTTCTCATTTAATGCGGTTAAAATGCTTGGTTCTCCTTCTCCCACTCTTTGTCGTTCGGTAGAGGTCGTACCCCCTAATCCCTCTACCACCTTGCCGAAGGACGCTATTCTTAATGGAGGCCATGTTAATAATCCTAACCCCATCGTTAAACCCAAGTCATTTTCTGAAGCAGTCGCCAACACTGTTGGTGTCATGGATGCGAAGGCTAAGTTTAGCATTGTTGTTGCCCATGATGTCACCGTTCCCGGTAAGTGATCTACGGTTCCTTCGATCCCTTTCTTTGTCGCCCCTAACACTGAGATGCTAGCTAAGATTGCTAAAGAGAAGAATAGGTTAAAGAATACTGTTATTTTCTTCTCGGCTGTTGAATTGGATAAATGCCCACCTAGGAAGTTTTTGGATGACTGGTTCCACAATTACTGGAATCTCAAAATGGGTTTTCATATTTCTTTTTGTTGGCAAATACAGAAAGGTTTATTGTTATTTTCTTTGCTAATGGTGAATCTCAAGCTGAAGTCCTGAAAAAATAGTACTGGACTATTGGATCCACATCTTTTCATGCACTAGCTTGGTCTCCTAAGGTTGTTCATGAGGAGGTCCTTGCCCTCTCTGCTCCTTGGTGGATATTGGTTAAAAATGTCCCCCCTTTCTTAAGGAGGTTTTTGCCTCAACTTCTTGAACCCTTGGGTAAAACTATCTGAATTGATGATACCGTCAGGTTGGTGCCACATATGGATGCTAGGGTCCTTATCTCGAGCTACTACCAGGGAAAGAAATCCCTTGCTAGGGTCCTTACCTCGAGCTACTACCAGGGAAAGAAATCCCTTCTGATATTTCCATCAACATCATGAAGGAAATTTTTGTGTGCCCTATTGAAATTTTGGGAGGCTTAAATGCATGTTTTTTACGTTCAAAAGAGGGGCATCTTAGAAAAGATTTCCCTATTATTAAGAAGAACCTGAAGCCTACTAAAACTTCTCCTTCCGCTAACTCAGCCAATCTTGTTGGGTCTCCCTCCGCTAGCCAGAACACCCAGGTGGAGGTGCCCTCTAAAAACTTACCTAACCTAGACTCTGCCTCTCCTACTTTCCCTTCCCTTCAAGCTCTTGTCCCTTCTTCCAAAATGTCTATAAACAATGCTAACTTGAACGACGACTTCCAAACTATTAATAAGAAATGAAGAAGAACAGCCACTACCAATGAACCATTTAAATAGTTGATTCCCTCTTGTTTGAATAACCCTCCTTCATAGAATGATCATGCTATCTCCCCTGTGTTAGAACTTATCTGTGCTAACCCTCCTAGTTCCCCTGTTCTTGACATTGTGTGTTCCAACAACTCCAGCAGACATACTACTTCAGGTCCTTCTCGAAAGCTCCCAATAAAAGTTTTCAAAGAGCTTGGTGATGATTGTTCCCCTAAAATTATCCCTGCTGCGAATACTCTCCTTGGTACGCCTTCTATGGATGTGGATTATCAATCTGAAAATGATGATGATTCTAAATTTGACACCCTGGTTTCGAAGCAGAGGGGGAGACCACTAGGATCCAAGAACAAATCCTCTGGTAAGAAAATTGGGGATAGATCTAGTAAACTTATGCCCTCAACTGATGAGGTTGCTGCAGCATGCCCTAACCCTTCTATTGTTTCCTCATGAATTGCATTTCCTGGAATGTGAGAGGTCTGGAGTCCCCAAATAGGAAGTATGTAATTAAGCATTTTCTAGATTCCTATAATTCTATTTGTTAGTCCATTTTCCTGTCAATGCAAAAAATCCTATGAAAATGGCCTGTTCCTTGCAAATGTTTTGTAATGTTGTCCTGCCATGCCTACAATCACAGTTTTGACTTGTGATGAAAATCCATAATGATTCATGGTGTGCGCCCTTTACCCTGTGTTGTTCATGATGTCACCTTGCTCCAGTTCAGATCGCATCTCCTAATTCATAAAACCCAGGGAGTTATTAAATTTTTATGGTCTGCAGGAAATAGTCTCAGAATCTGCCAAAGTGTCAAAAACCTACGATGTTTTCTATTTGGTCTACATGAATACCCTAGTTGTTTTCGACCTTGTGCCTTCCCGCATTTGCGCACTTATCTTCTGGCACCAAAATCCCTAGATGTTTTCGATCCTTCACCAAAAACCTAGGATGTTTTCGACCTCGCATTTCTTCCCTTTTGTCAGCACTCCTTGTTCGTCGGTCCTAACTGCGCAAGTGTGATCAGATGGTGGGCTCGGGTCTTCAAGGGTTTTAAAATGATTGGTTGTCACATGATCGCATGTCAGAAATTTTTGAAATGCAACCATGCGACCGGTTACTTCTTGTGCTGGGGCCCATTGGCGGGGAGGGCAGTGGTCCCGCTGGTTGTTATGTGGCATCCTGTGGTTGGCTGTCACATGATCGCATGTCAGAGTTTTCTGACATGCGATCATGCAACCTGTTGACACCTGTTCCTAGGCCCGTTGGTGATGGAATTACTGTGGACGCGCTGTCAAATGGATGCTGAGGTGGTAGAGTTCTATTGGACGTAGCATAGAGATGTGGTGGTAACATGGCAGTTTTCAGTTAGCCCGTGGCAACACGCCGGCGGTTTGTCGCATGTTCTCATAGCTCTATTTCAAGCTATGTGAACATTTGACTAACTGCCAGACCTCGTGACAAAGCTATGAACTACGGTGTGGGTCCATGTGTCGGGTCTTGCCGACATGTCTCCTTTCTAATTGGCCGGTGAGCGCTGAGGTGGATGTACATCATGGGTCTGGTACCCAAGGGAAGTTAACAGTGGTGAATGCAAACGGTTTGTTGCATGTTCTCATGAGCCAGTTTCATGCTATGAGAACATGCGACAAGCCCTTTGTGTTAGCAGCAGTGGCGGTTATGCGGAGGTAGAGGATTGCAGTGTGTCGCATGTTCACATAGCCCATCTCCTGGCTATGCGATCATGCGACCACTGATGGTGTCGCGGTTGCGGAGTTGTGAAGTGGGTCCACGGTGCCAGGGCTGTCGAGATGTTTGGGTTTGAGAGATCATCGTTGCGGAGTTATGAGACTTTTCAGGGGGTTTGTGATTGGCATTGCGTGGTTTAGTGGTTGTGGTCGCATGATCACAAGGGTGAGTAGGATGTATTGCAATCATGCGACTAAGCATAATTGTAAACCAGGATTCCTGTGGTGGTTAAGTTCTTGAATGTGCGACTTCGTGATTAAAGATAAACGAGGCATAACCCAGGAAAGCCGTTTCTCTGCAAATTTGAATATCAAAAGGACTTTCCAACTGTAAGGAACTAGTATTGAATGCTTGGGTAGCTAGATTTGGTAGAATTAATCCTGAGTACTGCTGCGGTGTGGTCCAAATGCTTGACAGTTAATTGCAGGGATTTGTATCGTGAGGTGATGGACAAATTTTGTTGCTCGAGGTATTTTGCAAGTCTGTTCAGTTTGATTTGCATATGATCTTCCTGTCCTTTTCAGAGATTCTTCTCAAGTGCGAAGATCATCCTTGGTCTGACAGACATGTGCTCAGTTTTCCCTCCAGGGAATTTTAAAATTCTGATGTAATTCTTGGTTGGGTAGTTGAAGCCCTAACCCTAGTCATCTGTAGCTTGTTGCAACCTGTTTTGGGTTTCCAAGATGACTATGGGGTATAAGTAGTTGAATTTTTTACTTAGTCAGGGTTCCTTCTTTTGCAAATTTTTGAGGAGAATTGGTTCCAAGTGAAGGGTCCTTTTCCTGTAGATATTTCCTTTTCTCTGCATATAGGGTGTTCTTCTTTCCCTTGCTGGTTTAGAATAGAATGCATATTGTAACAGCTTGTCTTATGTATGAGGATTTAATATATTTTTACTGTTACCAAGCTATCTCCATTTGAATTCTGAATTCATTAATCATACATCAAGGGTGTTTGATTTTTCTATTTGCATTGCCTAAGTGTTTGCAAGTGGAGTTGTCTTTGTAGGGATAACTGGTTCAGGGTTAGTGTTCATGTATGTATGAGCTGAGGTGTCAAGGATATGTCATGCTTGTCTTCCAGTGGATGCTGGTAAATGTATTATCTGTTTATAGGTCTCTTCTAAGGGGAGGGTTAAAATCTTTTGAGTGAATAATAACATACTTAAATACACAGGTGGGTGCTAAGTTGAGGTTTGGTCATGGTGT
Source organism: Chamaecyparis obtusa (assembly GCA_027943335.1). Lineage (NCBI taxonomy): Eukaryota > Viridiplantae > Streptophyta > Pinopsida > Cupressales > Cupressaceae > Chamaecyparis > Chamaecyparis obtusa. Next base: position 3,991,178 of record BSBK01000614.1, read on the forward strand.
GTGATTGATGTAAGGAATCAACACATTGAATATATTGTGTCCTTATTTCATAGCTATCTCTTGCAGTAGGGTATTTGACTCTGTGGCCCATTGGATAAGGCACTAGTCTATGAGAGACTTAGGGTATCTCAAGGTTCCCTTCAATCCATTTAAAACCATTTACATTTAGTTCCACCATTTCCCTTCCATGTTGTTAACATAGGTCTCTAGTTTTCATACTCACTCCATGCAAGTAGGGCTATTGCATGAGATATTGGTTTCATTTGAGGTATAGGATACCTATATGGGTTTGAGAACCATTCCATAGTCAGTTACCTGCAGGCCTGTAGTGTGACACAAGTTGTATGAGTGTGCAGATGAGGTATACCCGCTTGAGTGATGTGGAGCTCAAAGTGTAGAAGGATCTCTCTTTGATCCTTGTCAGTTGGCCCTTTTTCTTGTTAGATTTGGAGTGTTGAGTGAATGTGACACTAGCCCTGTCAATCCTAATGCCAATCTGACCTTTGGGGAAAAAGAACAACCAACACTATTGATTTTCTTATGCTGTAAGAAGTCAAAGCTGTCGGTTTCATGCTTGAAACTAATCTTAATTTTATCTAGAACAATGCATTAAAATTTTGTACTACACATGCTAGAGGTAGTGGTGGAATTGCTCTTCTTATCAATCCCAAATGGGGAAGTTTTGTCATGGGTAATGGCACCTCACCCTATCAAAGAGCTATTTGGATCACTATCAATCATAACAATTGCATCTTTGGCATCTGCTCTGTTTACGCCCCTAATGACTCTAAGGATAGAGTTAACCTTTGGAACTAGTTGGCAGCCCTCCCTGATATCCCTTGGCTTATTGGAGGAGACTTCAATATGGTGGAATCCCAACAAGACAAATCCGGAGGTACCCCATTCGCTTGGAAAGACAATGAAAAGCCTCACTGGAACAAGATGATAAATGCTAAGCTTATTTTTGACCCCCTTGCTAGAAATAAGGCTACTAACCTAGGGATATGGTATACCTAGTGTAACTTCCAGCAAGGCCCCTCCCGGATCTACTCAAGACTTGACCAATTTTATGGGAACAAGAATTTCTTCTCCTTCCTCCTTGATAAATAGAACAATTTTTTCCTCGTTACTTCCACTACCCTCTCAGACCACCACCCTATTTCTACCTGCATCAGGCTCAACAATGCCCTTGCTCACAATAAAACTCTCAATTCCAAGTTTATTCCGAATACTAGCCTTCTTCATGATGAGGATTTCCTTGCGGCCATTCAAATTATTTGACATATCAATAAATTCAACTCCTCTAATTGTTCCCAGATTGACAGATGGAAGATGAATCTCCTAGCTTGGCAATGCTTGCTTAAAACTATTGGTCAAAAGAAAGCCAAAGACTACAGGTTTATTGAAAAAAATCTCTCCTTTGATCTCTAAGAGGTTGAGAATAACATCCAGAATAATCCCACCGATATTGACCTTGTTTCCTAGGTGATTTATGCTAAGGATGCTCTGAGAAAACATCAACAAATTAAGATCTATGGTTCTAAGGTTAGATCTTGCGCCCATTGGATCCAGGATGGAGACCATGGCTCTAAGTTCTTCTTCAATCTTATTAAGCATAAACAGTCCAATGAATCCATTGATAGTCTCTTAATTGACAACCAGGACACTTCGGACCCTGATATCATTAACAAAGCCTTTGCCAACTACTATAGGAATTTGTTCACTTTTGAGGACTCTAAAGAAGCTGTCGACCTTAGGAACAAGTGTAAACCTCTTATCCCTAATAGGTTGGACAGTGCTGATATTGTTATTTTATCTGAGGATATATCTCTGGATGAAATTGAAAAAGCTATCAAGTTTCTTAATAATGACAAGGCCCCTGGTCCGGATGGTCTCCCTGTGGAATTTTATAAAGCCAACATTAGCTGGACTTGTAAGGATCTTCAAGACATCTATTTGGAAGCTTTGGCTAATGGGTCTCTTGGCCCCTGTATTAATAGTGGCATCATTAAAATTCTTCCCAAAGATGGGGATAAAGCTCTTATAAAAAATTGGAGGCCTATTACGCTCCTTAATGTCTCTTATAAGATTTTGGCCAAGATCCTGGCTCTCAGGCTTGTGAATATCCTGCCCAAGTTTATTTGTGCTACCCAGACTGGCTTCATCAAAGGTAGATATATTCTTGAAAACTTAATCACCAGCTGGGAAGCCATGGATTGGGCTAACTGTTCTCACCAAAACTCTACGATGCTGCTCCTCGACTTTGAAAAAGTTGAATGGAATTTTATCCTCTTGATGCTTGAGGCCTTTGGTTTTCCTATTGCCTTTTGTAACTCAGTTTGTGTGCTTCTTAGTGATGCCTCTGCTCAGGTGGATGTTAATGGTTCCCTTCCGAATCCCTTCCCCATGGTCGATCCATCAGACAAGGTTTTCCTTTGGCTCCTGCTCTTTTTGTCATAGCTTCTGAAGCCCTCTACTACATCCTTAGAGATGACTCGCTATCACTTGATGTTAGAGGCATTTATCTCCCCAATAACAATGAGCTTATCAACTGCCAGTTTGTTGATGATACTGCCATTTTCTTTGAAGCTAGTGGGTGAACCCACAATAGTGGGTTACATTTTTTAGCCTAAACAGACACTGAACTCTACATTTTGAGAAAAACTTTCAGATTCGGATGCATATTGTCGTTGAACCACTCGAAATCAGAGGATGAAGTAAATTAGAGTCTTTTAGGATTTTCTGTCTAGTTTCTCTCTCTCTCTCTCTCTCTCTCTCTCTCTCTCTCTCTCTCTCTCTCTCTCTCTCTCTCTCTCTCTCTCTCTCTCTCTCTCTCTCTCTCTCTCTCTCTCTCTATATATATATATATATATATATATATATATAATTTATTTGAATACTTTTTTCTTTCTCCCACGAAAAATTGTATGGTGCTGAAAATGCCATTTTCAAATAGTAACACTGTTTTCATAGAGCATAACTTTTTTTGTAAAATAGATATGAATGCGATTCTTTCAAATTTAATTTTTTAACATCCATACGAAGGGCATGCAATTGGTTTGATGACATTATCACTATTATTGCATATTTTATTAATGTTTGAAGTTGACTAAACCAAAATTTTGACCTACCTTGACTACATAGCTTATAACTTATTGTATATTTATCGAATTTCAATTATTTTTTTTTTAATAGAAAGTAGACTCGAATACGGAGGGCACTGTTATTTTTCCAAAATTTTTTCCTTGATTTACTATTTTTCATTGAACGTCAAACTCAAAGGTTTATATTTGATAAAAAACCTACACTCATTTAACGTCAAAAACCATACACAAATAAATTTAAAAATAGTCAAATATATAACCATTTGAAAGCTAGTTCTGAGTACTTGTTGAATGCAAAAGGACGTCTTCTTATTCATCCATTTGATCAGCGTGCTTGAGGCCTGAAGCCATGAAATTCTCAGAATTTCTTGAAAACTTGAAACCATGGCTCAAACTAGGGACTTTCGATAGAAAGTACTTTTGATCAAAAGTATTGACTTTTGATCGAAAGTACTTTGCCCAAAAATGGAAAATTTAGTTAATACTAACCTAGTTTCGATCAAAAGTCATTTACTTTCGATAGAAAGTCAAGTTTGACTTTCAATCGAAAGTCATGTCAGACTTTTTGGTGGCATTTCCAGTTGATAAGTCATGTCAACTTTTGGTGGATATAAATTACCACCAAAAAAAACCCTAAATACATGACTTTCGATCGAAAGTCATCACTAAGGAACTTTCAATCGAAAGTTACTTACGATCAAAAGTCCTTTGTTTAAGGACTTTCGATCATAATTTTAGTACTTATGATCGAAAGTTGAAGCTAGTTTCTATCGAAAGTTGATAAATATTATTTTGCCGAAAACATTTTTCGGGACAGATTCCTTCCTCTGAAAAATTGTAACCCAGTATTGTGGGTTCACCCTAGTGCTACTAACTTTGAAGCCTTACAAACCAAACTCAACATGTCTTGTGCTATTTCAGGTGCTCGGATATCCCAGGCTAAATCTATTTGCCTTGGTTGGGAGGACCAGCTTCCTGAGTGGTTCAATCAATACAACTTCCAATGGGGTGGGCCTCATAGAATTGTTAAATACTTAGGCATCCCCTTCTCTGTTGAACCTTCCCTCAAAGACATGTGGTCTTGGATCAAAGAGAAAATTGATAAGAAGTTAAATAAATGGCATAACAGATATTTGTCTCTGGCTGGCAGAGTTCAAGTTTTCCAAAAGATTATGTCTTCCTATAGTATCTATTACTCCTCTGCCTGGATGTTTAGTAACTATCAAATTTTAGAAATCAAAACGACCATAAGGAATTTTCTTTGGTCTGATGGTAAAGGCAATAAAAAGATGCATGCGGTCAAATGGGATTGGTGTCATACTGATAAACTCCTTGGGGGCTTGGGCTTAAAGATCTTAAAATTCAAGGTACTGCTCTTTCCGCCAAATGGATCTTTCACTCTATGGATGGTAACGATCCATGAAAAGTGCTTGTTAGGCATAATATTGAAAGAGGTACTCCAAAAAAAGCTAAATCTTGGATAAATCTCCCGTTTTGTGATTTTATTGTTGGTAACTTCCCGATTAAAGTTCAAGGATGTGCTTAGATCCATATGGAAAGCCTGGGACCATGTTAGAATGTTTATCACCAACAAGGATTTCCATGATGCTAAGCATCTTTATGGTGAAAGATCCACTTCGTGGAACTTACACCTGGCTAGCAAACCCCTTGCCCTCTCCCAAGGATGCTCTACTAAGTTGTGGTCTAAGATGGGAATCTCCCAGCTTGTTGACCTTTTTGAACATGATAGGCTTATCAGTTGAGATGAGCTTAGGAACAGATATAATATTTTGGATTCTCAAAAGAAAACTTACAACATGGTTGTCAGGGCTGCCAAGGACCTGCCCATTGACTGTCATGTGGACTCTCATAGATAATTAAAATGCAAATGGCCGGATGGTGTCATTATGTCTAGACTCAAAGCTAAAAATATATATAATATTATTGGGCATAATGAAAATATCATTGATTATGTTAATACTGTTTGGTACTCTTCCCTTGATGCTAGGTCTTGGAAGAAGTATTTCAATATTCTTTGGAAAGATGTTGTTGAACCTAAAATTAAGTGTTTTAAATGGTTGGCCTTGCTTGACAGACTCTCTATCAGAAAAGATGGTTCTATGAATGATTTTTGCAGCCTTTGCAGGCTTCTTGAAACTAGTAGACATATCCTTTTTTACTATATTTTTGCTAAGGAAATCTAGAATATGTTTGGTATTACCTATCCTATAAATGTGAATATTTTGGAAATCATTACCGGTAATATTAATGGGCTTAGAAAAGATTCAAATTTATTTTGGTATATTCTTTCCTCTAACATTCTTTGGAAGATCTGGAAGTGTAGGAACGAGGAAAGGTATCAAAGAAACCCTAGAGTTCTTACTGAGTTTTCTTGAAAACTCACGTTTTAAAAATTTTTTCTTCAGGTTCATACAACAATGATGATGGAGAAGGAAAAGCTGAGAAGATTCTTGAGAGATGGTCATGCCACCTTCTTTGTCTATGAGCTAAAGCATGGATATGAATGGAGGAGGAACTTTGACGACCTCTAGATATTTGAATAGACCTGCAAGAAGCTCAATCAAGAAATCAGGAAGAACATCAAGTCCAAAAAGGATGAGATATTCATGCTAACTCAAATCTAAGAGTGAAAGAGTATTGTTTGGATGGAGGGCCCTATGGGGTGGACTGCTTGGGTTGACACCTACCATGATGTATTACGTTAGTTTCCTTTTTCTTCTCTAAACTTTGTCTATCTGCATTATACTCTGAGTCCGTGGTGAGGTTGGGCCTCTTATTTTGTACTCTTGGTTGATACTGTTGTATCCCTCTTTTTTGATCTCCCTATATATGATACAAAAAATATAAATATTTATACACCAACATAGTGTATAAATATATGTGCAAATATGCATATATTATAAGTATTTTACATAAGATTTAATGATTATTTATGAAACAAAAAATTTCTATTTATATTATTTTAACATGTACTCGTATAAAAATGTAAGGGGCATTTAGCTTACTAACTTTATATTTGATTTTATACATATTAAAGAAAAATACATGTTAATTTATTTACTTACATATAAATTGCAATTCTTAAATACTAATAGGACAATTTGCTAATTAAAACCCAATATTTTAGCTATTCTACTCTTAAGAAAGTTTTTCATATATTGAAGTATAGATTTTCAATATATTTCCATTTGTCCTTTTTCTTGATTTTGACGTATAACTACTTATGAAAGCATTGGCACGCTTTCCTTCAATTAGAGAAGATTTCCAAAGAGAATCATATCAAATACAAATAATGAATGAGTTATTTCTATGGTTGTTCATAGGATTTAAGTACCTCTCTATCTTTCCTATTCACGTTCTTGTTTGATAGAATGAATGAGGACTTATGCTAGTGTTAAGAACAAAAATGGAGTCATCGGGTCAACCTTTTGAACACATTTAAAAACATCCAAATCCACTATGTCATACACCTTCATCATGTCTAATTTCACGATGAAAGTTGGAATTTTTCTACTTTGAATTGAGTGCAACAGCTCATAAGTCACCAAGGCTCCTTCAAGTGTCTCTATACCCAAGACGAAACCTCTATGTTCCTCATAGATGATCTTTGTGATGAAAGTCTCTAGAGTCTCAAGTATACACCTTTGGTAAATACTTTTATATATTATGTTGCATAGAGAAATAGGCTTAAAATCTATGAATGACATTGGGTTTTACACTATTGGAATAATTGTTATCTAGGTAACATTTATTTTTTTCATTATGGTGGTTATTTTCTTTGACTTCCAATTCTTTCAAAAGATCAACACAAATTAAATCCCAACACTTATGATAAAAAATAGCAAGCCTCAATGAATTGTTAGGAAACAATGAGAAGATAACTATTTTTAATTCCTTCAAGGTGAATGGTTTAAGAAAATTAAATTTTTTCTCTTGAGAAATCAATAAGGAGATATTTTTTAGTTATTGATCTCTATTCATTCCACGTAAGGAAATTTTTATGTTGGTCTACTTAGCAAATTAGAAGAAAATTAAATGTCTCATTTTGAAGATTTTTATCTTTACTGAGAATGACCCTAGATACACCATCCTTGGTTGAGAAACTTATTTTTATTTTCTTCTTGATTTCAGTTGATGCATGGAAAAACTTAGTGTTACGATCTCCTTCTCTTAGCCATAACTTCCTTGACTTTACTTTGTAGTAAATATCTTCTCTAGTAAGCAATTCTTCTAATGCTCCTTAAAGAATTTTCCTCTTGCCCATATGTGAAAATATCCTAACTATGGAAAATCATGTGATTATTTATTTCAAACAATTTATTTTACACCATCTTTCTTCAAAGAAATGTTTAAAAATTTGAACATTCTAGATTCTGAAGAGGTAAAAAAAATTACTTTCAAAACCATATAGGTTCAGCTGAAAAAGAGTTTTCTAATTTGAGCAATGTACTTTAATGCTAAATAAAATGACATTGCACAATGGTCTAGTCTTGAAAAAACATAATTTATGAAGATAGATGGAGATCTCCCAACAACCAATTCGGTGTGACCAAAACTCTTTCCAACCTTTCAACAATCTGATTTAAATCCTTATGTCTATCAGTCCATGTAAATTTTACATTTGTTGGGATCATGTCAACTAGAGAATTTTCTTGAATAAATGAGCAAAGGTATTCCAAGGTAATTTAACAATGTAAATTTCATTATTTCAAGATGAATAAACACTAAAAAAACATTAGATATATTGTTGATAAAAAAAGATATATCATATACTATTTAAAATTGTTTGAAATTTATTTAAATACGAAAAAATGACTAAAAAATAATTAAAGATGATAAGTAGGAGATATTTTCCACAGCAAGTCAAATTGTGATATTGCTATCAGGACTCAACTGTGTAGTTTTTTGAGTCAAACTCATTGACCCATGTTTCATGAGTAGTGGTTCACACGAACCCATCTCTCATAAGAATGAATGGAACACTTAGCACTCATTGGATCTAGGTGATGCTCACAGAGGTGAAGCACTGGGACTTCCTAAGAGGTCACTCATCCCAGTACTACTCCAACTTGAGCACACTTAACTACAGAGTTTCCTCCATGGTTTAACCAAACAAACAAACAGTATAAGATAAGCAGCAAACATTATAGACGAGAGTCCAAAAGAATTGAGTTCAGAAAGGGTTGCCAAACCAGACTTAAATCTCGACACGTCCATTAAATAAATAATATTGCATTCTCTGATAGAAGAGTAGGATAGCGTTCTGTAATATTATTATTTATTCTACGATTAATAAAAGCATTATACTATTAACCCATCCTAAGTAGACTATTTTCCTTAAAAAGCATACCACCATTTTGAGGCTACGCATTTACGTCCTGTACACCTAAATCTTATGGGCTTCAAAAGAGGGCCGCAAAAACCTGTACATATTTATATTACCTTATTTCTGCATTGCCTGATGAGGAGGAGGCCGCCGGATGATTTGATTTAGAAGGAACGCTTCACATGGTGCAAATTAAGAGTCTCTGCACATTTCCAATCATCGGTGTAGGCGTTGAAAAGTTTGAGTAACTTGCTTGATTTATCCTTTGTTTGCTCAGAACACCCCACCTGCACTAACAAAAGCAGCTTGTCCAAGGCACCAGCATGCAACGCTTCACGCACGGCCACACCATCAGAGGAACTCTGGCAAAGATTCCACAAAACAGAGACCGCTAATTCTGTGACTGAATCAGATACCCTCAACACCACCTTAACAAGAACTGGCGATGTCAAAGCATGCGCAGAAGCAGCCGCTCGGCCTTCCGCGCAACAGCAAAGGGTATCCAGCACCAACAATGCCTTTTCACAAATGCTCCGCTCTCCGTCTACAAGCATTTCCACCAGCAATGGAACACTCCCCACTTCCACGACCTTGCTTCTGTATCTTTTCGTTAGGGCAATGTTATATATTATGACGAGGCTTGATTTTGTCACCGCTGGGTTTATGGGCTCTCTCAGAAGTTGCACCAAATCCTCTGCCAATCCTTCGCTTTTTCCAACCAAGTCCCTGTATTTGTCGTCGGAAACCATTTGCTGGAAAAGTGTAACAGTGCTCTGTTTTGCCTCGGTATTGCCCTCTCGCAGAATGCGTACAAAATAAGAAATTGCATCTGACAAGGCAAGAAAATCCAGGGCCTGGGATGTCAGAGGCAGAGTGATAGTCAGAGCCGCCAGAGCCTCTTCGCAAATTTCTACCGACTGGTTCGACCCATTCAAAGCCGCAGATGTGTGATTAGCAAAAACGGCGGCGAGAACAGAGGATGCATTTGAAGAGGCGATGCATTTTTTATTCCGCTCGCTTTCCTCGCCCAATCGCTTCAGCTCGGATATGGATTCCTTGTTGCCACGCGAAATCTCTGCCAGGATTGCATTGAGCTGTGCGGGATCGAGAGACGCCTTGGGCGGGGGAATCCGTTGGGCCACGCACCATTCGTGAATGATTCGACGGAGGGTGTGATTTGGGATTGTGTCGTGAGTATGCAGAATCTGGTTTGTGACGGGGCAGACATTGTTGCCGGAATCTAACCAGATCTCGATGCTGTGGCGATCATAAGTAATTCCTGTGCAGAGAGTGACAGGATCCTTCATCAGATCCAGCGAGATGGGGCATCTCAGATTGCTGGGCACTGTCACCTCGGCATCGATTTCTTTCAGTTTTTCCATACCCAAATCAGATTCCTTGTTTTTTAATGTTTGTTTCTAGCTGAGCGGATATATAAATTCGAGCGTTCGTAGCTCTGTTTAAATATATTATCTACGAAATTTGTGTTACGCGGCAAAGTGGGAATTACGGGTAAACGTGGTGCACAAGAAATTAGCCGTTCAAAGGCACGCAAATTACGATAGGCTCACAAACAACATCGAATAAATCAACTCCACTGACCGTTGAATGTTTGAATTGGAAAGTATATATTCGTATCATGGGTCTAAGGACCGTCCAATTTATTTATTTTATTTTATTTTGAAAATGTACAATACAAAGGGATGCAATAAATTATATATATAAGGATGGCGCTTTGCTCTTCTTTTTCGTTTACATTTTTTGCATAAATATTTTAGTGTGGAAAGCTTACAGAAACAATGGATGGTCTTTTCTGCAACTCGCTATGCTTGGTACCCTCAGCTCGGGGCACAAAGGCCTCTTTCCTCTTGGCATTATCCTAATTTTTACTCTGAAGTTACTTCGTCTGCTTGAAAAGATAGAGGTAGATCTGGGGATCGCCTGGGCCCTAGAGTAAATATTAATTCTTCTCATCTTCTGAATCCAGGTGTGGCTTCTTTGTATGATGATCATTGGACTTTGGTAGCCTCTAAGAAATCTAAGAGAGCGGGTTTACAATCGGGCTCTGTGGGGTTCAAACCGAAGACTCCTAATAAGAAAGGACATTTGACAATGCCTTTAGCAAATTGTTTTTCTCCTCTCCAATTTATAGAAATGGTCACGGATAAATCTAGACTCGATTCTCTAATTAAATCCCCTTGTGTTGCTCCTTATTCTGCTTCACATCGTAAGCATAATTCAGCTTAGTTTCCTTTGAAAGAGAAAAAATCCCTTATGAACCTTAAGAAGACTAATATTTCCCCTAAATCAGGCCCTTACTCCCCCCCTCATCATAGAAATACCCCTATTACTCTTCATAAATCGGAGACCCCTTCTTCTCAGGCTAATGAGGATGCCCTAATTTTGGAACTTGATGATGGTGTTATCGAGAGTACTCAAGAGTTGTGTAAGGAATACAAAATCTTTTTCTGTTGGAACGACTATGGAATTCCTTCTGAAAAAATTGCTCATTGGTTCAAAAAGAAAGTCCCTAACCAGGTGGGTGTAGCTCTGCTCCCTGATGAATTTATTCTTGTTAACTATAATACTAGAGAATTGGAAGATTTTTTTTTTAAATGGTTGCCCTAGCTATTATAGTTCAGATTTTTCTATGTTTGATTGGTCCCCTGCTTTCAACCCAAACCAATTGAAAGATTTTTTAGTAACTAGAGCAGTGCAACTTAGAGACCTTCCCATAGAATGCACTAATAAAATTATTCCTAGGAAAATAGGTAATATGATAGGTTCCTATGTGAGTTCTATAGATACTATTCATCCCCATTCACACATCATAATCATAGCTAAAATGGATATCGCTATTAAAATGCTGAAACCTATTGTTATTAAGAGTAGTTCTTCTCTTTTTAGGGTGAATCCCGTCCTCCTATCAGAAATAGTAGCAGTAGAAAAGGACTCCCCAGTTATAAGCAATCCAGTGTCGGCTAGGAATAAAATCTCTAGTGAAATCACTATCCAACTTAAGGGGAATGGGGGTGGTTTTTTAATTGGCATCCCTTCAAACTTTGAAGCAGGTACCTTGATCTCCTCTCCCTTGGCCTAGAGTAAGGATAAAAATGTCCTACCTGTTCCCCCTTTAGCTCAAGCTATCAACTTTACTTTGATTCTGAAAAGGACAACTGAAACCAACAAAGATGCTCTGGACAAAGGAATATGTTATTTTGTTGATAAACAAACATCCTCTAGTAATAAGAAGAAAGAAGACCTTGGATTTTCTCATATTCCACTGGAAGAAGATCATAATCAGTTAGAACCTGATAGGGTTTCCAATGACATGAGATTTTTTGATTTAAGATCTTCTATAAACTCCTCTAATGTAGCAAGTCTAGAAGATATTAGCATAGAGGAATATAAAAATTCTTTGGAATTGGTCAAGGATCAAGCTAAGGCAATGAAAGAATTTGTCAAAAAGGAACTTAGTAATATTAAGGAATGAACATCAGATGGGGAAAGGTTCTGTAGGGAAGTTGACTCTATGGATAGGAGGGTGGATTGAGCTCAGGATGAGTTGTCAATTATTAGAGAAGAATTTTTCTCAAAGGATTATCCTAGGAAGATCCAATTTGTAAGGAATTATCTAGGTATTGAGAGTAATAAAGTACATATGGGGAGTAATTCTCCCTTGCATTTTAACCTTTAAGAGAAAGAAGAGATCGATGAAATTAATGATTTATTAGGGCTTGACTTTCACCCTGATGTTGCAGATGGCTTAGTACATGGGTAGAACCTAGATGTCCTTCCAAAGATTCTTGACGCCTTGGAAAGGGAGGAGGAAGATCTGAAAAATGAAAACATGTTGCATAATGTTTCTCCTCCCTGTGGTAACCTTGGACTTAAGAATAAAATATTGGGTAAAGTCTTAGCAGACTGTGCTTTAGCTCCTAAGTCAAGAGGTAGGAAAACCCTTAAAGTGCTGAGAGAAAAGGAAGGTTAGGCTATATGTTAAATCAAAATCACCGAACTATTAGATGAAGGGAAGGGGAAGTTTCTTCCCACTCAGCCATGAAAATCATAATGTGGAATGTTAGGGGTCTAAACGCCCCTAACAAAAAATGTCTGATTAAAAGGCATTTATCTCTTTTTTATTCAGAAGTGATTATCCTTCAGGAAACTAGATTAGAGGAGGATGTCTATCTATATTTAAATAGGAAGTTAGGTGGATGGGAGGTTGTGGGTTCTCCATCATTAGGGGCCTCGTCGGGTTTAAGAGTGATGCAGGAGCATCTCGAGTCCTTGGAAATCCTGTGTCACCAAAATCATATTTGAGTTTGTTTGTGTTGCTCGATTCCTGCTTTGAATGAGTTGGTTCAGTGTTACTCGGGTTCCTTTGTTCACCAATGTTGGTCGGTTATCTCTTTAGCACTCGGTGAATTTCCTTGGCGCTCAGTGATGCTTGTCTGGCACTCGGTTGGCTTTTCTTACCAACAGGTTTCTTTTGAGTTTCTGTTGAGGCTGACTTGTGCACATTGAAAATGGGTCATGTATTTAATGCTGGTATCCATCATTGGGAAGCGTGTGGTCCCAGATCTGACCGTTCCTTCCGTTGATTATGGATCTGAAGGCCGACTCAGTTCGGTAGCCTCTTGTATAAATGTAGTTGTTTGGTTAGAGTTTAGGGAGTCAGTTTTGGAGAGGAAGTTTGGTAGAAGATAGAAGATAGAATATTAGAGATTATCTGCAGATTCTCGCATGTTTGAGGACTTTTGTATTTCATTGTAATACCTGGCCGAAACTAGGAAGGCCTTACAGCTCAACATGTATGAATAAATTTGAAGATAATATATAAATGATCCTGCATTCTGTCTCTCTACTGTGTTGTTGTTGCTTCCGCGTATTGTTGAGCAAGGTGGTTCAGGTTAGGGTGTGCCATTTCTTGGCCCCTCCTCCCATCTCTTGTGTCAGGTTGTATTAGAGCGAGGTGAGATCTGGATCTAGGTTTGCAAATCTAGATTTGAAGGTTCCTTCTTGTGAAGCCCTAGTTGAATTGTTGTGGGGTAGCAGATCATGATCTAACTTGCAATTGTAGAGAGTTTTCAAGATGGTTCATGGGAGGTGAGATACAGATAGACATGTTGAGACAAATTGCTGCTAGATTCGAAGTTGTTGAAACAACCCAAAGAAGAGGAAGACATCTTGAAGATGTTAGTGATGATGAAGTTGAGGTAAAACAAGGTGATGTAGAACCTGCACCTATGATGGATTAGGGTGAGGAAAGATTCTTGAAGGCTTTGACAAATCTGAAGTCTACACCACACTTTAATCCTCCTGAGTATGGTGGAAAGTTTGATTCTGATGAATTGGTGGATTGGATCACAAAGATGCAAAAGTATTTTGAGTATGAAACTGTACCTGAAAACAAGAAAGTGAAAATTGCAAGCACAAAGTTAAAAAGTCATGCATCCTTATGGTGGGAACATCTACAGCTGGACAGAAAGAGGAAAGGCAAAGACAAAATCAAGGTATGGAGTAAAATGGTGAATAAGTTGAAAGGAAAGTTCTTACCTTGTGATTATCAAATTAACCTAGTTAGGCGAATGAAAATTTTGAGGCAGAAAGATAGCTCGGTAAAGGATTATACTAAAGAATTCTATAGATTAGATATCAAATCTGGACATGATGAAGATTATGTGGAAAGAATTTCTAGATACCTAAATGGTTTGAGAGTTTCCATCCAAGAAGAAATTAGTTTGGTCAAATTGGAGAACATTGAAGAGGCCGATCAATTTGCATTGAAAGATGAGGAGAAATTGAACAAGAAACATGAGCAAAGACAAAGAGGTAGAGGTGGTAGATTCCCTAGAGGAAGAGGTAGATCTTATGGTGAAAATAGTCTAGATCTGAACCAGAAAAGACAACTCTGGATAAAGGAAAGACCGAGTGGAAAGGTGAAAGTTCATCTAGAGGTAGAGGCAGTAACTACCAAGGTGGTTATAACAGAGGAAGTTTTCGAGGAACTTGTTACAATTGTGGAGAAGAAGGACATAAATCATTTGAGTGTATACATGCAAGTAAGAAGGCCGGTAACAGTTGGAATTCTTTGGTGAAAGAAGAGTCACCGAATGAACCTGAGAAGGAAAATAACTTGATGGTAAGAAGAGCACTGTGGAATAAAGGTAAAAAGGAAGATCCGGTAAGGAAAATTTTGGTCAAGACCAGATGTAGAGTTTTTGACAAAGTTTGAAAGGTAATCATTGATAGTGGTAGCTCGGATAATTTGGCATCTGAAGAGATGGTCACAATTTGCAGTTGGAAAGGTTGAAACATCTGAAGCCCTATCAAATTTTATGGATCAAAGATGAGCATACACTCCTGGTAAGTGAACAATGTTATGTGAATTTGAAGATTGGAAAGTACTATGATAAGGTGTTATGTGATATCATGCCTATGGATTGTTGTCATTTTTTGTTGGGTAGACCTTGGCAATATGATAAACATGCTACATATGATGGGAGATTGCATAAATATACTATTTGGGCTGATGGGAAGAGATAGATCTTGTTACCTTTGATGGAAGAATCTGTTAGTAATGTTTTCACATCTGTGAAAGTTTTCTTGATGGAGGGAAGAAAGTTTGTTAAGGATTTAAAGAGAAATGATGTATGTTTTGCTGTAATTCCTAACAAACCGAGTAAGAAAACAAAGGATAATGTCCCTGAGGAGATTGATAAGTTACTCACTGAGTACAGTGAAATCATTTCTGATAATGTACCTGATGGTTTTCCACTGAAGAGAAGCATTGATCATTGCATGGATCTAATCCCTGGAGCTAGTTTACCAAAGAAGGCACCTCATCAGTTGACACCTACCAAGAATCAGGAATTGAACCGATAGATTCAAGAGTTGCTGGAGAAAGGTTTGATCAGAGAAAGTCTAAGTCCTTGTGGAGTACCTATGGTATTGGCACCTAAGAAGAATGGAGAATGGTGAATGTGTACTGATTCCAGAGTAATCAATAAGATAATAGTGAAGTATAGGTTTCCTATACCGAGAATGGATGATATAATGGATAGTTTGACTGGAGAAAAGTATTTTACCAAGATTGATTTGAAAAGTGGGTATCATCAGATCAGAATCAGAGAAGGTGATGAATGGAAGACTGCTTTCAAGACAAAAGAAGGTTTGTATGAGTGGTTGGTTATGCCTTTTGGTTTAACTAATGCACCGAGTACTTTTATGAGGTTGATGAATGAAGTTTTGAAGAAATTCTTGGGTAAGTTTATGATTATATATCTTGATGATATTCTGATATTCAATAAGACCAGAGAAGAACATTTGTTGCATGTTAGACAAGTTTTGCAGAGATTGAAAGAAGAAAAGATACTAATAAATCTGAAAAAGTGTTCATTCATGAAAGAGGAGATTGTGTATTTGGGATTTGTGATTTCAGATGATGGTTTGAAAATGGATCCTAAAAAGGTTGAAGCTATTTTGGATTGGCCTACACTTGTGAATGCTAGTGAGGTAAGATCATTTCATGGTTTGGAAAGTTTTTACCAAAAGTTCATTAGAAATTTCAATTCAATTTGTAATGCTATGACCGAGACTATGTGAGGAGACAAAAGAGAATTCAAGTGGACACATGGAGCTGATAAAAGTTTTGAGACTCTGAAGCATAAGGTTGTTGAATTGCCTATTTTGGTATTGCCTGATTTCAATAAAGTATTTCAAGTGGAATGTGATGCAAGTGGAAGTGCAATGTGAGCTGTGTTGAGTCAAGAAGGTAAACCCATTGCTTTCTTTGGAGAAAAGTTGAATGATGCAAAAAGGAAATATTTTGTGTATGATCAAGAATTCTATGCTATTCTTCAAGCATTGAAGAAATGGAGACATTATTTGATACTGAGTGAATTTGTGTTGTATACCAATCATAAGGCTTTACAGTATTTGGGTAGTCAGAATAAGTTGAATCAAAGACATATGAAATGGGTTGAGTATTTGCAGAGTTATACATTTGAGATAAAGCATAAGAGTGGAGTCACTAACCGAGTTGCTGATGCATTGAGTAGAAGGAGATCTTTGATGACTGAGATGAAAATTGGAATTTTAGGCTTTGATGACATGAGAGATTCTTATGAATTTGATCCTAATTTTTCTAAGCTATGGAGAAAGTGCAAAGCACCTATTGAAGATCAACAAAGTACTAAATGGGATGAATATTTTATGCAAGGAGGTATGTTGTTTAAAGGTATTCAGTTGTGTATACTGAGAGGACCTATGAGAACTAATTTGATAAAAGAGAAACATAGTAGTGGTTTGGCTAAACATTTTGGTGTTGATAAGACATTGAATTTTCTTAAGGAGAAATACTTTTGGCCACAGTTGTATAAAGATGTTTGAAAATTTGTGAAAAGTTGTGGAGTTTGTCAAGTTGCAAAAGGAGTTAGTCAGAATACTAGATTGTATACACCGATTGTTGTACCTGAGAAACCTTGGATTGACATCAATATGGATTTTGTTCTTGGTTTATCGAAGACAGTAAGAGGTACTGATTCCATATTTGTTTTTGTGGATAGATTTTCTAAAATGGCACATTTTATACCTTGTAGAAAGACATCAGATGTAGTACATGTAGCAGATCTTTTCTTTAAGGAAATTATCAGATTGCATGGATTACCGAGGAGTATTATATTTGACTGAGACAATAAATTTGTTGGATACTTTTGGAAGACTCTTTGGAGAAAGTTGGGTACCGAGTTGAAATATAGTTCTATATTTCACCCACAAACTAATGGACAGACAGAAGTTGTGAATAGAAGCTTGGGAAATCTTTTGAGATGTTTAGTTGGAGACACACCAGGTAATTGGGATTATGTGTTGGCACAAGTAGAGTTTGCTTACAATTATTCAGTGAATAGGAGTACTAGAAAAACACCTTTTGAGATTGTAAATGGCATACAACCGAGAGGTATATCTGATTTGAGAGACATTGATGATGATAGAAAGAGAAGTGTTGAAGGAGTAAAATTTGTTGAGTACATGAAGACATTGCATGAAGATGTGAAGCTTAAACTGGAAAAGAGTAATAAAAAATACAAAGATGGAGCTGATAGATCAAGAAGACATAAGAATTTTGATGTTGGTGATGAAGTGATGGTTGATTTGAAGAAAGGTAGATTTCCTGTTGGAACATATGGGAAGTTGAAGATGAAGAAGTTTGGACCTTGCAAGATTTTGAGAAAATTTGATAGTGGAAATGCATATGAAGTTGAGTTGCCTGATGATATGGATATTTGACCTATATTCAACATTGTTGATTTGTATGAATTTCCTGAACCTAAAGAAGACATGGCAGTATCGACGGATTATCCTAAGAAGAAGAATGAAGAGGTTGAGCATATTTTGGAATAGAGAATTGACAAAAGTACAAGAGGAAAATGGTATATGGAATATCTGGTAAAGTGGAAGAAAAGACTGATTGAAGACAGTTGATGGATTTCATAGTCTGAGTTAGATGTAGCTCGGATCATACCTACTAAATGATTCAGAGAATCATTTTTAAATAACCCCAGGTGTTTGATGCAGGAGGATCACTACTACATTTGGGGCCAAATTTCGACAGACACTTCTAAAGAGTAAATTTTTTTTTACTGAATTTGTTATTTTAAAAAAAAATAGGCGCCGATGATGTCGATATTTTGATAGGTTTTAAAATGACCATCAAAATTCTGACAGTTTCTGGTATACATAAAAAAAAAGTGAAGCACGAAATCATTTTTATTTTGATTGGCATAGGAAAGGAGCGAGAGAAAACAAGTTGGGTGCACGCGAGAGAAGGTATGTGATTTCTTCATCTTTCAAGCCTCTAGCATCATATTCGACCACAAATTTAATATGCATTGCATTTTATTTGATCATGAATGCTCTCTGAAATGACCACATTCTATTGGTGTCATGCCCTAGCTGGTGCTTTATCTCTATTATTTGATGTTATTGGTGTCGTGCCCTAGCCCGTGCTTTAACTCCATTATTTGATGTTATTGGTGGTTGTGCTCAAGGATATCCATTTTTTTGAAATGTTGACTGTGGTTATCAAATGGACAGCCCGTGAGCTTCTAGCTAGGCACCATTTATATTGATAGCTTAGGGCATCAAATGTATTTTTATATCATTGATAGTTGAGACTTTGTTAAAAGGAAATAGGACAAAGAACGATTTTTATTTAGTGCTTTAACTCCATTATTTGATGTTATTGGTGCTTGTGCTCAAGGATAACCATTTTTTTGAAATGTTGACTGTGGTTATCAAATGGACAACTCGTGAGCTTCTAGCTAGGTGCCATTTGTAATGATAGCTTAGGGCATCAAATGTATTGTTATATCATCGATAGTTGAGACTTTGTTAAAAGGAAATAGGACAAAGAATGATTTTGAGTTAGTTTCTCTATTTTGATCCCTAAGTGGCTTACAACCCTAGAGAAGTATATGCAGATTTATGGATGCAATTACAGGATACATAGCAGCCGATAATTCACAAGAAATCCATGCATCCAATTTGAATAGAAATTAATAAAAAGGAATAGGGTCCTCGAATGGCCCAGTCATCTGGACCTTGACTATCCCCTCAACCAGTGACCCTTCAAAACTGGGTTATCATGCAATCAGTGAGTGATCCTCAATTCTCCTGGTCTGCCCTACATCCAAACATATTGGAAATACACAATACAATGATAACAAGCCTTTCACAATCCCCCTTCCCTCAAGGAACACTATCAACATCTAGACCTTGACTATCTCCTCAACCAGTGACCCTTCAAAATTGGGTTATCATGCGATCAGTGAGTGATCCTTCATTCTCATGGTCTACCCTGCATCCAAACATATTGGAAATACACAATACAATGATAACGCATGGAAATCCTTTAATGAATCTTAGTCACTAGTAACACATGGATAGTCAAACCAGTAGTCTCCAAAGCATTCAATAAGTGAATATGAATGTTTGAAAACTTTCCTCTCAACTTCCCCAACCACTCCTAATCGGTTAGAGGGATATTTCTAGAATCTCCACTATTCCTATCCTTACCAACAATTCTTAAACATACTTTATCTGATATGATAATAACATGCTAAACTGAACCAATGACATGTTCTTCATGTGGTACAAGGAATATTTGGCTATCAAATCTTCCTTCGTGCAAGTTGAGTGCAAGAGAAGGTATGTGATTTCTTCATCTTTGATTGGTATCTTTGATGGGAAATGTCTTTCGAGCCTCTAGCATCATATTCAACCACAAATTTCAAATGCATTGCATTTTATTTGATCATGAATGCTCACTGAAATGACTGCATTCTACTAATGTTGTGCCCTAGCCCGTGCTTTATCTCCATTATTTGATGTTATTGGTGCTTGTGCTCAAGGATATCGATTCACTATTTTGAAATGTTTCAATTCAAGTTTGTTGATATTACAATTCATCATATCAGATAAAGTATGTTTAAGAATTTTTAGTGTCTAAACACTCAACTAATCCCTCTAACCGATTAGGAGTGGTTGGGGAAGTTGAGAGGAAAGTTTTCAAACATTCATATTCACTTATTGAATGCTTTGGAGACTATTGGTTTGACTGTCCATGTGTTAATGTTTAGAAGAGATCAATAAAGTATTTTAAAAAATTCTTACATGTTTGGAGAGGTTTGAGAGGCACTTATCATGATTGTACCCTCACAAACAACGGCATAGACTAGTTTTACTAAGTTTCCTTTCTCTATTTTGAGGTTTCCTTTCTCTGCCGCATGGGTACAGTCAGAGAGTTCATTGAAAAAATGATCCTTTGAATGGTTACTATAAATATGAATGATTTGATATAGCATATTTCTCATTTTACTTGAAGTTTGGAATAGCTTGTGCAAGGGTGAAAGTACTTTTGATCATTTTGGTCGTGACTGTTCCTCTACACAGTCATGAAATGTAACTGTCTAATGATTATATGTAATGTTGAATGGATTAAATGCTTTATTCTTGGTAGAAGTGAATGGAAGGAATATTTTTGGTGTTAGGTTTCATTTATTATTGAATTCAAGAGATTCCAAGATGTGTTGAGGAGTTTTCTCCTTGTTTAATGTTAATTGTGTTAAATTAGGTGAAATACTAATCTCCCAAGAACACCTGCATGCATAACCCTGTCACATGGAAGAAGCAAAGAACATAAGAAAGAAAAATCTATGGAGGCCAAAAAGCCAGAGACATCTTATGGACATGTAAAGAGCAATCTCTATTATGATCCAATAAGTGAATTAATGAAATACAAAGAGGGAATCCTTATAAAAGGATACCAAAACCCTAAAGGTGAAAAACCTAAAGAATAATAAGATGCCTAAGTCTAACTTAAGTGTAGAGAATAATAGACTAATAATTAAATAAATTAATTATTAGCTATAATATGACTACTCTAACACCCCCCCTTAAGTGTAACTTAGGGAGAAGCTAAACAACTAAGGACTAAAAGATGCATGAAAACAAAAATGCATGAAAGAGCTATGGGTCCTGGCAACAAGGCCTGATCAGGTACCCAAGTACAATAAAATAAACTAGATGAAGGAAACAAAGCCTCTAATCTAGGGAATGTCCCAAAGAAAGGAACAAGAAAGAGCATGAAGCATCTCCGAAGCATGAAGCTGCAAACACTGTCAGAAGAATACTGCTGGAACCCCCACTGAAATAGTGCATGACCAAGTAGAGAAGACAAAGTCTGAAGAGCTGATCAATCAAAGAGGTGACCTCCAAAAAAGGAGTGAACGAGTGTCTATATAGTAGATGAACCATCTCACCGAAATGCATAGGTGCCTAGCCACTGCATCCGCCTAGTACATAGGAACAAAAATTGAATACGTAGATCACTCAACCGAACCAAGGAAGCAATAGAGCCAACAGGTGAACCCCCCCATAATGCTGAACGGGGTGACAGGAACACTGAAATGCAATGCCAGAAACATCTGCAAGAAGAAGAAACAGGAACACCTATGTGCAAAAGAAGGTACAAGCACAGGATAAAGGGCGGTGTCATAGACACAAACTACATGAGGCTAATGTCATGGAAGGTACACTCACTTGACAAAGGTGGATGTGCCTAAAGCGGCATAAACATCATAACCCCCCATGGCACTTTATAATAGAGTGCGAGTACATCAACCAAACAAGGTGTACAAGATCCAAGAATGCAGAAGTAGGCACTTTATCTTAGTGCGTTTACAAAACAAAGATGCAAGAGAAGAGCATGCAAGCTCAAAAGTTAGAAAGAAGAGTGAGCTATGAACTCAGAAGAAGAGATCCCTGGACCTGTAGAACCAAGCACTCTACCAGAGGGCATAAACTACCAAACGCGGAGGAGTGAAAACCTGGAGTAGAATCTGGAAAAATAACCTCTGCCACTGAATAGCACACAGAACCAGCTTTCCGATGATATATGGTGAGCCCAAAAATGAGTCTGGATGAGCGAGATATGGCTCCCGGAAGGCAAAAAGTAAACATCACCTTTGACAGAAAAAAAACACTATCAAAATAGCAGATCCAAAAACTCTAACCTCCATAATCAGAAAGAGCTCGGAAAGAGCTTTCCGGCGATATAAAGAAGTCGAAAAAAGACCTCCGTTTGCTCAAGATATTGCAAAAAAGGCCTAGGTACCCTAAAAAGGCTTTAAAATATTTTTTTTTAAAGCCCCTGGGGCTGGAAATGCAAAGCCCCTAGGTGCATGGCGCCCGCAGGGGGCGGAACCGAGGGCTCTCGGTCACCCACGTGACTGCCATGGGGGGCTAAAGAGCCCGAGGGGCCTGCAGAGCGGAGCGGGGGCGCGGGCCGGCGGAGTAGAGCAGAGGGCGGCGGGGGCGCTGGCGGAGCCGGGTGGGCGGCCGGGCCGGGCGGCGGCTGGGCGGGCCGCGGGGCCTGCAGAGCGGAGCGGGAGCGCAGCTCTGTGGTGGCAGCTTGGCGGTGCGCTGGTGGCCGCTGGGCGGCCGCCTGAAACTATACGTTTTTAAATATTTTTTTAAAAAACCACCGACTGTACCCACCTCGGAGTGCGTGCCAGGGCCGTACGGCCCTGGTATGCAAAATTTTTTTGCCTCAGATGCCACTGTGTCCAAAATGGACAAGTTTTATATGGATTTAGGGTTTCTTGGGCCTTCCGGACACAATGGTGGTGTCCGTTTTTGCCCAAGGTGAGCCAAATTTCAGCTCCCCCCCAGATCCACAAAAAAACTTTTGAAACCCTTGAAAACCTCCTGCTTCTGAAACACTTCAACAAAACACGAACAGCGAGCAGCAAGATGGCTCTGATACCATGTTAAATTAGGTGAAATACTAATCTCCCAAGAACACCTGCATGCATAACCCTGTCACATGGAAGAAGCAAAGAACAGAAGCAAGAAAAATCTATGGAGGCCAAAAAGCTAGAGACATCTTATGGACATGTAAAGAGCAATCTCTATTATGATCCAATAAGTGAATTAATGAAATACAAAGAGGGAATCCTTATAAAAGGATACCAAAACCCTAAAGGTGAAAAACCTAAAGAATAATGAGATGCCTAAGTCTAACTTAAGTGTAGAGAATAATAGACTAATAATTAAATAAATTAATTATTAGCTATAATATGACTACTCTAACAAATTGTTCCTGCACAATCCACTCATACAACACTGAAATGCTATGTGATTTACAATTTCATATAACTGGTCCTTTGGCATGTTTTAAATGGAATAAAATTTTTAGCATATTATTATCATTCTATTTCTTTGTTGTAAACATGCCATTGGTTTAGTTTTGTAAAAAAAAATTTATGTTAAATTTTTTTACAAAATAGATTACAAAATACTCTTCAAAACAAAGGGAAAACCTAGAAAATTAAGTCCAACTCATTGTAGATGAAGGAACAGTCATGCTGATAGTTCCTCTAAGTCTTCCAAAACATTTATTGAACTCCCCTAAAGTCCTATTGGATCCCCAAATTTCTTAATCCAATCAACTTACATCAGGATCATGAGAAACTTCAAAGGATTAAAAACATTACTTGGAACAGTCACTAGTTTTACCAATCAAAACGTAAGGAATAGAATTTTAAAGTGCTCACAATAAATTCAACGATGAAATGAATGCTTGGAGATTTCTTACTATTCCATCCTTGAATTTAGAAACCAAAACAATAAGTAAAGAAGCCTTTCAACAATGCATAACATAATGGACTTGCATATTTAAACTTCTATTTTTATTGAATCTCTGTTCCTTCTGTACACTCCAGGCTTAAGTTTGTTGTACAATGACTTCCAAAGGTCACATATAACTCCATCACAACTTCCCCAACCATGAAGAACATAGGTGAAGAACTTTATGGTTTCATGCTTTAATCTTTAAGAACTTGATCAAGAACATAGGTTTTAATGAACTATCAATTTGATTTGTAAAGTTTGTGTTCTTTACAAATTTGAAAGGCTCTAATACTTACTAGGGCAGATGTGGATGTGCAACCTTATGCTTTTACTAAGAAGTCTTTGATTGTTGGGCATACTAATTATAAGTACTTGACATATATCAAAAATGTTGGTAATTAAGGTTGGCGGGATGATTACGCCTATCCTGAAAAAAGACTGTCAAATCACTATGCTTTCAAATCAATTACCTATCGACATATCCCTTGTGAGGGAGAGAAGCCAAACACATAAAGAACATGCACATAAACACGACAGTTGAAAAACTTAAATGGAATACACCAAGAAGTACCAAATGATGAATGCTCAATTGTTGTAATGGCAAAGCATTAGAACCGTCCATTTTTAGAACTTGATTTTGTTAGAATAACTGAGATGGGGGTGAATCAGTTATCCAATGTCCTAATTCAAAATGTATAATCCAAAACAATTCTACTACTTCTGCAAGTCGGTAAACATAAAATACTTCCACTGTCTGTGTATTTACCGATTGACAATCCAAACTCTATAATAATTATCGATTAAATCTAACATGTAATATGCAAAGTATGATCACAAACAAATATCACAATCAACACATAACACAAGAGATTTAACATGGAAACCCTGTAAAGGGAAAAACCACCTAGGACTGGCAACCCAAAATTGTTCACTCTTCTAAAGTGAGGTCGGTGAAGACCCAACTCTATTAAAGGTTTACAAACACACTATTAGGTGTGACCTTGTTAGAGGATTTTAGACCAGAAGTTATCATCCAACCAGCAGTCACTCTGGGGTTGACAGGATAACAATGTTCACTCTATGAATGAAACATCAAAAGACTTTCATAGTCCACTCGGTTAAGAGATTTAACTGTGTACAATGGTTAAATGTGTAATAGTAGGTGATCTACCTAAATAAAACTTTAGTTTGTAGTTTACGGATCAATGTTCAGCTCATTAAATACTTCTGACCAATATAAAACTTTAGATTCAATACTGTATCAACTTACTGTCCATTGGTAATAACTCTCTGTAGCTCGGTAACTGTTCTGCAGCTCGGTTCTTATTAACTAGTATGATAAAAAAACTTCTCCATGCGACTATTCTACAATATCTTCTTCTTCCGGCATACGTTTCATAATGAAATCAATGCCTCTTATATAGACGAGTAAATCATTTTCTTTTCCTCCATCAGATTTTGCTGCTTAATCATATTCATAGATTTTGTCACTTTAAGCTCCCTCAGCTAATGTGTCAGTAACATGTTTCAATTTGCTCCATTAGATCTTATTGATTTATGTTAGCTGTCGATCTTTATAACAAACATTATCTGTTACCTCGATTTCATACACTTTACAACTCTTCACTTTATCGGCTAAACTGATCATTTAATTCCTTTCTATTTTGCTTGGTTAACAAAGAAATGCATCAGTGAACACAAGCTCGGTTAATACTATGCTCGATATACACTACACCTCATCAGTGTATACTGAAATGCTTTATTTACCGACAACACTGCTTTGTGTCTTTCAGCTCTATTCTTCATCATAGATGAATGCAACATAATAAAGTCAATTCCATCAAGTCATAGACTCATCAACAAGTTACTCAGTGTATTCCTTATCCTCATCTATCATATACATCTTCCTCATGTAGATATTTATGTTCTTCATCTCTTTCACCTTCCTTCAGATGTGTCTGTATAGTAACTTACAAGATAAGTACTGTGAAGCTAGTTGACATCAATGACAACATAATACTGATTTAATCATCTTGCATATCTAATCATCAACTTCTCAGTAATCTTGAATTATAGATTCTTCATTTTGGTTCTGAATTAGTTGTAGTTCATCAATCTCTCCCTTTGGCATTGATGGCAACTCAAGTAATATGAAATATACCATACACATACCAAACATGTTTTCTACAACTCTGTGATCAAATACTATGTAGTGTAAGCTCTCCCTAGCTTAATATGTTTAATCACTATGTTATTAAAATTGCATTATAAAATACAACTTTGTCATTCTTTGTCATTCTGTAGATATAACCTTTTCAGTTCTCAATTTCCTTTCAAATCATCTCTCCCTTAGATAGTTCTCATCGGTGCAAATCTCCTTTTCTTTTCATATTATTTATCTCTCCCTTTGACAAAAATGCCAAATAAATAAATTAGTAATCAGCTCTGTAGTAGCTAAGTAACTCTTTGGTGTCCAATACTTCCTTTGTATCTTAGTATGCTGATATCCCAAACTATTGCAGTTCTACAAACTTAATCACAACCTTGAACAAAATTCAAAGTGTGAACTATGCCGCATCAACATGAATGATCTGCTGATAAGATTAGGTTGATGCAACATCTAGATCACATTAGTGACTTGTAGACAAGGGACGGACCCCAAGTCTAGTCCTCAAATATTCAAAAGAGTCCTTCGGTAGAGGCTTTGTAAAAATGTCTGCAAGTTGTTCATTAGATGTAACAAATTCCAACTTTACTTACTTCTCTTGCACTTGTTCTCTTAAGTAGTGATACTTAATTGATATATGCTTTGTCTTTGAGTGCATCACAAGATTCTTTGAGATATTAATTGTACTTGTGTTGTCACGGTATATGATCACCGGGTCAATGATTACCTCATTCATTCCTTCCAACACTTGTTTGATATATGCAATGTTTGAGCAATTAGTAGCAGTAGCAGCATACTTTGCTTCAACTATAGACTGAAAAATAAAAGCTTTCTTTTTACTTGTCTAGGTTACAAGTCTTTCACCAAAGAAAAATGCTCCTCCGGTGGTACTTTTTCTGTCATCCACATTTCCAGCCCAATCAGCATCAGTTTAAACTTTCAGCTCAAACTTACCTTCCCTAGGATACCATAGTCCATAATCTTCTGTCTTTTTTAGATATCTTAAGATTCTTTTAATAGCAATCATATGTGATTCTCTAGGATTAGCAGAATATCTAGAAATAATTCTCACAGCATGTGCTATATCTGGTCTACTGTGAACTACATACATTAACTTACCAATCATGGATCGGTAAAGTGTCTGGTTTACCTTTGTAGTTTCATCTTCCTTTGTCAATTTACTTCCAGTAGCCATCGATGTTCCCACAGGTTTAGCATCTTCCATGCCAAATGCCTTCAAGACTTCCTTTATGTACTTGGACTGTGTGATGAATATCCCATCACTCTGTTGTATCACTTGTAATTCGAGAAAGAACTTAATCTCTTCAGACATAGACATTTCAAACTCAATCCTCATGTCATCCACAAAATATTTACATATATGATCTTGACCTTCAAAAATAATATCATCAACAAAAATTTCAGCAATGATAATAGTGTCATCAGTATCACCTTTCATGTACAAATTGTTGTTTTCACCGGTTCTTACAAATCCAATACTTAACAAGTAAGTATGCAGTCTTTCATACCATGCTCTCGGTGCTTTCTTTAAACCATATAAAGCTTTGTGTAATCTACATACCATGTTTTTGTTGTCTGGATCAACGAATCCTTCAAGTTGTTCTATGTAGACCTCTTCTTCAAGTATACCATTCAGAAATGCTGATTTCACATCCATTTGATAAACCTTAAATTTCTTGTGTGCAACATATGCAAGTAGCATTCTAACTCCTTCCAATCTAGCAACAGGTGCAAATGTTTCACCATAATCAATGCCTTCTTCCTATGCATATCCCTTGCATACCAATCTCACTTTATTTCTTGTCACTTCACCATTTTCATTCATTTTGTTTCTGAATATTCATTTAGTACCGATAACATTCTTATCTTTAGGTCGGGGTACTAAGGACCAAGTTTTGTTTTTCTTTATTTGTTCTATTTCCTCCTTCATTGCATTGACCCATTCTTCATTTTCTAATGCAGCTTTCACATTCTTTGGTTCAAATTCACAAACTAAACATGTACCTTGTCTTGTTTTTCTTCTAGTCTACATTTCAACTTGTCTGTTTCCAATAATTTGTGTCTCAGGATGATGTCTTCTGACAAATCTAGCTAGTACTTGGTTTCTTCTTTCTTGTTCATCCTATTTAGGTTCATTTGCTTGCTTGGTAGCACCATCTTGTTCGTCAGTTTCCCTTTCCTGTTCCTCGGGGTTATTTTTGTGCTGACCAGATATCATAGGTTGTGACTTCGGTAGATAGTCAGGAAGTTCAATGTAAGTGAATCTACCATAGTCTTCCGGTTCCTTTCTTTCTTCTATGTTTATGTCATCATACTCATCAACACGAACATTTGTACTTTCAATCATCTTATTTGTAACCTTATTCAGACATTTGTATGCTTTACTCTTAGTAGAATATCCTAAGAATATTCCCTCATCACCTTTAGAATCAAATTTCCCATTTCTGTCATCCTTTAGAATAAAACATTTGCTTCCAAAAATTTTAAAATAACTTACAGTAGGTTTGTGTCCAAACCATAGCTCATAAGGTGTCTGGTTGGTGTCCTTCTTCAGTTGTACTCAGTTAAGCACATATACAATTGTGTTGATAGCTTCCCTCTAATATGTCTGAGTAACATTATTTTTTAGCATTAGTGTCCTAGCACAGTCAATGATTGACCTATTCCTTCTTTCAACAATCCCATTCTGCTGACGTGTTCTCGGTGTAGAGACCTGTCTCTTAATACCATTCTCATTACAGAAATTAGTAAATTCATTAGAGATAAATTCACCTCCTCTATCAAATCTTAAGCATTTGATTTATTTTCCAGTCTCTTTTTCTACCTTAGCCTTATACCATTTAAACAACTTAAAAGCTTCAGATTTCTCTTTTAGAAACATAACAGTCATCAATCTAGTGTAGTCATCAACAAAAAAAATAAAGTATCTATCACCATAATACCTATGAGTTCTCATAGGACCACATAGGTCAGTATGAACCAATTCAAGTATCTTCTTTTTTGAGTAGTCTTTTCTTTTAAAACCGGACTTAGTCATCTTACCTTTCTAACATTCATGACACATAGCATGATCCAGTTTAGACAGGTTAGGCAATCCTCTAACTCTTTTCTTCTTACTAATCTTGATCGTGTTATCAAAATTAACATGACATAACCTCTTATGCCACAACCATGCATCTTCATCTTTCATTAACAAACAAGAGGATTGATCAATATCAAGATAAAATAGATTACCTTTGGATTGTGTACCAGTTCCAACAAGTCTTCCTCCATCATCATAAATTCTTACCTTTCTACTCTCAAAAGCAAGTCGGTGACCTGAGTTGTTTAGCTGTGCCACACTTATCAAATTGTAGTTCAGTCCATCTACCCAATATGCATTCTCACATTTTATTCTATCATTAATCATCAGTGAACCTTTACCTCTCACCATACAAGGTGCATCATTTCCCATTCTAACAGATCCACCATCATATTCATCAATTAGATCAAATTTCTCTATATCACCAGTCATATGATGTGTGCAGCCACTATCTATGATCCATGTATCATTTTTGCTTACTTTAGAGATCAGTGTTGTCTTCTCATGTTTATCTTCTTCCTCTGAGTCATCCTTCATAACAACAAATACTACTTCTACATCATCATCAGTGTTTGATTTAGATTCAAATTCTTCGGCTATGTAACATACCTTTTTCCCTTTGTCATAGCTATCTCGATTGTCTCTATTGTTGTGTCGGTAGCCTCTGTTGACTCTTCTCCCATAGCTTCCTTTGGATTGGTCTTTGGATCTATCATCATCTTTCTTATTCGGACATCTAGCAGTGATGTGGCCAACTTCTTTACAATTAAAGCATGCTAGAGGTAACTTGCCTCTATATATTCCCTTACCTTTAGGAAATCTTCTAGCCATAAGAGCTTCAAGCTCATCAATTTCATCATCGGTATTACTGTCACTATGATTGTTCTTATCAATCTTGCTACTAGACTTACCAATCTTCAAATAGGACATGAAAGTAGATTCAACAGAAGGTACAACACTATTGTCAAAGTTATTCAGTTCAAAGGTTGTAAGCTTACCGATCAAAGTGTCAAGGGTGAGGTTGGATGTAGCCCTTGTTTCATGAATTGTAGAGATCTTGATCGCATAAACTGGCAGCAAAGTTCTGAGAATCTTTCTAATAACTATTTCATCATCAATAGCTCCACCAGATGCTCTAATAGCTTGTACTACCTCTTTTAGTCTGTTTGAGTATTGCACAATGTTTTCACCTTCTTTCATCTTCATATCATCAAATCGACCTCTTAGGCTTTCTGCTCTGGCTCTCTTGACATTCGCATCTCCACTATATATTAGAGTCAACTTGTCCCACATCTTCTTAGGAGTATCACATTCCTTGATATCATTAAATTTGGCATCGGTATAGGCAGAAACAAGTTCCATCATAGTGATATTGTGTTCATGCCTATCCTTCAGTTGATCAAGAGTCAGGGGACCTGGTGTAGGTTCAATGTAGCCATTCTCCATTAGTTCTAGTGTAGAATTCCCAATTCCAGATATGTGCAACTTCATCCGGCTTTGCCATACTGTGAAGTTATCTTTGTTCAGCTTTGGCACTTCCCTCTTATACATCTTGAGACCATTTTGCTGAAGTCCTTAAAAATTTGTTCTAAGCAACCACAACTCTGATACCAATTGTTAGAATAACTGAGAGGGGGGTGAATCAGTTATCCAGTGTCCCAATTCAAAATTTATAATCCAAAACAATTCTACTACTTTTGCAAGTCGATAAACATAAAATACTTCCACTTTCTATGTATTTACCAATTGACAATCCAAACTCTGTAATAATTACCGATTAAATCTAACATGTAATATGCAAAGTATGATCACAAAAAAATATCACAATCAACACATAACACAAGAGATTTAATGTGGAAACCCTGTAAAGGGAAAAACCACCTGGGACTGGCAACCCAAAATTGTTCACTCTTCTGAAGTGAGGTCGGTGAAGACCCAACCCTGTTAAAGGTTTACAAACACATTTTTAGGTGTGACCTTGTTAGAGGATTTTAGACCAGAAGTTATTGCCCAACCAGCAGTCACTCTGGGGTTGACATGATAACAATGTTCACTCTATGAATGAAACATCAAAAGACTTTCATAGTCCACTCGGTTAAGAGATTTAACTGTGTACAATGGTTAAATGTGTAACAGTAGGTGATCTGCCTAAATACAACTTCAGTTTGCAGTTTACAGATCAATGTTTAGCTCATTAAATACTTCTGACCAATATAACACTTCAAATTCAATACTATATCAACTTACTATCTGTCGATAATAACTCTTTGTAGCTTAGTAATTGTTCTACAGCTCGGTTCTTATTAACTAGTATGATCAGAAAAACCTCTCCACGTGACTATTCGACAGTATCTTCTTCTTCCGGCATATGTTTCATAATGAAATCAATGTCTCTTATATATATGAGTAAATCATTTTCTTTTTCTCCATCAGATTTTGCCGCTTAATCATATTCATAGATTTTGCCACTTTAAGCTCCCTCGGCTGATGTGTCAGTAACACATTTCAATCTGCTCCATTAGATCCTTTTGATTTATGTTAGTTTTCAATCTTTATAACAAACATTATCTGTTACCTTGATTTCATACACTTTACAGCTCATCCCTTTATCGGCTAAACTGATCATTTAATTCCTTTCTATTTTTCTCGGTTAACAAAGAAATGCGTCAATCAACACAAGCTCGGTTAATACTGCACTCGGCATACACTACACTTTGTCAGTGTATATTGAAATTCTTTATTTACTGACAACACTGCTTTGTGTCTTTCAGCTCTATTCTTCATCATAGATGAATGCAACATAATAAAGTTCCATCAAGTAATAGACTCATCAACAAGTTACTCAGTGTATTCCTTATCCTCATCTGTCATATACATCTTCCTCATGTAGATATTTCTGTTCTTCATCTCTTTCACCTTCCTTCAAATGTGTCGGTATAGTAACTTACAAGATAAGTACTGTCAAGCTAGTTGACATCAATGACAACATAATACTAATTTAATCATCTTGCATATCTAATCATCAACTTCTCAGTAATCTTTAATTACAGATTCTTCATTCTAGTTCTAAATCAGTTGTAGTTCATCAGAATTTCTAGTCTAAATGATTTTTCTATAGTCGTAATAATTTTTCTAGAACTTGATTTTCTAGTCTTAATGATTTTTCTATAGTCCTAATGATTTTTCTATAGTCTTAATGATTTTTCTTTTGTCCTAATGTTTGTTGCTCTTGATAAATTAGGCCTTGAATTTGAAATTTTGTTCACTATTTTATTTCAGCTTGATATTTCATTCATTTTTCATTATCAGAGAGACTACACATGCTGATAAAAAATGAGCTATTTAATTAAGGTTAACTATTCATGATTGTAAATAGTCAATATTTTTGATGGTACTCCTTGGTGTATTCCATTTTAAAATAATCATGTTTCTATGGCTATGATAAATGTCCCTTTGTGTTGAGAAAATTGGAGTTGAAAAAATGGTTGCAAACAAATCATCCTTCTTCCACCAACATTCTAGTCAATGTACAAGTAACGAGTCATTCCATTCAAGAAAGACCATGTCTCACAATATCAACCCAGAACAAAATAAGGAGTATGCAAAATTTAGTGATTATATCTTCCATTAGAGCCACTTCATATGCACAGGTGATGAACATGCATATTTGCCTAAGCGCTATTGGGAGCTTACCCAGCAACACATGTACTATTGTGAAAATCACCACAAATCTATTTGCTACTAGGTCTAGCTCCCAATATTGCTTGGTCAAATATGCATGTTTTCACCTGTGCATATACCTTCTATGATCAACTCTTATATGCACAGTTGATGAACATTCAGATTTGCCTAAGCAGTACTTTGAGTAGTCCTCCAACACATGTAATTAATATAGTACAATCTTAAGACTCGTGACTCTTCAAACTCTCTTATAGTACACATGTTTGGAGGCCTGAAGGAAACAAGAGAATTTGAAAAGTCACGAGTCTTAAGATTTTACTTAATATAGATAAGCTTCATTCAATGGTACATTCAAACATGAAAGAAACCATTCTTAAACCAGATTAAACTAGTAAACCAAAGGACATACTGATTATAAGTAAACTAGTAAACCAAAGGACATGCTTTTACTACTAAGTCTCTGTTTGTTGGGCATACTGATTATAAGTACTTGACATATATCACAAATGTTGCTAATTAAGGTCGGTGGGTTGATTACACCTATCCTGAAAAAAGATTGTCAAATCATTATCCTTTGAATGGTTACTAAGAATATGAATGATTTGATATAGCATATTTCTCATTTTACTTGAAGTTTGGAATAGCTTGTGCAAGGGTGAAAGTACTTTTGATCATTTTGGTCGTGACTATTCCTCTACACAGTCAGCAAATATAACTATCTAATGATTATATGTAATGTTGAATGGATTAAATGCTTTATTCTTGGTAGAAGTGAATGGAAGGAATAGTGCTGGTGTTAGGTTTAATTTATTTTTGAATTCAATGGTTTCCAAGATGTGTTGAGGAGTTTGCTCCACTACAACATTTGGGGTCGAATTTTGACGCTAATTTGCGACGCCACTACAATTTGTATATTTTTTTGTGTTTGTTTTTGTAAGTGCCCCCGACGGTGTCGTAATAGCCGATGGTGTTGTAATAGCGATGATATTGTCATAATTGTAACACCCATTTGGTTATAAACAAAAAAAAGAGAAAAAGGAAGTGTCATTTGTAATTTGTGAATTCGAAGAGCTGCCGTGAAGATGACATTACATTTCTACGTGGCATGAAGAGGGCATCTGAGTTTGGCATGCATGAAGAGGCTGACACCATTTGGGAAGAGGGCACTAGCACTTGAGGTAGGCATTCGAGCTTTGTCTTCTCATTAACTCAATTTCAATGGCATTGTTTACATCTTAGCATTGTTAATAGTGGCATTGTTTACATCTTAATTAGCATTTGGAATGCTCGATGACCACAAGCTTTGAGAGCTAGGGAATCGTTGCTATTACCTTCAAGGAATTGTGTGAAGTGTTTGATCTCTCTTTATTTGTTTTGTTGTTGATATTCACTATGTGGTACTCCCTGTTTGTGATCATTTCATGAGGAAATGTCTTGATGGCTCATGGGCTGCAAGCTAGGGCATCATACATTTTTTATGAGCTCACTATTTAATACTTTCATTATTTAAATCTTATCATTTGGAATGCCTGATGACCCACGAGCTTTGAGAGCTAGGGCATCGCTTCTATTACCTTCAAGGCATTCTGTGAAGTGTTTGATCTCTCTTTATTTGTTTTGTTGTTGATATTCACTATGTGGTACTCCCCGCTTATGATCATTTCATGAGGAAATGTATTGATGGCTCATGGGCTGCAAGCTAGGGCATCATACATTGTTCATGAGCTCACTGTTTAATAATGACATTGTTTACATCTTTTCATTTGGAATGCTTGATGACCTGTGAGCTTTGAGAGCTAGGGCATCATTTCTATTACCTTCAAGATATTGTGTGAAGTGTTTGATCTCTATTTATTTATTTTGTTGTTGATATTCACTATGTGGTACTCCCTATTTATGATCATTTCATGAGGAAATGTCTTGATGGCTCGCGGGCTGCAAGCTAGGGCATCATATATTGTTCATGAGCTCACTGTTTAATACTGGCATTGTTCTTGAGCTCACTATTTAATATTTGGCATCATGCAAACATACATTAATACATTTACTATTTTGAATTCGAGCTTGGGTATCATGCAATGTTGTTGTTGTCATTGCATGCTTGTTGTTGTTGTGCACCATATATTGTTTTATACACTGTTTATTTCATTGAGACGGCGAGCTTGGCATTTGTAATGTATTTTCTGTTATTGGATCAATGCTACCATGTTGTTGAGTCTGCATATGACTTGACTATGCACATGCTTAATTGTAGATGAGGATCAATAATATGGTGCTAGACATTGCTTAGATCCTTTGGATCTAACCCCATCTTTTCCTTGCAAGTTTTGGATGATACAAGAGCATACTGGATTGAACCCCAGGTCAACACTTCATTACTTTAGGCAATGTCTAGTACCTTCATTATTTATGTTCATCCACTTATGTATGTTTTCATTCATTCATATTCTTTTGAAAGTTGGCTATTAGTGACCATATAGGACCATTCTTGACATTTTTGGGTCATTTGATTAAAAGATGTAAATAGGGACATCAATAATAAAATAGGGATATCTTCATAGGGATATATTAAGATTAATATCGTAAGTAAAAACATTACACATTGGCATTTAGATTAAGTACAATATGAATTCACATGCCTTTAATTATGATACACTTTTGAAATTATCACTCATTGATCATTTGACAATTCAAGATATAAGTATCAGAATATAAATTATTGCAAAAGGAAGAAACCCATATGTATCTATCATCATTTAATACAAAATATAAAAGTATCCCATAGACACACAATTTATTTAATAACAACCATCCTCTAATCCCATGGTGTACTAATCGGTAAGAACAATTTACTTAAGCCATCATATAAGTATCATCCTAAAGTTTAAATAGACATTGACTATGGATATACAACACTGAGCCATAATAAATTACAGAGTTTCACTGCAATTTCTATGTCCACTTACAATAATCGTACTACTTACACTACAATTTCTATGTCCACCTACAATAATAAATTATAGAGTTTCACTACAATTTCTATGTCCACTGCCATTAAAATATATCACTCCTCCTGTTATATAGGCATCCTTCTCATTAAGTGTTTCCATTCAAATATATCAGTCTTGTTATATAATGTATATGCATACTTGTTTAAAATGTCATACTTGTTGCTCTTAAATATTATTACCATTTCACTCAAATTTACATGACATTAAAACCAAGCCCAAAATGTATAGATATGTGTAAGTATAGGAGAAGTTGGATTTTGTAACTATTGAAAAAAAAAAAACTATACCGATAGCAGCTTACGAGAAACTATATTTGTGCTTACCACATCATACCTCAACAGCATAATGCTTATCATTTTCAAGCTTGAGCGAAGCTTCGTACCATGCACCATTCGCAGATTTGTACACAACACTGATTTAGGTTGGAGGTAAATTACATGTGTCAGGTAAACAACATGGTTGAATGCAATCTCTTTTGCGTATTTTCAAGAGTTTTCCCACCAATACAAGTGAAAATAACGCATTGAATGTAATCTACGAACATTGCATGGTATGAAGTCTTGCTGAAGCTTGAAATATATCCACTCCTCATGTTATTGTCAAAATTAAATTCAAATATTTCTCAAAACATTTACTCTTGTAAAATTAAGATATCCTTATCTCAATAATAAAACAATCTTCCATAATAGCTTTTGAATCACATTAACACACACCCATGTTTTGTAGCATAGTTTGTTTTAGAAGTGTATGGCCGATGTGAAGTGTGAAGTGTTTATGTGAAGTGTTTGATCTCTCTTTATTTGTTTTACTGTTGATATTCACTATGTGGTACTCCCTGTTTATGATCATTTCATGAGGAAATGTCTTGATGGCTCGCGGGCTG
Source organism: Chamaecyparis obtusa (assembly GCA_027943335.1). Classification (NCBI taxonomy): domain Eukaryota; kingdom Viridiplantae; phylum Streptophyta; class Pinopsida; order Cupressales; family Cupressaceae; genus Chamaecyparis; species Chamaecyparis obtusa. The sequence goes on from BSBK01000614.1 coordinate 4,027,669, forward strand.
CAAGCTAGGGCATCATGCATTGTTTATGAGCTCATTGTTTGAGCAACTCATGTCCCTATTTGATTGGCCGGTGCTCTATTTTTAATATTGAGTTTACATCATATATTTAGTCTTAATAAATATCTTATAAAAAAACATAAAACTAACCCAAAATACTTTGTCTTAATAAAATCTTAATAAAACAATATATTTAGTCTCAATAAAATCTTATAAAACAACATATATTGTGTGAAGTGTTTGATCTCTCTTTATTTGTTTTTTTGTTGATATTCACTAGCTATGTGGTACTCCCCGTTTATGATCATTTCATGAGGAAATGCTTTGATGGCTCGTGGGCTGCAAGCTAGGGCATCATACATTGTTCATGAGCTCACTGTTTAATACTGGCATTGTTTACATCTTTTCATTTGGAATGCTTGATGACCCGTGAGCTTTGAGAGCTAGGGCATCATTGCTATTACCTTCAAGGCATTGTGTGAAGTGTTTGATCTCTCTTTATTTGTTTTGTTGTTGATATTCACTATGTGGTACTCCTCGTTTATGATCATTTCATGAGGAAATGTCTTGATGGTTCGTGGGCTACAAGCTAGGGCATCATGCATTGTTTATGAGCTCACTATTTGAGCACCGACCAATCAAATAGGGACATGAGGTGCTCAAACAGTAGCTCATAATGACGTAAACAATGCATGATGCCCTAGCAAAACAAATAAAGAGAAATCAAACACTTCACACAATATATGTTGTTCTATAAGATTTTATTAAGATTAAATATATTGTTTTATTAAGATTTTATTAAGACAAAGTATTTTGGGTTAGTTTTATGTTGTTTTATAAGATTTTATTAAGACTAAATATATGGTGTAAACTCATAATTATACTTGATATATATACTTCAAAGGAGGAATTATGAAATATACTTCTAGGTAGTTATCTCTTCTATAATGATGGAGGAGTGAAAGGTAATGATCAATGAGGTTGCTGCTATTAGATCATACATTAATACACTTACTATTTTAAATTTGAGCTCGGGCATCATGCAATGTTATTGTTCTCATTGCATGCTTGCTACTGTTGTGCACCATAAATTGTTTTATACACTATTTATTTCATTGAGACTGTGAGCTTGGCATTTGTAATGTATTTTCTGTTATTGGATCGATGTCACCATGTTGTTGAGGTTGTAAATGCATTGAATCACCATTTCCATTCTATTTTGATAGCAGCAATATAACAAATAGAGCACCGTCTAATCAAATAGGGACATCAGTATAGATGGTACAGATTTGTGCACCTCTTTGTTTTTATGTAGCTTACTCACTGCATGCAATGGGGCCTGCTTGGGGCTGCCAACCATGTTGTGATGTTATGATCTTTACTTGAAATTACAATAGTGACTCACCAGGTTTTCATGAAGACATAAATGCAGCAATTTAATCTCTGCAACATTCTCCTGAGTGCACATGTCCTGTAGCATGGTTTTTCTTTCAGAAGTGTATGGCTTGACTATGCACATGCATAATTGTAGATGAGGATCAGTAATAGGATGTCATTCATTGCTTAGATATTTTTTATCTAACCCCCATCTCTCTTTTCTTTGCAAGTTCTAGATCACACAAGGGAACACTAGATTCATACCCAGGTAAAAAATTCATCACTTCAGGCAATGTCTGACACCCTTATTATTTATGTTCATCCTCTTATGTATGCATGTACTCTTGCATTTTCTTCTGAAAGTTATTTTAATTGTATAGTATATACAAGTTATTTTTCATATATATACATGTAATTTTTATATGCAATTTTTTTTTTCCTTTACATGTATCTTTTTATGAAATGAACACAAACTAAACAAGATCATCTAATAATGCAAACTAGGGTACTTCATGTTACATAGACCTTGCTATAACTTTGTCCTAGGCCCTCCTAGAGTCAAAGAGGCTAATCTCCTAGCCTTAAGGGTGCTATCCTAGTCCCCTTCTAAGAAGTATCAAACTCCTCCTTTCTCCATTCTGTCTATGACACCAAGAATATGATAAAGTTCACTATTCTAGGAACCTCTCTGTCCCTTCTAAAAAGTTTTGTCTATTGTCTAGCCTAAAAAGGCTACTAGGTTTAGTAGGCCTAATTGAATTTTTTTTGCTAATAACTCCAAACTTCTCTGAGAAAAGAATCCAACTAATTATGGATTCGAATACCCTTTTGGGAGGGCTTTAAGATTATGTCAGTCTCCTTTTCCCATACTGTCCATACAGGGCCTACTGAAAATGGGGCTATAAATGAGGGTTTGGTAACTCACTGTCTATAATAGTGAGGGTTTAGTATTTTCCCTTGTATCCACAATCCCCCGAGCTCTCTCTGCATTGGAGATGCTTGATCATGCATCTAACCTCCCCTCCACATCATTTGAACCAAGATTTGAGCACCTCAATCACTCCATCTGCTCTGCAATAACACACTGACCCCTAACCAAACATTGATAGCTTGCCTAGGGCATCAGTTTATAGATACATCCTGAACTTTCTAGGGCCCCTCCTTTGCACAACATATATTATAGGGAGTATAGACACAAATCCCATAGACCCATACAGATTGTATGGTGGGAGAGTGCTCTAGCACTCCATTATTCAAAACTTTGTCAGTAGTAACCCGAGACAAGCCAAAATAAAGGAAACTATGAAGACTAACTCAAAACTGAAATGAAATGCTAAATAACTATCCTAGGAATTCAAAAACATTAACAATCATCACATGCAAACATTACTGTTGGATATTCAATCCATTTCTTATCTCTGTCAACACAAAAATGTATATCTCTATCAAAGGAAAACTAGTTACACAGTCTAACTGCAACCAAAAGTTTGCTCTCCGTAGTGCACTCTTCCCTATGCCTTAAATTATGGTTTTCAAAGCTTAAATAGCTCCCTCCTTGGTGTTAGGGCCCATGGATCAGGCTAGCTATCTCTTGAGCCGGTTACATGCTTTTGCAAGAAAAACTATCATGACAACTTTCAAAGTTGTCAAGCAACTTTTGGTGGATAGACAAACCACCTACACACACATACCTTAAAAGAACTCAATCATTTATTGAGTAAGGGTCATAAAGGACATTTTCAAACCTCTAAAACATTAAAGAGTCCATTTGTTCAACTTTAGAACACTGTCCTATGACAGGTAACCTAGCAAAGTTGGCTAAGACTGCTGCAACTAGGCTTCAAATGACACACCAAGAACTCAAAAGAACAAAGAAGAAAAAACACTATCTAGCACACCTAGAGAGACCAAATAGGCTTGTCCCTAACCTAGTGGCTTGGCTAAGGCCACTACAAGCCAAAATTTAGGAACACTAGGTACCAAACAGCCCTATCTAGGTGCCCTCACCAGTACTGTAGTCCTTTTGAATCTTAGGATGACATCTCAATTGGGAAAGGCAAACCAAAACCTTTCATAGACCAATAACAACCAAGGCATGTGGGTGCTCTTCTATTGTACAGTTATACTCATAAAATATATGTACGGTTATAAAATTTCATGCCTTGAAATTTTATAACATAGTTCCTCTTCATCAAAATAGAATGGAAGTGGTGATTCAATGCATCTACCCACATTCTATGTGCTTTGAGCTAATGACATTTTTATCATCATGATGAAGTAATAATGCATTAAATGTCTTACTGATGTCCCTATTTGATTGGTCAGTGCTCTGTTTTATATATTGCTGCTATCAAAATAGAATGTCAGTGGTGATTCAATGCATCTATAGCCTCAACAACATAGTAGAATTTATCCAATAATGGAAAATACATTACAAATGCCAAGCTCACGGTCTCAATGAAATAAACAATGTATAAAACAATATATGGTGCACAATAGCAGCGAGCATGCAATGACAACAATAACATTGCATGATGTCCGAGCTCAAATTCAAAATAGTAAGTGTATTAATATATGATCATATATTTAGTCTTAATAAAATCTTATAAAAAAACATAAAACTAACCCAAAATATTTTGTCTTAATAAAATCTTAATAAAACAATATATTTAGTCTTAATAAAATCTTATAGAACAACATATATTGTGTGAAGTGTTTGATCTCTCTTTATTTTTTTTGCTATTTTTCTAGGGCATCATGCATTATTTATGTCATTATGAGCTCATTGTTTGAGCACCTCATGTCCTTATTTGATTGGCCGGTGCTCAAACAGTGAGCTCATAAACAATGCATGATGCCCTAGCTTGTAGCCCACAAACCATCAAGACATTTCCTCATGAAATGATCATAAATGGGGAGTACCACATAGTGAATATCAATAAAAAAACAAATAAAAAGAGATCAAACACTTCACACAATGCCTTGAAGGTAATAGCAATGATGCCCTAGCTCTCAAAGCTCACGGGTCATCAAACATTCCAAATGAAAAGATGTAAACAATGCCAGTATTAAACAATGAGATCATGAACAATGTATGATGCCCTAGCTTGCAGCCCACGAGCCATCAAGACATTTCCTCATGAAATGATCATAAGCGGGGAGTACCACATAGTGAATATCAACAACAAAATAAATAAAGAGAGATCAAACACTTCACACAATATATGTTGTTTTATAAGATTTTATTAAGACTAAATGTATTGTTTTATTAAGATTTTATTAAGAAAAAGTATTTTGGGTTAGTTTTATAAGATATTTATTAAGACTAAATATATGATATAAACTCAATATAACAAATAGAGCACCATCCAATCAAATAGGGACATGAGGTGCTCAAACAGTGACCTCATAAACAATGCATGATGCCCTAGCTTGTAGCCCGCGAGCCAAACTTGAATGCCCTCTTTGCGCCATGCAAAAGTGCAGTGCCATCTTCGCGGCAGCTCTTCGAATTCACAAAAATTACAAATGACACTTTATTTTTCTTTTTTTTTTGTTTATAACCAAGCTGGTGTCGCAATTAAATCAACAAATGCCATCAAAATGAAATTGAGTTAATGAGAAGACAAAGCTTGAATGCCTACCTCAAGTCATAGCTGCAATATGAAGATCAAATGCTAAGGAACTATGTTATAAAATTTCAAGGCATAAAATTTTATAACTGTACAAATATAAAATTTCAAGGAATGAAGTTTGACCTCTGATTTGACCTTGATAATGTCCCCTCCATTGCTTGTGCTTGATCATGTCTGCCTTATGTTGATGGGCATGGTGAGTTACTATTGTGGATGCATCATTTGGAAATGATGCCATAGCAACACCAGATGGAACAACAACATCTGGTGTTGTTGTTGCACTATTTGGATGATGCAATCACAACAGTGATTCACCAGGTGTTCATAGAGACATAAATGCAACCACAATAGTGATTCACCAAGTGTTCATAGAGACATAAATGTAGGGTTTCATTTGGATTCCAGTGCCTATACACTGCACATGTTCCTGAGTGCACATGTTCTGTAGCATAGTTCCTTTTAGAAGTGTATGGCTTAACTATGCACATGCATAATTGTAGATGAGGATCAATAATAGGGTGTCAAGCATTGCTTAGATCATTTGGATCTAACCCCATCCTTTTTTTCCTTGCAGTTTCTGGATCATACATGAGCATACTGGATTGAACCCAGGGAAAACACTTCATTACTTCAAGCAATATCAGGTACCTTCATTATTTATGTTCATCCACTTATGTATGTTTGCATTCATTCATATTCTTCTGAAAATTGGCTATACTCATATTCTTCTTATGTCTGAGTCTTCTAACTATGATCAATTTAATGCTATAAATCTTGACATAGAATTCGACATCAACTGATCATATATCCATTCCAAATGATATAACTCCATTTGAATAAACATACATGCCAACCATTTGACAAAATGTCCATTTGAAATCTAGAGCAATACATTAATTTTATAGCAAATTCATGATTTATAATGCCCCTTGATTTATAGTGAATTAATTTTATAGTGAATTCATGATTTATAATTCAGTTGTAGCAGCTCAATGTGTTTGAACTCAAGAATACCCCTTAGAAAGTAAGTGTATAAATGAAGGATGAAACACATAGGAAGCTATGAGAAGCTATGAGAAGGTGACATGAAGCTAATGAAAGGAGGCATCTTAATGATATTAAATCACAGGGGATTCTCTTTGTTCCCTTCAATGGAGTGAGCTAATTCTGAAAGTATAAATAGATAATTTTAACAATGTATAAAGTCCTTCACAAGATGTAATAAACACACTAGTGGCAAGGCACAAGAACTGTTTGATGAAATGCCACAAGAGTGGTGTCCCATGCAATGCTGAGATGTTTAGTTATATGCAATGCTGAGATATTCAAAATATTGTTGGATAAATAGATAATTTTAACAATGAATAATGTCCTTCACAAGATATAATGAAAACTATGGAGTGAACTATGTTTATCTAATTATATAACTATTATCTTATGTCAGGTATCCCACATAGTCTCATGGATTTTTAGGTACAAGTCAATACACCCCATAGAGATTAATGTCTTTTACCATATGTAAAATATCTCTCTCATTGCCACCTATCTTTCTCATTGCATGAGATGCAGGTACTAGTGAAAAGGTATTTGTCAGAATTTTCTTCCTCGAGTGAGGAAAATCTAGGAATGGAAGAAGAAAGTGAGACATTTAGTACATGTAATTCAATGAGATCAACTCGAGGTCAAAAGATCAGAAAGAAATTCAATAAACATGTGAAATTTTTCCTTTCTCAAGGGGGGTCATGTTCTTATGATGATGAGAGCAAAGGCGACTCTGAGCTATCGTTTAGGTACAAACATCTATAGAAACAATGGGTCCCCGATGAACTTCCTCCAATAAACACTGATTTTTGTGTTAAAGAGAGGATATATCACATAGCATTGTCTTCATTACATGGTTTGGGCCTATTTTCCATGGATGGAATAAAGGTCTCTTACAACAAAGTTGTCAAATTGATGGAGTATGCCGGACCTGTTATGATTACAGTAGTTGGATGCAGATTGTTAAATATAAAAAAAAGTATGTGTAGGTATGCACTCGCGGTAAATTATATACAACAAAAAGTCAGTGAACAAAGTAAAAAAGTAGCTATATACATTGACGGAAGACCAAAAGCATCAGGGAATATTCTAGGTTTTATAAACAGTACACGACCTACATCAACTAAGAAGCAACCCAATTTCATATTTGAGGCGGACGAGGGAAATCACATATTTGTATGTGCGATCAAATCAATACATGGAGGCGAGGAGTTGCTTATTGATTACAATTTGAATCGCATAGATACAAAAAACCCCATCACTATCATGGACAAGGTGGTACACATTTTGATAATTATCTATTATTCAATGTAACTTAGAATAAGAACATGTGTTTTAACATGTCTGAATGATTTTTTTGAAATACAGAGCTATAGTATGAATCAACAGCCACAGGATATGCACGGCGGTGATAGTTCTCATGGGACTTCTTCTCGACAAGTAAAAATCATTGTTATTGTACAAATGCACATACAAGAAAAATTTTAATGAGTATTTTTGTTATGTTAATGTGTATATTTTGTTGTTCTACTATTTTGGATTGCTTTTAAATAAAGGTCAATAATATTGTTCTCACAAACGAGTGTTGATTAGAGAAAGGGAAAGGAACAAGTAGTCCATGAGGAGCCGCTGAATGAGCATGATCCATTCGATGTTAATTTTTTATCAGAGGTTGATCCTGTGGTTGCACTAGAAAGGGTCCTTCATGCAATATCAAAAGAGTTAGCTCGAATGGAAAATATTCAACCTCACACTCCTGAAATACAGAGGGCAGTGGATATGTTGATTGGCCATGTTCAGAACTATAGAGTAAGTAGTAATATAGTTTTTGATTATAACAAAAGTTCAATAATGATTTTTATAGTATACTATTTTATTTGTCATTAACTAAAATATATATGTGTTCTCTTTACAGGGGATGCTAAATAGATTAAAGGGCATTACCTTAGATGAAAATACTTCGGATGGTACATCACATGTTTTATCCTCCATCTTGTCCATGGTTATCCATATTTTTTCATGCTCTAACAATATTTTTGTTCAGCACCTGCTATTGAACCTATGTTGAGTATGACACATGGTATGAGGATCAGATCCACAGAGGTAGTTCCACTTGAAATGTCGACAAGTACACCTACTATTGGTAAGTAGACTCCTCTTTTTCTCTCTTATTTATCATGTGTTTATTTCACTTGAACTATTTATTCTTTCTTAGGGGGTATTTTGTAATATTGGATTCATTTTATTAGGAGGCGATGACGCAATTCCTGGATGTACTCATGTTAAATGTATGGGAACAATATAGTGTGATCAATTTCTCATGAGCAATGAAGATGGACTTCCCTTGAGAGTAGCCCAGCTTCCAGGTACTTTAAAGATCGATCCTTTCTTTTACTATATAATATAATACTCATAACATAATACACTAACCCCCTGTGTGGTCCCTTGCAATAACTAATTATAATAATCTCATAATTATCTTGCAGGGAATAATCTATTTTATGAAAAACTTAATGATGAATATTTGCACATTTTCAAGCTGACCATACACACATGGTATCATATTTTGATTTCATTGCAAGATTAGATTTCATTTCATCCCTTTCTTTAAGTATATTAAAAGGTAGCTTCACTTCATTTATGAATCTAACAAATTTTTTTCTTAAAAGGTGGCCAGTACAAGATAAAGGGTTAAAGAATAAGCTCATTGACTCTATGACAACACTTTTTGGACCCGAAGTCTTTCATAGACTTAGACTCCTTGACAAAGCGGGCACTATTTTGAAGTATATTAGGGACAACTACAAGAGCCAAATAGAACACAACCCTTATTACGAGTGGCCTCCCTATATTCCTATTAATGAGAGGGAGGATCTTAAAAAGGATGCACTTGAGAGAAGTGCAAGACATAGTGGACGAGTAGTATCACCTGAGGAAAGAAGGTACGTGATAATGTTGATAATGAAATTATGTACTATTTACTCTTTGTACTTGTGTGATCTAACTGTATACACTTAAAAATGGTTTCATTAATTGCTTAAATATTTATTATTTAATTGATATTGACTTGATAAATTAATTAAATATTTATTATTTAATTAATAATTATTCCTCTATTTATTAAATAAATTATTCAATTTATTTAGTAAATTCACTATAGTTTATTCCTCTATCCTAAGTCTTCTAATTAGTCTTATTAAATTGATTTAATTAAATATACAATCACCTAAATATGACTAAGTCCCCTAGTCCACCTCACCTACCTAGTCACCTGACACATCACTTTGGCTAAAATAAATAATTATTATTAATTATTTATTAGTAATTATCCTTACCCACACATGTCTTATTCTTAAGGGCTATGTGGCCTCATAGGACTTGGTCTCATGACCACATGTCCTCTCTTAAACCAAGTCAAGAGACATGCCCTATTCCTAAGGGGCTTCTCAAGCCACCTCTAAGGGTCAAAGGTGAGTCATGGGACACTTGTACAAAGAGTCCTCATGAGGAAAAGGTCTCTCCCTCTTTCTCTCTTGGGTCTTTGAGAGACACTTGACATGTGTCTTTCCCTTCCACCTTGTTCTCCTCCATGTCAATGTGACAGGAACATCATCCCTATTCTCCCTCTCACATTCCAACTACATCCCCCTTTCTCTCAACTCCTTCAACCAAGTCAATCATAGCCCTAGGATCTTCCACCTTTCATTCTCAACCGTAGGATTGTGCCACCTAGGACTAGATCCTCCAAAAATCTATAAAAGGAGCCTAATTTCCCCTTTGTGAGCTAATAGGTATTTTTGTAATAGGCATTCAAGTAATCAAGCATCTAAGCATCCAAGCATTCTAAGAGAAATCAAGCATCCATATTATCATCAAATCCATCTTGCATTCCATCCATTAGTTGCATAATCAAGCTTTAAGCTTCCTTGCATTCATCATCAAATCTCCACACTTTGGTAGCATCTTGGGAAAAGGCTTCATTTGGAAATTTGAGAGCTCAACATCTTCAAGAAATCAAGGCTAGGAGAGCAATGGAGACAAGCTACATGGTAGGTGAAGGTAAAATGTTATTTTAGCTTCATTTTGATTGTATTCTTCATTGTAGTTTGCTAATTAGATAGATTTATTAATCTTAGAATAGTTAATTTATCATTTAGAATAGTATTCACATAATTTTGCATACATTTCTGGTGCCCACTGTGGGGCAACCCACATTTTTCACTTTCACTTTTTAGTTTTCCGTGTGTAGGTTTTTTACAGGTTATTTCTGCGCATCTATCCATGATTCTTGCGCATCTGTTAATTTCTGTTGCGCATACATTTTCTGTTACCACAGTCACAAATTTCATTTGGCTTTTCATTTTCTATCAAATTTTTGCACACTCATTCAACTATTTTGTGCATACATACTTTTCTGCTACGCATCTATACTTTCTGCGCATTCATTCCATATCCTGGGGCATCCATCTTATTTTGCAATGCATACATACTTTTTGTGCATACATTTACATTTGCTGTGCATGTATTTCACTGTTCTGCGCATTTATTTATTTCTGTAGAAAAATTTAGTTTTCTGTTAGATTTCATTTTAGCTAACTTTTTAACAAGTGTCTGTTTGTTCTGGTAGTATTTTAGGCTATTTTTGTAGGATGTAATTTTGAAGACCCCATTGCTAAAAAGTTTCTAATAGTTTGATTGTAGATTTCCAAGGGGTTTACAAAATAAACTACAATCTCATTTGGGCTTAAAAAAAGACATGTTTTTGCTTTGTGTGTCTTCTTTAGCGTAGAATCAAGTGTCTATTGTGTTTTTATTTTTAAGCTATCTGTAATCCCAAAATTATAACAACGTATCCTCTCCCCTCACCATTCGTGGATCTTGGGTGTAAGAGAAATTGTTATAATTTTTAAAGGGCGGTCTTTGGTGGGAAAAGAGGTACTCACCCCAAGGAATGACCCAACCGATAATAGGCTAAAGCCAAGCCCTTCCAAACCGGTATATAAAAAATGTTAGTGTGATTAGTCTCACATTAGACAGGTGTGAATTCATTATGGCAACCAAAATCTCCTCCAGTACCCTAGTGGTGCGCTAAAGTCCTACTTAGTAGAGGTGAAAGCCTTGCTTTGAAAGGATTGGGAGAGCCCCCTTAATTGGGAAAATGACTTGATCACAACCACCTAAACAGATGTCCTTACTAAAAGCTTTTGTATAGTGGCCAAAAACCTTCTATCTGCTGGCTCAAGGAGTCACCCAAGCTCGTGAAGACACCCCACAATACTCATGGTTCATAGTAGAGATAACAGTTCTTTGGGAAGTAATGACCCATTGAATTCAGAACTTGGTGTGCTTGAGAAGTGAGTGCACTGTAAGGAGGAGCCCGTGCCTCCAAGTTCCTAGGCTATTTGCTGTGAATTTGCATGGCTGGATTTTATTATCCTAGTGGGGATTCAGTAGATATCATCCTTGCCAACCATAGGATTGTAAACGTGTTTGTGCATTCATATTAGCATAGTTAGATTAAAATCATTTATGTCTTACGTGTGTGTGTTTATGCATTTTTCATTTGCCAAAAAAAAAACCAAATTACATTAGAAAATTAGACAAAATTTCTAAATCTTGCAGTCCAAAACAATCAGAAACAAAAACCTGCGCATTCATACCAATTTGCTGCGCATACATTAAATTATTCTGCGCATTTGATAATTTTTCCATGCATTGGTCACAACTTGCTGCGCATTTGTCTCATTTTGTTGCACATTTATCAATTTGTCCTGTGCATTTGTTGCTACGCATTTACAACAGTGAGCATTTCCACAAACTTTGAAATTTTCAAAATCACTTTTTCAGATACCCATTTTTGTCCTTAGTAAGATTCTAGAAAAACATTTGAGATACATAGACCTCTAATCTTTAGTTTGACCATTTTCATCACTTTTCATCAATTTTCATCAACCTTTCTTCACCAAAAATCATCAAATCATTTCTTTTAATCCTTTGAAATTCCAAATCTAGTGTTGAAACATTACCGTATCTATCAGATTTTGATCTTTGTGAGTTTATCCTATCAGGATCTATCATCCTCAATCAAACTTACCTAGGTTATTATCTCTTGATTTTCTTTGTCATATCATAGTGAACTCTATACTTCCTATTGACTTGGATTTTATCAAGTTGTCTCATCATTTTTCAACACCTTTTCACTATCTTTTCTATACACCATTTCCATATCTTTTCATCAAACATCTTTCATTCCACAAATCAATTTTCCCATTTTATGGTTCAAACTTGATCTCAGAAATCAAAACAACCCATTGATTTAGAATCCCTAGACAAAATGGAAGGAAACAAAAGTAATGATGAGAATCCTTCGCTCTAAGCTCCTAAGAAAACTTCACTTTTTACATCCGAAGAGGAACCCACAGATCAAGAACTTAGGGATGCTACACAAGATCCTCAATTTTATCATGTCATGGAAAGACTCCTAGACCTAGATAGGGAGATGTATTTGCTCATGCTTGCTCAACAAGGAGAAAAAATACCAAGTGATTTTGATATCTCTCACCTTAGAGAACCGACTATTGTAACCAATCAAGAAATTCCTAGTAGTTCTCAAGATACTCATGGAGAAAAAGAAACCAAGCAACCATCTGATGCTTCTCAAAATGATCAGCAAAACCATGCTTCCCAAAATCATGCTTCTCAAAACAATGCTTCCCACAACAATGTTTCCCAAAACACTCAAGGAAACACATTATCTTTTGATCCCGTTCTACAACAAATCCAGATGCTTCAACAACAAATCCGTGACATCCAAACTGGATCATCAACAAAGAAGTATTCCTTGGATGATATATGTCCTTATCCTTTTGATAAGAATTTAGCAATGATTCCATTCCCTCCTCATTTTGAGGTACCAAAATTTGACAAATACAAAGGGAATTCGGATCCACAAGACCACATTCGTGAGTTTTGTGCTTCTTGTATTGAAGTCGCTCACAATGACACTTATCTTATGCGACTATTTCCATGAAGTTTAGGAGGACAAGCCATGGAATGGTTCTCTAAACTACCCCCAAGCATCAAATCTTTCAATGAGCTTCTTGACAAATTTGTGACTCATTAGTCATATAACATCAAACATGAAGTCACTATGCTTGATCTTTGCAATGCACATCAAAAGAATGGAGAACCCTTTCTTACTTTTTTGCAAAGATGGCGTCAATTGCTTGCCAAATATCCATGAACGATTCCTAAACAAGAAAAGATGGATATTTTTGTGCATAACCTTACACCAGAAATGATTTATAGGTTACAATTGCAATGTCCACCAAACTTCAATAAGCTCATAGAAAATGGTATCAAAATTGAAGAAGCCATGGTCCAAAAAGGTGAGATTAAAATTTATTCTAAAGACAATGCTGGATCCTCCAATTCCAATTCCAACAACTACAACAATGACAAATCAAAATTCTGGAATAAAAACAAAAACATTGTCAATGATGGGATTGTTGATAATCGTAATGTCAAACCAACACAACCCCTTCTCAATCTCACAAGTTAGGCTAATTCTACTCAAGGTACCTATAGTAATCAATCATCAAATCAAAACACCAACAAAGATTCATCTAAACCAAGATTGCCTTTTATGTCACCTCGAAGACTTTGAACCTAGAGTAAAACCTTCTTGGTGGAATGTGAATGATTATTGCGAGTTTCACAGAGGAAAAGGACATAAAACCAATGACTGCCTAAGACTCAAAAATGTAGTTCAAGACTTAATTAAAAGTGGTGAAATTAGTGTTGACAGACATACCTCAAATGAATCACATATGGCTTTCAAAGATCCACTTCCTGAGCATGAAAAAGGAGGTTCTTCCAATACTAAGAGTGACAATCAAGCTAATTATAATTCTACACCATATAGATATGTTGGTAACATTTTTGAATGTCATCCTTCTAAGTATTATGCCAATGTCATTACCATCAAAGGAAAATCAGAGAGTCAACCAGTTCATGTTACTACTCATGCTCAATCCAAAGTTACTCTCCAAGGAGTCCAGTCCAAACCGAATGCACCTCAAAACAAGCTGGTTTATGTCCCAAAATCTACATCAAATATTTCCAACTAGTACAATCTTTTGGAACAACTCAAGAAAACACCTGCCCAGATATCCATCTTAGAGATTTTGCGTCTATCCCCATCTCACAAAGATATCCTTGAAAAAGCTCTCTTAGAGACCTAGGTCCCCACAAATCTAGATCATGATCAATTTCAAGCTATGGTGGGCCATTTAACAACCCTGCATTACCTATCCTTCACTAAAAATGATGACTTAGCTATTACCCAACCTCATAATGCTCCCCTACATATCGAAGTCCTTGTCTAGAGTCACAAAATTAAACGAGTACTAATAGATGGAGGAGCTAGCTTAAATATCTGTACATTGAAACTAGTCCTTGCATTGGGATTTTTTGAAAATGTTGTTGATCCCAAGAAGAAAATCATGATAAAAGCTTATGATGAGGAAGAGTTGTCATCCAAGGGGTCTGTTGTTCTACCAATCAGAGTAGGTCCTATAATAAAAGATGTACCTTGCCAAGTTCTAGACATGGATCTTGCTTATAACATTCTCTTGGGAAGACCATGGATTCGTTCCATGCAAGCTGTACCATCAACTTATCATCAATGCTTGAAATTCCCTCATAATGGTCAGGAGGTCACTATCAAAGGAGATACTAATCCATTCCATTATTGCAGCTCTGTGAAGACATCTGAGTCTTTGATACCTTAGAACTGTACTGGATCTTCTACAACTATACCCAGTGATCCTAGTAATATAGCATCAACTTCAAAATCAAATGGGATCAAGATCGACATCAAAGAAAGAAGTATGGGAGAATACACTTTAGGTCAAGCTCTTTGCATTATAGAGTTACCTTTATCTCCTAGATCATATGGTAGATCTTTGATCACTAAATAATGATCAGAACCCCCTTCAACACTTGTTTATGACACATTTATAAGTGGGGGCACAATATCCAAAGAGGCAACTGAGTGTAATGCTAATCATTTGCTTAAGTCATAGAAGAATGAAGAGGATATCAAACATGAATATATATCACCTGATGTCTATGGTAAAGGGTATACTTTGTTACAAAAGATGGGATACCAAGGTACTAGACCTATAGGGTTATAAAGAGAAGGTGTTATCAAACCAATTTTGCAAAGTCCAAACTATCAAAGAGACACTACAAGATTAGGATACAAAGGAGAAGGACCAAAAGAACCAAAAGGAAAAGAAAAGGTCACACCTTTTCATGAGATATCTAAAGCTCCTGCCTTACAATTCAAAAAGAATGGTATGTATGTAGATCTAGAGAAACAAAGGATAGCACAAAGAATCATTGATCGACTTGGGGATAATAATGATTTTGACTCAAATGATTATGAATGGGATTCATTATCTGATTGTATTGAAGAGATAGGAATTGATGTTGTCCATCACCATAGTAATGATTACCATGAGGGAGAGAGTTCAAAGACTGACTCACTAGGATTAGTCCCACATGATACTACTTTTGTCGATTGTGAGGAAAGTGACCTTTATCTTGCGATAGATGAATAAGATGAGAGTATGGAAATAGACCTCACTGATACCATCATAAACCTTGACAAATTTTCCATCAATACCATCTCTACCTTTGAAACTAACCCAAATGATCCAATGCCCCTTGTACATCCCGAGCTTATTGATTGGGATTCTCTTTATCATCCAAAACTTGATGTATTCCATAATGATGATGCAATCATTGACTATCTTGGAATCAGAGATCATTTACCACCAGAAGATCACAAGTCAAGATTTTTGATAGAACTCAATGACACGGCCTACTTTGGTGAGAGTGCCAATCCTTTTAGTCATAAAAATATAAAAATAATCAATAGATCTAATGGTGAAAACCACTCAGTGGCAGTATTAGATCCAAAAATAGTAAAAAGAAATGACGCATCTGACGGTGAAAACCTCTCTAAGGCACCTGATGATGGAAGGATTGACACTCTTCCCAATTATCTGTATCAAGAACAATCTACCATTCTTATAGAACCAACAGTACCTCTTAACATTGGATCAGAAGAGTCTCCACACATCCTCAAAGTAGCAGCATCCTTGATAGAATCAAAGAAATAAGCTTTTGCAAAAATTTTCAAAGAAAGACAAATCAACTTTGCTTGGTCCTATGCTGATATGCCTGGCTTGGATCCAAATCTCATTATGCATCATTTATCTATCAGACCAAGTGTAAAACCAGTTAAACAGAAGCTCCGCAAGATGCACCTACACATTGCACTAATGGTTAAAGTAGAATTGAAGAAGCTCCTAGATGTTGGATTCATTTGTGCTATTGATTATGCTGAGTGGATTTCAAATATTGTCCCCGTCTCAAAACTAGACAAGTCTATCAGGATTTGTATTGATTTTCGAGATCTTAATAAAACTTGTCTGAAAGATGACTTTCCTCTACCAAATATTGACATTATTGTTGATTTGATAGCTAGACATGAGATGTTATCATTAATGGATGGATTTTCTAGCTATAACCAAATCAAGATTACGTCAAAAGACCAAGAAAAGACTACTTTTACTTGTCCATGGGGTACATACTATTGGAATGTGATGCCTTTTGGCCTCAAAAATGCTGGAGCAACTTACCAAAGAGAAATGACCACAATCTTTCATGATATGATGCATACCATTATGGAAGATTATGTTGACAACATTTTAGCAAAATCCAAAGACAGAGTTAGTCATTTGAGAGTGTTGGATAGAATATTCACCCAGATGGAAAAGTATCAGATTCGACTCAATCCAAAGAAATGTGCATTTGGAGTCACATCCGGTAAACTGTTAGGGTATGTTGTCTTAGCCAAAGGAATTGAAGTAGATCCAGAAAAAGTTAAAGTAATAATGGAGATGGCTTCACCCACTAACATCAGTCAGTTAAAATCCTTGCAGGGACGTCTCCAATCCATTCAAAGATTTGTTTCTCAACTAGCAGATCGAAGTCATCCCTTTCAACATTTGTTGCATAAAAATATTTTATTCCAATGGGATGATAAATGTGAAGAAGCTTTCTATAAAATCAAGCAATATTTGGTGAATCCTCCAACTCTGATGTCACCAATTCCAGGCAAGCCACTCTTGCTCTACATTTCAGCTATGACAGTCTCACTAGGTGCTCTTCTGGCTCAGCAAGATCATGAAGGAAAAGAAAAAGCCATCTATTATATCAATTGCACCCTAGTGGGATATGAGCTAAACTAATCTCCTATAGAAAGAGCATGTCTGGCCATTGTTTTTGCATCACAGAAGTGGTGACATTACATGTTGTCACATGATGGAATATGGATGAAGTGACTGAGAGGGGGGGTGAATCAGTCAACCATAAAACACTTCCTTATTATTTCTTTTCAGATCCCTTAGGATATCTTAATGAATATTATCTGTTTAACACTCGGTAAATAGATTGCAGTAACTTGGTAGATGCAAAAAGTATTAGTAAAATTATCTTTTAGATATTCATCACCACTTGTATATGATTAAGATAACTATTAAGAACACAAGAGACACAAGATTTAACTTGGAAACCCAATATGGGAAAAACCACCAATGTATCTAGATACTGATTTTCACTTTTCTGAAGTGATGCCCGGTTAGAAGCCAACCCGGTAAAAGGTTACAAAACACACTGTTAGGTGTGACCTTGTTAGAGGATTTAATCACCTTGCTAGGAGTGGCCTGGTAAGAGGTCTTGAAAACAATTCAATGGAATTGTCACCTTGTTAGAGGATTTACAATATGGTTGTTAAACCAACTCAGTTAAGAGATTTAGAATTCACTGTTACAATGATAAAAAGGTAACAATGAAAATGACCTATATAATAATGCAACTGCCTTGCTGATTACAGATCTCTATTTTGTATAAATGTGATCCTTCCTGATCGAATATATCTCTGCTGCTCCTCAAGGATATCTGGTCATCCTTCACAATTTCGCACACACCTTTTCTACCTTTCTTCTATATATCTTCTTCCATATCTCTTCTTTATTTTTCACATTTGACCTTTTATTTATATGATTTTAGATTTGTCAAATCGGCATTACTTAGTATAACAGTCGGCTGAATTAAGAAAACTTTATTTGCAAAGATCCTTCAAGGGCCGACAGTGCTCGGTGACCATAACTTTCTACAATCTTTTGGAGACCGAGGGAACTCGGTAAACACTGATAATCCTTTTTCTTCGGTAACCGAGTGAGCTCGGTAAATGCTAACTTTTCTTTGACAACCGAGTGAACTCGGTACATGCTGATTTTTCTTTGATAATCAAGTGAACTCGGTAAACACTAATTTTTCTTTGATAACCGAGTGAACTCGGTACACACTAATTTTAATGCCAGGCAGACCGACTGAGCTCGGTAGGTACTGATTGTTGCAGACTATGACATTGTGTGACATCAAAGACAATACATAATTTGAGTAGCAATTTTCTTCAGACAATTGTTTCCAAGAATCTCCCTCTTTGGCATTGATGGCAACACAATATGTCATAGCATAAGAAATTTTGAAAGGATTAGCTCGGTTCAGATTCAAATCTCCCTCTGTCAGCAAACTTCCTTTTTCTTGAAAACTCTTCCTCTGACTATTGAAAATTTCTTGAAGTAATAGCAAAGACACTCTCTCTTTGACAACACATGCCAAAGACAATTCACATATTACCGGTGTAAACTAATGTACCTCAAGTATTGATTCATATGCAATGATTCCTTGAATATGCTGCATCAACTTGTTGATTTTCAATCATGTTCTGGTTGATGCATCACTAAAACTATATTTAGTGAGCCTCGGATAGGGGAATGACCCCTAACTTACCTCTTAGATACACAAATGCATCCTTAGGTAATGGTTTGGTGAAAATGTCTACAATCTGCTCTTTTGTATGAATATATTCTAATCTGATTTCCTTGTCCTGCACCAATTCTCTGATAAAGTGATATTTAATAGCAATGTGCTTAGTTTTGGAATGCATTACTGGATTCTTCGAAATGTTTATTGCACTTGTATTGTCACAAAATATAACAACTGGTTCTTTGATTTCAACCTTCATACCTTGTGATAACTGTTTAAACCAAACAATATTTGAACAATTTACTGCAGCAGCAACATATTCTGCTTTAGCTGTGGATTGAGATGTGCAATTTTGCTTTTTACTGGTCCAGGATACCAGTCTTTTTCCAAGAAAAAATGCTCCACCACTTGTACTTTTTCTATCATCAATGTTCCCTATCCAATCAGCATCAGTAAACACTTTTAAGTCTAGATTGCCTCCAAATTTATACCACAAACCATATTCTTTAGTTCCTCTTAAGTACCTTAAGATTCTTTTGATTGCCATCATATGATTTTCCTTAGGTTTTGCTGAGAATCTAGCTACTATACTGACTGCTAAGGCAATATCAGGTCTTGTATGTACTACATACTATAATTTTCCAATCATAGATCGGTATAAGGTCTGATCTACTTCTTTTGAATCATCATTTTTGGTAAGTTTCAGTCCAGTACACATGGGTGTACCAACTGATTTTGAATCTTCCATACCAAACTTCTTAAGTATTTCCTTAATGTATTTAGATTGAGTAATGTATAGACCATTCTTGCTTTGCTGAATTTGAAGACCAACAAAGAATTTTATTAAACCAAACATAGACATTTCAAATTCTTTGTTCATTTTCTCTAAAAATTCTTTGCACTGATCATCATTCCCTGTAAATATAGTATCATCTACAAATATTTCTGCCAATACAATTCTGTCATCCGGTCCTTCTTTAATATACAGATTGCTGTTATCATTGGCTCTTTTGAAATTAATCTGAATCAGATAGTTATGGAGTCTTTCAGACCATGCTCTAGGAGCTTGTTTCAAACCATACAATGCTTTGTGTAACTTGTAGACCATGTCCTTTTTATCTGGATCAACAAAACCTTCAGGTTGTTCAATGTAGACTTCTTCATCAAGAATTCCATTGAGAAATGCAGATTTTATATCCATCTGATATACCTTAAATCCTTTATGTGCTACATAAGCAAGTAGAGTTCTTACACCTTCTAATCTTGCAACAGGAGCAAAAGTTTCACCATAATCTATACCTTCTTCTTGAGAATAACCTTTACATACCAATCTAGCTTTATTTCTAGATACTTGACCATCTTCATTTAGCTTATTCCTGAATACCCATTTTGTTCCAATTACATTCTTATCTTTAGGTCTAGGTACAAGAGTCCATGTTTTTTTCTTTTGTATTTGTTCTAATTCTTCATTCATTGCTTCAATCCAACTTTTATTTTTCAATGCATCTTTGATATTTCTAGGTTCAAAATTAGTAAGCAGACACGTACCTTTTAGCTTACTTCTTGTCATAGTACCATCTGATTTGTTTCCAATGATTTGATCTGGTGTATGATGCCTTCAGACATATTTGGCTAGTATAGGTTCCTTGCTTTTTGAATGAGTCATGTTGTTGTCTTCTAGGATCTCTTCTTCAGGTTGCTCTGGCTCGGTAGATATTTTCTCAGTAACTTCAGGCTGAGACTCGGTTTGAATTTCTTCCTGTGACTTGGTTTGAACTTCTTCCTGTGACTCGGTTTGAACTTCTTCCTGTGACTCGGTTATTGTGCTAGGCTCGGTAGATATAGTTTCCTCATTGATAGTTGTGTCTGGCAATGTTTCAGGTTCAATGTAAACAAATCTCCTGTAGTTTTCAGGTTCCCTTTTTCTTTCTTCTTCAGTCTTTTCTGCAAACTCATCAAATTTTACATGTATACTTTCTATGACTTTGTGAGTAGACAAGTTCAAACATTTGTATGCCTTGCTTTTGCTAGAATATCCTAGGAATATTCCTTCATCACTTTTCACATCAAATTTATTTCTTCTGGATTCTTTTAAGATATAACACTTGCTACCAAATACTTTCATGTAACTTACATTGGGTTTATAGCCATACCATAACTCATAAGGAGTTTTGAATGTGTCTTTCTTCAATTGTACTCGGTTCAAGGTATGAAATGCAGTGCTGATAGCTTCCTTCCAGTACTTTATGGCGATGTTCTTTTCTATCATTAAAGTCCTTGCACAATCCATAATAGATCTGTTTCTTCTTTCTGCTATTCCATTCTGCTCAGGAGTTCTAGGAGCTGATACCTATCTTTTGATTCCTCTTTCAATGCAAAAGTTGTTAAAATCATGGGAGATGAATTCACCACCTCTGTCTGATCTTAAGCATTTCAATCTTTTCCCTATTTCCTTTTCCACTCTTGCCAAGTACCATTTGAACTTTTCAAATGCTTCTGACTTTTCTCTTAAATACATAACAGTCATCATTCTAGAATAATCATCAACGAAAAGAATAAAGAATTTATCTCTAGTATAGCTTTCTATTCCAATAGGTCCACATAAATCAATATGCACAATTTCCAAAATCTCTTTAGACTGATAGTTCTTACTCTTAAAACTAGTCTTACTCATTTTGCCAGTCTAACAATTCTTACATAGACCAGTATCAGGTTTCTTCAAAGTAGGAATTCCTCTTACCTTCTTGAATTTGCTTATTTTCATCATGTTATCAAAATTCACATGACATAACCTTTTGTGCCATAGCCAAATTTCTTCAATTTGAGCAATAAAACATGAATATTCACTGAGATCAAGATAAAATAAGTTACCTTTTGTTTGTTTGCCTGATCCAATGAGTTTTCCTTTTCCATCCAGCAGTCTTGCTTGACTATTCATGAATTCAACCTTGAAACCAGTGTTGATTAGCTATGCTACACTTAGAAGATTATGTTTTAGTCCTTCAACCCAATAAGCATTATCACATATGAGTTCTTTGGTTAATGAGATTCTTCCTTTTCCTTTTATACAACAAGGTTCATTGTTTCCAAATCTTACATTGCCACTATCACAGTCTTCTAGGTATTCAAATTTTGTCTTGTCACCAGTCATGTGATGTGAACATCCACTGTCTATTATCCATATATCATCTTTTCTTATATGAGAAATAAGTGCCATCTTATCTTCATCATCATCAGATTCATCTTTTATAGCAATAAAGACAATTTCTTCTTCACTATCATCAGAATCTTTAGCCATAAAACATGTTTTCTTACCTTTATCCTTGAATGATTTGAAATTCTTTTTGCCATAGTACTTGTGACCTCTCTTCTCTTCCTTGGCCTGCTTGTTTGGGCACCTAGCCGCAATATGTCCAATTTCTTCACATGAAAAACAGATTAAAGAAGTTTTACCTTTATATTTACCTTTCCCTTTAGAGTACTTCTTTGCAAGTAATGCTTCTACAATTTCAAGATCACTATCAGAACTTTCTTCTGATACTTCTTCACTTTCTGACTGAACTTCTTTTATTTTCTTGTTCTTCCTTAGTGAAACCTTGGCCTCAAATGCTGACTCAATATTTTTGGAATTTGGAACATAGTTGTCATAGTTGTCTAATTCAAAGGCTGTCAATCTTCCAACTAAAGCATCCAAAGTTATATTGTGGTTTGTTTCACATCTTCTTTCTTGAATAGCTAATACTCTTATTGCATAGATAGGGAGTAATGTTCTGAGTACCTTGCTTATAACAGTTTCATCAGAGATTGTTCCTCCAGAAGCTCTAATTGCACTAACACTTGCTTTGATTCTTTCAACATATTTTGCAATGTTTTCATCTTCTTTCATATTCATCTTGTCAAACTGTCCTCTTAGGCTTTCTGCTTTGGCTCTTTTCACATTTGCATCACCACCATATATTTTCTTAGTTTGATCCACATTTCATATGTAGTAGTGCATTCTTTAATATCATCAAATTCTTCATAGCTGAGAGCTAATGCAATGTCTATCATCATGGTGTTATGATTCTTTTTCTCTGCAATGTCTTCAACAGTTAATGCACCAGTAGGAACTGTGTATTCTTCATCAATGTATTTGCATCCTGAATCACCAATGGAAGCCAGATGAAGTCTCATGAGACCTTGCCATGCTGAAAAGTTATCTCTGTTGAGCTTTGGAATTTCTCTCTTGTAAGACATCCTGATCTTTAGCTTAGGTCCTTGAAACCCTTCCTGCAAGCACCAAAAGCTTTGATACCAATTGATGGAATATGGATGAAGTGACTGAGAGGGGGGGTGAATCAGTCAACCATAAAACACTTCCTTATTATTTCTTTTCAGATCCCTTAGGATATCTTAATGAATATTATCTGTTTACCACTCGGTAAATAGATTGTAGTAACTTGGTAGATGCAGAAAGTATTAGTAAAATTATCTTTTAGATATTCATCACCACTTGTATATGATTAAGATAACTATTAAGAACACAAGAGACACAAGATTTAACGTGGAAACCCAATATAGGAAAAACCACCAATGTATCTAGATACTGATTTTCACTTTTCTGAAGTGATGCCCGGTTAGAAGCCAACCCGGTAAAAGGTTACAAAACACACTGTTAGGTGTGACCTTGTTAGAGGATTTAATCACCCTGCTAGGAGTGGCCTGGTAAGAGGTCTTGAAAACAATTCAATGGAATTGTCACCTTGTTAGAGGATTTACAATATGGTTGTTAAACCAACTCGGTTAAGAGATTTAGAATTCACTGTTACAATGATAAAAAGGTAACAATGAAAATGACCTGTATAATAATGCAACTGCCTTGCTGATTATAGATCTCTGTTCTATATAAGTGTGATCCTTCCTGATCAAATATATCTCTGCTGCTCCTCAAGGATATCTGGTCATCCTTGTCAATTTCGCACACACCTTTTCTGCCTTTCTTCTATATATCTTCTTCCATATCTCTTCTTTATTTTTCACATTTGACCTTTTATTTATATGATTTTAGATTCAAGTCAAATCGGCATTACTTAGTATAACAGTCGGCTGAATTAAGAAAACTTTATTTGCAAAGATCCTTCAAGGGCCGACAGTGCTCAGTGACCATAACTTTCTACAATCTTTTGGAGACCGAGGGAACTCGGTAAACACTGATAATCCTTTTTCTTCGGTAACTGAGTGAGCTCGGTAAATGGTAACTTTTCTTTGACAACCGAGTGAACTCGGTACATGCTGATTTTTCTTTGATAACTGAGTGAACTCAGTAAACACTAATTTTTCTTTGATAACTGAGTGAACTCGGTACACACTAATTTTAATGCCAGGTAGACCGACTGAGCTCAGTAGGTACTGATTATTGTGGACTATGACATTATGTGACATCAAAGACAATACATAATTTGAGTAGCAATTTTCTTCAAACAATTGTTTCCAACAGTCACATTCAATCCACCTCATCGCAAACATTGATCCTTTAAAGTATCTATTAAGCAAAACAACATTGACAGGCAGATTGGCTAAGTGGGTCATGCTACTTAGTGAATTTGACATTGAATATGTAGATAGGAAGGTTATCAAAGGTCAAGTGATAGAAGATCAGCTAGCAGATGCTCCATTAATGGATGACCAACCTATACACATAGAGTTTCTTGATGCACACATCTTAGCTTTATATACACAAACATGGCAACTATATTTTGATGGATCATATACTCAATAGGGTTCAGGAGCTGGTATTCTCTTTGTCACACCACACAGATACATAATTCTGAAATCTTACAAGCTACTCTTTCCTTGCACCAACAATGTAGTAGAATATGAAGCTTTTCTGATTGGGTTAAATATGGCTTTACAATGGAAAGTAACTGAAATGAATGTCTATGGGGATTCTTAGCTGATTATAAACCAGGTTAATGATGATTATCAGACTAAAGATGATAAGTTATTACCATATAAATGTATGGTTGATGACTTCAAACAATATTTCTCAGTCATCAGTTTTGAATAGATTCCTTGGCATGATAACAAGGTTGCTGATGCCATGGAAATGATTGCTTCTTTGTTTGATACAGAAGATACCAAGGTCTGTTTTGAGTTCTTGGTGGAATCCCTGACTTGTCTTGCATATGATGATCTTGATACGAGTATTATATGTCATCTAATTGGACATAACTCCCCAATCTATGGAAAAATCTATTCCTATCTAAAAAATGACATCCTACCCCCAACCTATCCCCAAATCAAAAATGAACTTTTCTCCGCCAAGCCTCCCGCTATGTCTTAATATCTGATACCCTTTATCAGCGAGGTCTTGACAGTACTCTCCTACAATGTCTCAAGCATGATGAAGCTCAAATTGCCTTGCGAGACATACATGAGGGTATTTGTGGGACACATTCGAGTGGTTCCTCTTTGGCTAAGAAACTCATGCATATGGGTTATTATTGGCCTACCATGGAAATAGATTCCTTTCATTTTTCTAGGGCATGCAAGAAATGTCAGATACATGGAAACCTTATTCATGCTCCGACACAAGAGTTACATCCTTTTACAACTACCTTGCCATTCAGTCAGTGGGGACTCGACCTCATGGGTGCTATCAAGCCTCCATCTTCCAATGGCCATAAATGGATTCTCACTGCAACTTTGTATTTTACTAAATGGATTGAGGTGATTCCATTGATTACTGCCACAGGGAAACAAATATCCATGTTTATCCTAAATTATATCATTTGTAGATATGGTATACCTATGTATCTTATTACTGATCATGGGAAATAGTTTCAAAATCAGGACATGGATGAACTGTGTGCAAAATTCCATATCACCCATAACTATTCCACCATATACTATCCCCAAGGAAAAGGCCAAGCTAAGGCGTCAAATAAAACTATTGTTAAAATCCTACAAAAGACTGTCAATGATGCTAGCCATGACTGACATATCCAACTGAATCCAACCTTATGGGCTTACCATACCTCCATCCATACTCCTACTGGAGCCACCCCATATTCCCTTGTCTATGGATCCGAAGTAGTCCTACCCCTCGAGGTCGAGTTGCCTTCACTTCGTGTTACTCTCAAAGATTTGATTCCTGATGAAGACTATAGAGTTGCACAGTTGACTGAACTAGAACTACTGGATGAACACCATCAAAGAGCTTATGATCATTTGAAAGTCTATCAGCAGCGTATGTCTCGTCAGTATAACAGCAAGGTAAAAATTAGAGACTTTCAATTGGGTGACCTAGTTCTTCGAGAAAATCCAAAGAATCAATTACATCATGAGAAGAAGGGCAAGTTTGGACCCAATTGGTTAGGTCATTTTGTAGTTACAATAGTTTATGGTTCTGGGGCTTATCAATTGTCCACACCTGAGGGAGATCCTTTGGATGAACCTCTTAACAGTATCCACCTCAAGAAGTTCTATCCTTGAAATCCCAATGCAAGGGCTATGTATATATTTTGTAAATACAAAAAATCATAAAAATCCACAAAAAAAAAAAAAATCAAAAGAAAATTGCAATAAAAGCATGTGGTGAAAACCTAGAAATAGGTGCCATGTGTATCAAGTTAGCTCCTTTATCTATTAGGTTTCTTCTAGTTTGTCTGTTCATTGTATATATCCATAATAAAATGGTTAGTCATTCCCCATCCCCACCATGTACATATCATAATAAAATGGCCAGTTCATACACCATCCATTGTATCTACCCATAATAAAACCATCATAGCTTGATCATTTGTCATGGTCTTCATCCTAGTCTTGTTGCTTCTTTCTTCATCCATAATAAGTCAGTCCATCACCTAGTTGGGGGCATGTCCTCGACCTAGTTCAGGAAGTGGATCTATGATAGTCATGACTCTTAGAGGACACAATGGAGTATTTTCACCAAACAAAGCGAACACAATCAAACATTCTTCCATAATGATATCTTTATGATGAATCGTAATCTATAATCTATACTTCACAACATGGTTGTTTATCTATCGAATCTTGACTATACATCATCAATTGAACTAATCACTATATCTTACACTATCTTTTGGAAAAAGAAATGTATATTCATGACAAGCATGTTAGAATGATTTGTTGTAGATTATGCATTCATATCTGAATTTCATTGTTATCATGTTTCCTATGCTATTTCGTGATATCTTTGACATGAGTTTGAAACTCTAATATGTCATAGATTAGGATAGCCATGATGGGGCATGGTATTTTCTTTGATTCCTATTTGTGGGATATTTTCCAATGAAACTGAAGGAACAAATAATTGGGGTGTCTGCACATAAGTGCCTTCATCCATTTAATAGTATTGACAACATTCAAATCATTTTGCTCTACAAATGCTATTTATGGTGATATGCCAGCACATACCTCGACTCCAAATATTTGTTCCCTGATGGAGGGGGGGAATATTCCTTTTCTATTATGCAAATGAAACTCAAGTCATCTTGGTTCAATTATACCTAGATGCTTGTCAAGTTTGCTACATTAAACTCCATGCAAGAAGTGGTCAGGTCATCCTGGTTTAATTATACTATGATGCTTGCATTTCCTTGCAACATAACGAGATCAATGATGAAAATAAAATTCTAGTTATTATGAAGTTCTAAGATGTTACCTAAAGTTGTGGAGATATACTCATTTCATAGTGCATTTCATTTAAACAAGTTCATGACTTGCATCTTAGTGCTCCTTTTATAGGGATTTGTAGGTTATCTTTCTTATTAGGTTATCTATTCTCCTGGTCCATTCTTCTTGTGTCAGATACATTGTTATTTCAGTTGAGGACATTTGGGGCAACAAAAAAAACATTAAGTTTTATCTTGCATTTTACAAACATCAAATTCATTTTGTAAGGAAACTCAGGTGCGGAAACAACTTCCTACACTAATCTCTAAAGGAAAGTATTGTACAAATTCTTTTTAAATCCTTACAATTTCAGATTCATTAACTACTTTAACAAAGATATTGCAGCCATATACCATGCATACAGAAAATAGATAGAGAAGATTGAAACACATAAACACAAAGATATGCTGGTGGGGAAAAACCTTTCGATAAAACAACCCCACCCCTCCAAAACCTGCACAATGTATTATCTTCAACACAAAGACTACAACACACTTGCAATGCAAGTTCTTTTAGGAGATGAGAGACTAGTTAAACTTATATCTCTCCCATAGAAGCAACATCATATATATAGACTCCTCAGGACCCAACAAATACCCAAAAAAGGAGTTTGGCATCCAACCACCAAGACCCATGCACAAAGCCACATGTACACAGCTGTTACATGCAATCCCAGGAATAGGCGTCCATCCCTAGAATAGACTATGATAGCTTGTCATAGAATCTACCAAAAATAACAGTCACAAGAGAAGTGTAAGAGAATCTGTCATACCAACCTATTTTTAGCATATTCTCTTACACACACCAACCACTTCTTCTTGGGCACCCAAATAGGCCCAAGTCATAAGATGCTCTTACACCTATCATAGCACATTCCTTAAATAGTTCTTACGCATCATAGGAATCCGTCATGACTACTTCAGTCATGATCTCTTTACGCACAAGATGCTGACACATCAAGTGGAGTGACACATCAACATGCAAACTAGACATGTACACTCACACTTAATTTCATTATTTGCAAAAAAAATATATTTACAAAACAAATAATAAGAATAGGATTTATCCAAGGTTGAGACACCTTATTCCTAACATTCTCCCACTTGTCAAACACCTTGTAAGAGCAACATGAACATAACAGGAACTTTAATCGCTATAGGCCAAAATGCCCATAGACTCCGAACACCATCTGAACTT
This sequence comes from Chamaecyparis obtusa, assembly GCA_027943335.1. NCBI lineage: Eukaryota > Viridiplantae > Streptophyta > Pinopsida > Cupressales > Cupressaceae > Chamaecyparis > Chamaecyparis obtusa. The sequence continues at coordinate 4,056,498 of BSBK01000614.1, forward strand.
TTCAGTGCCCACTAGTTTCATTAATGCATTTGCAACATTCTTCATAGTATCTACCTTCTCCAAATTTACCTTTCCATCTTCCACCATATCTCTCACAAAGTGAAACTGCACATCAATGTGCTTCATTTTGGCATGGAAAGTTGGATTTTTTGCAAGGCAAATAGCGCTTTGACTATCACACCAAATAGTAATCTATTCTGCATCAACACCAACATCAGAACACAATCTCCTAAGCCAAATGGCTTCCTTACAAGCATGGGTAGCAGCCATGTACTTAGCTTTTGTAGTGGACAAAGCAACCATAGGTTGTCGCTTACTCATCCAACTAATGGCTCCACCAAACATAGTGAACACATAAGCACTAGTGGATCTCCTACTATCAATATCACCTACCCAATCTGAATCCACAAACCCATGAAGACAAACTAAATGTGGAGATCTAGAAGAGTTACCATGATAACATATGGAGTAATCTGATGTACCCCTCAAATATCTGAATACTCACTTAACTACATCCCAATGTACCCATCCAGGGTTAGCCATAAACCGACTCAGGACTCCCACTGCTTGGGCAATGTCTGGTCTAGTATAGACCATAGCATACATAAGATTGCCAACTGCACTAGCATAAGGTACTCTACTCATGTCCTCCACCTCACTAGGAGATTTTGGACAATCATCTACAGATAACTTTGTTCCCACAGAAATAGGAACACAAAGTGGTCTACAATCTACCATGTTGAACCTGTCCAACACAGACTTCACATACTTACTCTGACTCAACCAAAGTTTTCTGTTAGACCTGTCTCTATTGATTTCCATACCCAAGATGTACCTAGCTACCCCAAGATCTTTCATCTCAAACTGTGCTGACAACTGAGATTTAAAATAAAAAATCATACCCTTACCCTTCCCAAATAGAAACATATCATCAACATATAATGCAACAATAAGGTGATCATTTTCAACTCTGAAATAAACACAATGATCTGATTTCAATCTTACACATCCAATTGACAACACAAAGGCATCAAACTTAAGGTACCACATCCTACGAGATTGCTTCAAACCATATAGAGATTTCTTTAATCTGCAAACTAAGGATTCTTTACCTTTAACAATGTAGTGCTCAGGCTGTGACATATAAATCTCTTCCTCCAAATCACCATGAAGGAAAGTTGTCTTCACATCCATCTGTTCTATCTCTAAATCATATGATGCAACAAGAGATAATAGAAATCTAATGGATGTCAACTTTGCAACAGGAGAGAATATTTCACCATAATCTATTCCCTCTACCTATGAATACCCCTTTGCAACCAATCTAGCTTTGTACCTTTCAACACTACCATCTACATAGAATTTCTTCTTGAACACCCATTTACAGCCAATAGATTTTCTCCCTTTAGGAAAAGGTACAAGGTCCCAAGTTTTTTTTTCTCCAATGAAGCCATCTCATCATCCATAGCCTTAATCCAGGAACCTGCATCTTCCATGCCCAAAGCCTCTTTTATAGATCTAGGCTCATCAGTGTTAGTAATCAAAGCAAAAGCACAACTAGAATCTAACATAGAATAACCAAACCTTTCTAGTTGCTTTCTTTCTCTCATGGATCTCCTCAAGGGTTGAGGTTGAGGTTGTTCTTCCTCTTCTTTTAAACTATTAGAGCTTCTAGAGCTCTCCTCATCATTAGACCCAACATGGTCCCTCTGTTCAGTCTTCTCAGGGGTAGGAGGCAACTGAACAACATCTTTTTCCTTTTCTTTTTCATCTAGTTGTAGCACAATAGGAGAAGATGTTAGCTATCTAAAAATAACATTTCTACTATACAACACCTTACTAGTCACATGATATCAAAGCTTGTATCCTTTCACACCAACACTGTATCCGATGAAAATACATTTGACAACTTTGTTTTCCAACTTAGATCTTTTCTCCTTTGGAACATGTGCATAAGCTTCACAACCAAAAACATGAAGATGTCTAATTGAAGGCCTCTTACCAGACCACACCTCCATGGGTGTCTTACCAACAAGAGCTGATGTAGGAGATCTGTTAACCAGATAGCAAGTAGTGGCCACAGCTTGGGCCCAAAACCTTTGTTCTAAACTAGCTCCACTAAGCATACTCCTAGCCTTCTCCATCAGTGTCCTGTTCATTCTCTCTACAAATCCATTTTTCTATGGGGTATAAGGAGTTGTCTTATGCCTCTCGATACCTCATTCTTTACAGAATTTTCCAAACTCTACTGAGCAAAACTCACCACCATTATCAGTTCTCACACACTTAATCTTCTTACTAGTCTAATTCTCTACAAGGGCTTTAAATTCCTTGAACTGACTAAAGACTTGTGTCTTACTTTTAAGGAAATAAATCCAAGTCCTTCTACTATAATCATCTATGAAAGATACAAAAAATACAGACTTGAAGATTGAAGGAACTTTTACAGGACCAAATACATCAGAATGAATAAGATCCAAAACATCAAAAGATTTGTGAGAACTAGAGTAAAACTAAACACGATTTTTTTTACCATAGACATAGTGTTCGCAGAAGTCAAACTCGATATTGCAATCATTTAACCCCTCAACGAGGTTTTTATTCTTCAGGGTCCTAAGACCCTTCTCACCAATGTGGCCAAATCTCATATGCCACAACATCATCTTTTCTATAGGAAGCTTGCCTTCCAAAGTGTTTGCACCCTTAGGTACACTTACTGTACTACCATCGGAACCCATTGCCATAGTCTTCTTTACTACTTGTTCAGATGGTGGGGATGAAGTGATAGCCACTCTCTTCTTTGAAATAGAAGAACTATTGCACTAAGAAATGCATTCTTCAAGCTGAAACAAAGTACCTCTCCTAGTACCTCTATCGAGCACCATAGAACCTCTCATCATCTTGCATCCATCTTTCAAAAAGACAACTTGCACACCTACATCATTCAGCATACTTATAGATAATAGGTTTCATGCCAAACTTGGAATGTGCATAACTCTGTTGATTCCCTTTACTCATCCATCAAGAAATCTGATAGTGACCCTTCCGCGTCCAACTATCTTTAGGTGAGAATCATCACCCAAGTACACCTTTCCACCATCAAACTCTTTATATTTTGAGAACCAGTTTCGATGAGAGGTCATGTGAAAAGAAGCACCCAAGTCTACCAACCACACATCATTAGATGCATGGGTTTCCAAAGCTACAATAAAAGCATCTCCATCTTTTTGAGATTTTTCAGAAGTTGAATCTGAGCATTTCTTCTTCTTCTTCGATTCTTTGCAGTCCCTTCGGAAGTGCCCAATTTTATAATAGTTCCAACATTTCACCTTGGACTTTCCAAGAGTCTTAGAACTCCCAAAGGATTTGGATCTACCCTTCTTTGACTTGTTGTCATTATGCTTTCCTCTATCGTTGGATCTCCCATGAACAGCAAGGGCTTCCTTAGATGAATCTGAAGTCTTTCTTCACATCTCCTCAGATATCAGCCAAGACACCACATCATCCATGCAGAATGTGACTATAGTACTTCTAAGAGCCATCACAAGATGGTCCCATGAATTTGGCAAGGAACAAAGTAGGGTCATACAATGATCCTCCTCCTTGATCTTGGCATCGAATGATGCCAACTGTGAAATCAATAAATTGAATGCGTTGAGATGATCAGTTACGGATCCACCTTCCTCCATTCTTAAAGAATACAAATTCTTTCTGAAGAACAACTTATTCACCAGAGATTTGGCCTGATACATAGACCCAAGTCGTTGCCACAAAGAATTTCTAGTAGTCTCATCAAGAACATTTAGAAGAATGACATCTGCTAGACAGAGTCTGATGAGACCCTTAGCCTTCTGATCCTTGATCTCCCAATCTGCTTGCGATATCATTGCAGGTTTCACATTAAGTGAAGTATCCTCCCATAGATCGCGGTCTTCAAGCATGTCTTCCATCTTGAGTTTCCACAACTCAAAATTAGTGCCATTAAATTTCTCCACCTCCATTCTACTGTATGAGGAACTTGCCATCTCAATCTGCAAATAAGATTCAGAATGCTCTGCATAAAACTCCCACTCAACTTGAGATTAGCTCAAAAAACCCTACCCAACAACTAGGATCAAAAGTTGATCAGGCTCTGATACCACTTGTAAGGAAACTTAGGTGCAGAAATAGCTTCCTACACTAATCTCTAAAGGAAAGTATTGTGCAAATTCTTTTTAAATCCTTACAATTTCAGATTCGTTAACTACTTTAACAAAGATATTGCAGCCATATACCATGCATACAGAAAATAGATAGAGAAGATTGAAACACATAAACACAAAGATATGCTGGTGGGGAAAAACCTTTCGATAAAACAACCCCACCCCTCCAAAACCTGCACAATGTATTATCTTCAACACAAAGACTACAACACACTTGCAATGCAAGTTCTTTCAGGAGATGAGAGACTAGTTAAACTTATATCTCTCCCATAGAAGCAACATCATATATATAGACTCCTCAGGACCCAACAAATACCCAAAAAAGGAGTTTGGCATCCAACCACCAAGACCCATGCACAAAGCCACATGTACACAGCTGTTACATGCAATCCCAGGAATAGGCGTCCATCCCTAGAATAGACTATGATAGCTTGTCATAGAATCTACCAAAAATAACAGTCACAAGAGAAGTGTAAGAGAATCTGTCATACCAACCTATTTTTAGCATATTCTCTTACACACACCAACCACTTCTTCTTGGGCACCCAAATAGGCCCAAGTCATAAGATGCTCTTACACCTGTCATAGCACATTCCTTAAATAGTTATTACGTGTCATAGGAATCTGTCTTGACCATTTCAATCATGATCTCCTTACGCACAAGATGCCGACACGTCAAGTGGAGTGACACATCAACATGCAAACTAGACATTTACACTCACACTTAATTTCATTATTTGCAAAAAAAATACATTTACAAAACAAATAATAAGAATATGATTTATCCAAGGTTGAGACACCTTATTCCTAACACATTTAGGCCATGCATTATCTTTATTTGTTATGTTCATTTGTATATTATCCATCTATATTACATGCAAGATTCATGTGTTTTTTTGTTATAGTTGTCATTCACATCTCCTTATCTTTTCATTAGGGAGAACATTGTATATTTTAGTCATCTTACGATCATTTTCATTAATTATCCATTATATGCATTATACATCACTCATTTATTATCCATTATATGCATTATACATCACTTATTTATTATCCATTATATGCATTTTACATCATTTATTTATTATCCATTGCATGTATTGTAATCATCATTCATTTATATCATTTATTTATGTCCATTTATTATCCATTATCCACATTGTTCATTACATCATTTCATTAGTCATCACGTAGCATTGTATACTATAAAATCATTTAAGATGTGCATTTATATCAACATCATATGATTAATCATTAAGCATTAATAATATCAAATAGAATATAAAGCATTTTGCATTCTAAGACATACATTCTATGCATATTAAAGTTAATCATCACATCCTGCATATGTTAGTACGCACATGTATAAAATCACCAAAGTAAATCATGATAGAACTGCATCACTATATAAATAGATTCCATTATATAGAGTCAATCATATAAAGTCCATCAAATACAACAAAACTATCCAAATGTCCAATGATATACAAAAATATAACAATGTGTCCAAAGTCAGTGTCCATCAAGTCAAAATTAATAATGATACAATGATAACATGATACAAGTGTATACAATGATCTCTCAAAATCTATGAGCCACTGCCTCCAAACTCTGTCTGTCTCTATCTGTGAGATGCAATGTGGCCCCATGCTGCTGAATCACCTGATGCTAAGGATCCACCCCGATCTCCTGAACATGTCAGTGCTCTAGGAGGGCATGATGATACACCTCCACTACCACTTGGTGCCTCTCTCTCATAAACTATAGTCCTAACAACTACTGAGCTCTCTCTGTAGCTCCCAATCCACTAATCCCTCAGGACCACCTGTCTGTAAGCCTCTCACCAGTAGGATATCTCCTTCTCGGGATGTACCATGGCTCTCAAGCTATCTCCATGAGGACCCAAATCCTCTGTATGTTGCAGCTCATCCAAAAACATCTCTGATTCCCTGAGTCTCTCAATCACTACATCTCGCTCATGCCTCAGTATTCCCATCTGCCTCTGTAGACTAGGAACACAATTTGCCTACACCTGTGTCATGGCTAGTCGGACTAGAAATGAATCTATATCAAGATCCTCCTCCTCTACAGCATCTCTCTATAAATAGGAATCCTGTCCCCTGACATCCATCTGTGCTACCTCCTCCTGAGCATCTATATCCACATCCTCCATAGGTGCATCCTACTCATCCAATCTGTCATCAAGGATCTGTCCACCCTGTACTACTCCGCCCTGTGCTAATAGAACATCTACCTCATCCTATGCCTATACAGCTGGTCCTTATACTAGGGTAGTTGGTATCTGTACCTAAGCCACTGGTACCTGTAGTGGAGCTCCTACAACTGGCTATGCCGGAGGCTATCTCTGTCCATGTCTAGCTGGGGGTGGCATCAATCCCCTTTGCCTCACACCGCCTTCTCTCATCTGAGGAATAGCCCTATCACCTCTCCCTCCATCTCCTCCATCACCTCCTCCATCACCACCGTCATCTCCTCTCCCTCGTCCCCATCTATCTCACCCTCGATGTCTCCCGCGGTGTCTATCTATTGGATCTCTCTTTGGTGGCCTAGTTGTCAGATCTGTCAAGTGAGGAACAAGAAAGTCTCTTAGGAACTGCTCTAGATCTGCTGTCATCCCGAGATCCACCACACCCTATCAAATAGTCCATGCCTGGAATGGCATGTCCAAAAACTCCTGTCGGGCCACATCAAAAGACACCATAGGTCCCCAGTCCCGTCTCTCCCGATGAGTCCTAGTGAACTCTGTAACTCCCTGGGGTATGCCCTGGATCCTACCAAACTGGTGTAGAACTCGGCTAACTACCTGTCTCTCCAAAATAAAGGGCATCTGCCCTATCAGCCATCATGACTCAAAACAAAATCCCAGCTGTCGCTCATCATCCTAGGGGTCATACCCTAGGTAAGGCCTCCATGTCACTGAATCTAATGTATCAAAGGTGTATCGCCAAAACTTCAAGTGTCCTAATTTTACCTAAGACAAAACTGATGAATATAGATGAATGTATGACTTTCTTGTGTCACAAAATCTAATAGCTATAGACTGTGTCACTGCAATGTTCTCCCATGCCCAAACATGGAGTAGTGTGATGCCTGCTGATAGTGATGCACCTCTATGATACACCACCTAATGAAGATCATGATATAGGTGAGCTAATAAACAAACCCCCCAAGAAAAATGGGACCCATCCAACATCCGATGTAGAGTGCGGCCCCATCCAACTACAAATCCATGTGATCTACAATCAGGGCAAATGAAACCCCCAATCGCTCTAGCTAATACCACTAGTAGAGGGTCATACAAATCCACCATGTCCTCCCAACTGATCTCCCCCTCATCAATGTCATCATCTTTGAAGATGGCTTTGCACACCGTCACTCTATCATGTCGATCATAATGTACTAACTCCCCTATGATAGGAAGCCAGAGGATGCGATATACATCCTCTAGTGTAATAGTTATCTCCCCTGTCGGAAGATGGAAACTACTCATCTCTAACTGCCACTGCTCTGCTAGTGCCATCATCATACTCTGGTTCACCCTAATCTCAGGTGTGTAAATCACATGATATAACCTGGATGCACCAATCAAGAGTTTGTCAGTCTCTAACAGCCCCGGTCTTAGATTCTGTGTGACAAGATATCTCTCCCGTGACAACAGAATATTAGTAATATCCTCCTATACAAATCAAATCAAATCAAGCTATCAGATTTTGATAAACTGATCTACAACATCTATCTATCCTCTTATATCAACTCCAAACATGTTCTATCACATGTTTTCACAGATGATTTTATCAATCATCCAGTATCAAGACTGGTTAACAAGCAACCATGCTACAATGTTGCCTATCTTGACCTAATCGATCAAATTTAACTGTCGATGGATCAAATCAGCTTATCGACATCTAGTTTGACTTATTTGACTTTCTCATTTGACCAAATTCTATCCATCAAACAAATGCGCACCATAGAAAAATGCTTACCATAGAAAAATGCTTGTGCCATAACCTTTCACATTTGCGTAGAAAACCATGTATGCGTAATTTTATTGTACATTTGTGCAACAATTCAAAACTAATGTGCTGAAAGAACCAATGTGCACTTTTAATCTACATTTGCACCACAAAAATGTGATTCTAACATGCATGCACCACTACCCTAAATGAATGCATAGAAGTTTTTATTTTCTGCGCAAACATTGCTAATTGTTGCGCATCCATGCGCTACAATGGCACATTCATATTCCGGCTAAGAACAAAATTTTTTCTAATCTAAACCTAAGATTAGATCTAACCTAACATGCTAAAAATATACTATAAATCATTCAAAAGCATCAAATTGACAAAGAGGATCAAATCACCTATCGGCTCACCCGAATCGGGTGGTTGTTGGAAGCGTCTGGCCCTCTCGAAGCGGTGATCTGACAATGGGAATGACATCCTGGTGGCTCTACTCTTCTCTCTCTCGTGCTCTAATCTCTAACTGACAAGTGTGCACAATGAGCTTATTATGGACCCCTTAGCCCTATTTATAGCATGTGGACCCTATGTGCTTGGCCTATGGACCTCTTGTTTTTATTCTGTTTCACCCCATTTTCACCCATCTTTTCTCCTGTTTCTTTCGTGAGATTGATTTTCCAACATAAAAAATAAAAATAAAAACAAAAAAACAAAAATGAAATAATCTTTTTTGTTAATCAATCTCTCGAGGGGGCATGCTTAGGTCATTTCAGACATTGTTTGGGGCAGGGGCAAAATACTTGAAATTTTCTTTGAAACAATGTGACACGCACATTATTTCAAAGAGGGGCAAAATGTATACACTTAAAAATGCCTTCATTAATTGATTAAATATTTATTATTTAATTGATATTGACTTGATAAATTAATTAAATATTTATTATTTAATTAATAATTATTCCTCTATTTATTAAATAAATTATTCAATTTATTTAGTAAATTCACTATAGTTTATTCCTCTATCCTAAGTCTTCTAATTAGTCTTATTAAAGTGATTTAATTAAATATACAATCACCTAAATATGACTAAGTCCCCTAGTCCACCTCACCTACCTAGTCACCTGACACATCACTTTGGCTAAAATAAATAATTATTATTAATTATTTATTAGTAATTATCCTCACCCACACATGTCCTATTCTTAAGGGCTATGTGGCCTCATAGGACTTGGTCTCATGACCACTTGTCCTCTCTTAAACCAAGTCAAGAGACATGCCCTATTCCTAAGGGGCTTCTCAATCCACCTCTAAGGGTCAAAGGTGAGTCATGGGACACTTGTACAAAGAGTCCTCATGAGGAAAAGGTCTCTCCCTCTTTCTCTCTTGGGTCTTTGAGAGACACTTGACATGTGTCTTTCCCTTCCACCTTGTTCTCCTCCATGTCAATGTGACAGGAACATCATCCCTATTCTCCCTCTCACATTCCAACTACATCCCCCTTTCTCTCAACTCCTTCAACCAAGTCAATCATAGCCCTAGGATCTTCCACCTTTCATTCTCAACCATAGGATTGTGCCACCTAGGCCTAGATCCTCCAAAATCTATAAAAGGAGCCTAATTTCCCCTTTGTGAGCTAATATGTATTTTTGTAATAGGCATTCAAGTAATCAAGCATCCAAGCATCCAAGCATTCTAAGAGAAATCAAGCATCCATATTATCATCAAATCCATCTTGCATTCCATCCATTAGTTGCATAATCAAGCTTTAAGCTTCCTTGCATTCATCATCAAATCTCCACACTTTGGTAGCATCTTGGGAAAAGGCTTCATTTGGAAATCTGAGAGCTCAACATCTTCAAGAAATCAAGGCTAGGAGAGCAATGGAGACAAGCTACATGGTAGGTGAAGGTAAAATGTTATTTTAGCTTCATTTTGATTGTATTCTTCATTGTAGTTTGCTAATTAGATAGATTTATTAATCTTAGAATAGTTAATTTATCATTTACAATAGTATTCACCTAATTTTGCATACACTAACATACTTCAAACATCACATAGGTTGCCTGACACAAGAAAAGAAACAACAGCAAGAAAACAAAAGCACGGGAAACACAGGCTTGGCTCGAGTGGATATTCAAAACTTGCTACACGAGTTGTAAGTATTAGTAAATGAAAAATCATATGCAAATATTTATAATTAAATTGCAATCAATTTAGTTTTGATGAAATTCACTGCAATCAAAATTCATGATACCAATAAAAACTGTAGGCCTTGGAGTTCAAAAAATTGATTACAGAAGAGGACAAAAAAATAGGCTTCAAATAAGGCTATAAAGTCGTGGCTGAATGATACCGAGCAATGAGTGCACAAGGTTCTTCTATCGGATCTGTTGATCAAGTAAATAAGCCAATTGATTTTTATTTCAAGTTGAAAACTTTACCAATTACCGTATTTGATGTTAAGTTCCAACATAAAGTGAATATATTTGTTTTAAGTAAGGAAACACTAATTATATATTTGTTTAAAACTTTAAAGTGAATATATTTATATGTAGTAAACTGAATGATTAACATTTCTCAGTATTTGTCTTGTATTTATATGTATATATTGTCGATAAATACACTAATTATTTACATTGGAATGCAGCCTGCCGATATTGATATTGCACTGGCCAAGCACGATGGAGGCATCGATTCTAATGTGAATTGTAGAACTCAAGGTATACATTTTCTATTTGAATTTTGATTAATGAATATTTAATACAAGCAAACATGTTAAATTGAATTTGGCGTAGTAATAAAAATTTAATTATTATGTGTTGGGATTAATAAAACATTTTGCATTGTAGTTGCAAGGGATGTAGAGGACGTTATTCCCGATGAGTGTGTTGAGGTTCAAGCCACCGGGCAAGATGATGTGGTTGGACAAGGTAAAGAGAGTCACGTTTATGTTTTTTAATGTATTGAAATGCTTGTAACAATAATGAATATATTTTAAATTAACCCCAATTATGATAATATGTTTTTAATTGAAGCCTTTTATTTGTTATTGCAAAGGACCCACCTTTGCAAAGGACAGTGAGATCACGTGCATGACTGACAAGAAATGATGCTCTGGACATGGATACGCCTCTGCAACAATATAAGGAAGGAGAAAAAAAGATAAAGCTAAAAAAAATGATTCTCATTTATGCAACTTATTTGATAATGACTGATGTTTATTTGATAATGGCTGATGTTTATTTACACATGTTTGAGCTTAGTTCCATGTTTAGACACTGAGTTTCCTTTTATACACTATTGTAATGTTGCAGGGGTTTTCGCTAAATTTTAGTGGATTTCATATTTTGGGAGAAATTAGTATTATAATGTTCAATGGGTTCTTTTCTAAAACACAATACTTAAATCATCATCTTGTCTAGAATGGTTAATCAATTGTTTAAGGTGGATTAGTTGTGATGATGAGACGCACCATTTAGATGTTAACTGTGATAGTCTCTTGGTTTCAGTTAATGCAGAAGGAGACGCCTAGTTCAATATGCAATCACAATTCATATACATAGGATATTAGGTGGAGCTGAAAAACACAACAGGGTTGCATTTTTTATAGAGGTCTTTAATTGTGTATTTTAAGTTATAGACCATCGTGAACATTGTAATTTTGACCTATTAAAAAAATGTAAATGTGTTGTGTTTTTTCAACTCCACCTACTATCTGTGCATATTCTGCTTGTGTTGCATGTGCATTCTCGATTCAGAGTGGGAAAAATCTTATTTTCGATGTGAGGGAGAGAAGCCATACACATAAGTGATGGAGTTGAGGGGAGATGAAGGAATACCAAACATTGAATTTGGAATTTTTCATCAGCGAAATTGCAGTGGAGGTCTAATCAATAGAGAAGATAGTAATGAACGTAGGAGAATGAATAGTGGTTACAGTTGTAGTGGGGAAGATATGGAGGCCATCCATGAAGAAACTTGCCAATAGAGATGGTGTACAAGAAAAAAAGGAGAAAAACTATAAACATGTTGGGCCTTCTTAGCTCCACCTACTATCCGTGCATATTCTGCTTGTGTTGCATGAACATTCTTGATTTAGAGTGGGAAAATCTTATTTTTGATGTGAGGGAGAGAAGCCAAACACAAAGAACATGCAAATAAAGATGATAGCTATAAAACATAAATGTAGGTATCACAACAGCTGAGAAACATAAATGTAGGCATCATGGTCCCAATTGTTTGGAGACACAACATAATTGAATGCTATACCCATAAAATGCAACACAACCACTACTCTTATAGTTCTACATTGACACTATGGGATCCAAAAACCATATATAGATTCCTTATATTTGGTTTTTGGTTCCTGCAGTGTCAACTTGGAACTACAGGAGTAGTGGTTGTGTTGCATCATCTGGGTATAGCATTCAATTATGTTGTGTCTCCAAACAATTGTGACCATGATGCGTACATTTATGTTTCTCAACTATTGTGTCCCAGGACCCCTTATGACCCTTTATGACCCTTTACGATCCCTAAGAATACATCTTAGAGGTCTTAAAGTGTCGTAAAGGGTCATAAGAGGATCCTAGGAGGGGCCAGATGAGCTTCCACCTTCATGCGGTTGGCTCTATTAAGTAGAGAATGTTAAACTATTATCGAAACAAAGAGAAGCTCAATAATTTAAGATTTCAATCAACGTACAACAAATATATATTTCTTTTTAAAAAATAGTGTGAGTTGTAGCAATTACGATGAAAACCAAAGAATAATCAATGACAAAACTAAAAGTGACGACTATCTGTCAGAAACATCAATCACTTCAAGGAGCAATGATCACTTCAGCTCACCTCAATAAGTCTTGACCGAAGATCAAGTCATATCGATTCATCTCAATGGCTACCAAGAACCAAGTCGCAAAGAAACACCACAGACCGCACTGTGAACCCGCTGTGAATTGGCATCCAATGTCTCATAAGTCACATCAAATGACCTGATTTTTGTAATCCAAGTCTCTCAGCTTGGTTCACCTAGAAGAAGACTTCTCCCAAGTCATCACGGACACCATAGTGATCTACAAATCCAAGTCTCTAGACTTGACTCAATAATGTACGAGCCACTATCAAATCTACTATAAAGTCATCTCTGAATGACCATCAAATCTGCAAGAACACCAATCGAGTCAAACTCAATCAACAAATATATATATATTTTTAAAAAAATTGTGATTTTCATCGCAATTATGATGAAACCAGAGAAGCGACAACAATCTGTCAGAAATTCTCGACGGATAATCATCGCACCAATAGAATTTTCATTGGTATACAATCTTCCAATGATAGCTAGGCGTTGGAACATTATGATGGTTACCCGTCGCAAGTACAACATTTCCATCGGTAACTAACTATGTCCGATGGAGATCTCTCGAATGTGGGGCGGCTACAAGTAGACCCAATGGGTATATTTGCTGTGTTGAAATCCCCTTTTGCGATGACTATAGACGTTGCATGTACGACACCTATTGTAACCATCAGTGTTTCTGACTGCAAAACTATGACGCTAGATGGTGTCACTTAATCGATGGCATACTGTCTGAATTTAGACAATCAGCCGTTAGAAAAAGGTCTCAAATGTACTAGTGCTCCTTTTTTAATGTTAACTGTTCCTACACAATCCACTCATACAACAGTGAAATGCTATGTGATTGACAATTTCATACAACTGGTCCTTTGGCATGTATTAAATAGACTAGAATTTTTAGCATATTATTATCATTCTATTTCTTTTTTGTAAACATGCCATTGGTTCGGTTTTGTAAATTTCTTTTCATGTTAAATTTTTTTTTCTATTTTTTCCATTTGATAACCACAGTCAACATTTCAAAATAGTGAATAACATCAAATAATGGAGATAAAGCATGGGCTAGGGCATGACACCAGTAGATTAAAACTAAACCAATGGCATGTTTACAACAAAGAAATAGAATGATAATAATATGCTGAAAATTCATATTCTGTTTAATACACGCCAAAGGACCAGTCCCAATAATTCTTAAACAATAAAGTATGTTTAAGAATTGTTGGGAGTAGTTTTCAAACATTCATATTCACTTATTGAATTCTTTGGAGACTAGTGGTTTGACTATCCATGTGTTACCACTAACTGAGATTCATTAAAGGATACAAAACCCTTCATTTTGGGTTATTGTGTGTGGATTCAAATGTAGGTTTGATTTGGTTAATGTTTAGAAGAGATCAATAAACTATTTAAAGACAATCTTACATGTTTGGAGAGGTTTGAGAGGCACTTATGATGACTGTACCCTAACAAACATCCCCATAGACTGGTTTTACTAAGTTTCTTTTCTTTGTTTTGAGATTTGCATTGCCAAAGTGGCCAAAGACTATGTTAGGCTGATAAAATATGGGGATTCTCTTTACTGCTACAAATCTTTGAAGGTTGTTACACTTGGACAGATGTGGATGTGCAACCTTATTCTTTTACTACTAAGTCTCTATTTGTTGGTCATACTGATTATAAGTACTTGACATATATCACAAATGTTACTAATTAAGGTTGGCGGGATGATTACGCCTATCCTGAAAAAAGACTATCAAATCATTATGCTTTCAAATCAATTACCTATCGACATATCCCTTGTGAGGGAGAGAAGCCAAACACATAAAGAACATGCACATAAACATGACAGCTGAAAAACTTAAATGTAATATGCCAAGAAGTATCAAATGATGAATGCTCAATTGTTGTAATAGCAAAGCACCAAAACCATCCATTTGTAGAACTTGATTTTCTAGTCTAAATGATTTTTCTATAGTCGTAAAGATTTTTCTAGAACTTGATTTTCTAGTCTTAATGATTTTTCTATAGTCTTAATGATTTTTCTTTCATTCTAATGTTTGTTGCTCTTGATAAATTAGGCCTTGAATTTGAATTTTTGTTCACTGTTTTATTTTAGCTTGATATATATTTCATTCATTTTTCATATACACAGAGACTACACATGCTGATAAAAAAATGAGCTATTTGATTTAGGTTAACTATTCATGATTTTAAATGGTCAATATTTCTGATGGTACTCCTTGGTGTATTCCATTTTAAAACAATCATGTTTTTATGGCTATCATAAATGTCCCTTTGTGTTGAGAAAATTAGAGTTGAAAAAATGGTTGTTCAATGTCTCTGTATCTGCAGGTTGCAAACAAATCATCCTTCTTCCACCAACATTCTAGTCAACGTACAAGTAATGAGTCATTCCATTCAAAAAAGACCATGTCTTACAATATTAACCCAAAACAAAATAAGGATTATGTAGAATTTTGTGATTGTACCTGCCATTAGAGCCACTTCATATGCATAGGTGATGAACATGCATATTTGCCTGAGTGCTACTAGGAGCTTACCTAGAAACACATGTACTATTGTGAAAATCACCACAAATCTATTTGTTATTAGGTCTAGCTCCTAGTATTGCTTGGTCAAATATGCATGTTTTTCACCTGTGCATATACCTTCTATGATCAACTCTTATATGCACAGGTGATGAACATTTAGATTGGCCTAAGCAGTACTGTGAGCTTTCCTTCCAACACATGTACTATTGTGAAAATCATCACAAGTCCATTTGTTGGAGGAAATCTCATAGTACACATGTTTGGAGGTTTGAAGGAAACAAGAGAATTTGAAGAGTCACATGTCTTAAGATTGTGGTATATTTTGGAAAATGAAGAGTGGAAAGAAGATGATATTCTTGAGATCATGGATGGACACAATGTTGCAGACTTTATTGATCTAGATATCTTACAGAGGCTTGAAGAACTAGAGAGGGAAGAAGGGCTTAGGATGGTAGCTGAGAGTGATGAGGATGATGAGATGGGGGAAGTGGAGTTGAATCCTGATGAAAAGGAATCTCTGGCTGCAATTAGGAAGAAGAAGAAGATGCTTATCGTCGAACACAAGTTGAAGAAGAGTAATGCAAAGAGCACACCTACCGTACCAAGGAAGTTTGACAAGAACAAGGAATATGGCTTAAACAGGATGGGAAGACATCTTTCTAGCCTAGGCTTGGATCCTTTGAAGTTTTTCATTGTGGATAAAATATACAGATCTATCTAGTGATAGAAAATTAACTTCTTTAAGCCTTACCCTTGTTTCAAATATATCATTTGGGTACGCATAGAGGGCACAGG
The DNA here is from genome assembly GCA_027943335.1 of Chamaecyparis obtusa. Classification (NCBI taxonomy): domain Eukaryota; kingdom Viridiplantae; phylum Streptophyta; class Pinopsida; order Cupressales; family Cupressaceae; genus Chamaecyparis; species Chamaecyparis obtusa. Next base: position 4,072,887 of record BSBK01000614.1, read on the forward strand.
AATTAGGGTACGCATAGTTCATTTATGGGATTTTTCTTGGGAAGCTAATTGCTCATCTGTCATCTACATTATTATGAAGCTAATTGCCAAAGGATCCAGGCCCAGGCTAGACATATGTCTTCCCAAAAACATAAAAACATGCACATAAACATGACAACTGAGAAACATAAATGTAGATTTCACAATAGCTGAAAAACATAATTGTAGGCATCATGGTCACAATTTTTTGGAGACAATGTAATTGAGTTGTATACCCAAGTGATGGAGAGAAACTTCTGCACCTCCAATTCCAAATTGAATACATTTGTGTTGGAGGACCTTATATTCATGAGCAATAGATGTAGTCAACTTGGAATCAGAGGTGCAGGAGTTGCTCTCCATCATCTGGGTATACAACATAATTGAGTTGTATACCCAAATGACCCAAAGTAACTACTACTCCTTCGATTCCAAAGGAGTAGTGGTTGCTTTGCATCGTCTGGGTATACCACTCAATTATGTTGTCTCCAAAAACTTGTGACCATGATGCCTACATTTATGTTTCTTAGCTGTTGTGTCCTAGGACCCCTTATGACCCTTTATGACCCCTAAGAATACACATCTTAAAGGTCTTAAAATTTTATAAAGGGTCATAAGAGGCTCCTAGGAGGGGCCAAATGAGCTTCCACCTTCACGTGGTTGGCCTTGTTAAGTAGAGAATGTTAAACTATTCTCAAAACAAAAAGAAGCTCAATAATTTAAGGTCTCAGTCCATGGAGATGGTGAAAAATGAAGGGAATCAATGTTGTAGAGTTTTTAGATACTGAGAAGACGTATATACAGTGGAGGCCAGAAGGGATTTTTGTGGTGATTTGCTAGATGTGGAGATTTTCTAGAGAGGGTTTCTAGATTGAGTACTAGTGCAGAGATGATGATTTAGTACTACATCTATAAAACCTTCACAAATATCCCTTTTTTGGCCTCCACTCATACCTCTTCTCAGAATCTAGAAACTTTGGATATTGTTTCTCATCCATGCACGAAATGTGCTAGTGATCATATAAAATTACTTTTGCGAGACTGGGATCAATTATGAGAAGGTAAACAACAAGATAACTTTATTGTATCTTTCATTTCTTTTATCCATTCATATTTTTTGCTTTCTCTTATATTGGATACTGTGCAATGTACATAAAGGCAAGGTGATGATTATTCTCAACGATTGACAGGTATAAGTCTTCGAGCCCTTACCCAGTAGCTAGGAATAAAGATAGCAGAGCTCAAGAGACCATCATAGTTGGTCTCTATCCTTGGTCCATATATTGACAAAACATTTTACATTTCATTAGCTCATCAAATGCGGTGATTTGAAAGAATTTAATGGATGATATTTTCATGTATAACATATATTATTTTAGTTTGACGGTGAATGAATTTATCTACTTCGCGCACTTTTATACATCGAGCATAGCCATAAAGAAGCATCCCCTCCCATGGCTTGAGTAATGTAGGTCATGGGAGGACATGCTTCATGCTAGCTGTGCTCATAGTATACAAGTGTACAGAGTTGATAAATTCATGCAACGTCAACTTAAATAATATATGTTATCATGAAAATATTCTATTAAATTCTTTCAAATCCCCTCATTTGATGAGCTAATGAAATGTAAAATATTTTTCCAGTATATGGACCAAAGACGGAGACCAATTATGATGGTCTCTTGAGATTTGTTATTTTTACTATGCTAATCCATCAGTTTTTTGACATGTAGTAATCCTTTTCTGACAGAAGAGATATTCCTCTGATAGCTACTTGTGTTAGAACTTGATTACTTATCGTCAGACATTCCACAGGTAACTGTCAGTGGGACCCCATTTTGACATATGGGTGCGACAGGATGACTATATCTCTAACACGTACTCCTGTCGGAGATCTACTGAATATCCGTCACCTTTCCGACTGACAAAATGTCGTAAGAAGAATTTTTTGACAGATCAGTCACATAGTAAAATTTCAATTTATGTGGCCAATTCCGATGGGTAGGGATGTCAGAATATCAATGGTTAGCGCTTCCGTCGCCATTTGCAACGCAAAAACACCGACAGACAAATGTGTCATAGTTTTGACAAATGGCAATTGAAAATCTGACAAATGGCTGTCAAAATTTGGCCTCAAATGTACTAGTGCATCTCAGCTCCTTGGCAATCCTGTGTCACCAAAATCATATTTGAGTTTTTTTGTGTTGCTTGGTTCCCACTTTGACCAAGTTGGTTCGGTGTTGCTCAATTTCCTTTGTTCACCGATGTTGCTCGGTTATCTCTTTAGCACTCGGTGAATTTCCCTGGTGCTCAGTGATGCTTGTCTGGTGCTCGGTTGGCTTTTCTTACCGACGGGTTTCTTTTGAGCTTCTATTGAGGCCGACTTGTGCATTGATTATGGATCATGAATTTAGTGCTAGTATCCATCATTGGGAAGCGTGTGGTCTGAGATCTGACCGTTCCTTTCGTTGATTATGGATCTGAAGGCCGACTCAGTTCGGTAGCCTCTTGTATAAATGTAATTGTTTGGTTAGAGTTTAGGGAGTCATTTTTGGAGAGGAAGTTTGGTAGAAGATAGAAGATAGAAGATTAGAGATTATCTGCTGATCCTCACATGTTTGAGGAGTTCTCTATTTCATTGTAATATCTAGCCGAAACTGGGAAGGCCTTACAACCCGGCATGTATGAATCAATTTGAAGATAATATATAAATGATCCTAGATTTTCTCTCTCCACTACTTTTTTGTTGCTTCTACGTATTATTGAGCAAGGTGGTTCAGGTTAGGGTGTGCCATTTCTTGGCCCCTCCTCCCATCTCTCATGTCAAGGAGTTATCTGGAATCCCATTGCAACTTTGAACCTTTAGAAGAAAGAATAAATTGGATTGGTGGAAGGAGAAGAAGTAAAAAAAGTAACCTCAACTTCTTCTTGATTAATATTTATGGACCAAAGTTCCTTCATGAGAAGAGAGAGGTATGGAAAGAAATATAAGTAACTTCATAATAGTACACTCCAATGAGCCAATTATTATGGGAGGAGACTTTAATGCTATCCTATGTGAAAAAGACAAAGTAGGAGGATCTAAGAAACCAACTCAGACCATGAGAGAATTTAAAACATGGGTTGACAACCTTAAGGCTCTATAAATCAAAACTGGTGATGTACGCTTTAAATGGTCCAATGAGAGAGTAGATATAAGTATGATAGTAGAAAAGATGGATATATATTTCTTTTTAGGAGATTTAGTAAACTTTGACTTTGATTTGAAAGCTAACATCTTGCCCTATTCAGGTTCTGATCATTTCCCAATAGAACTAACCATTATAGAAATCAACCTCCCCAAGAGAAATCCCTTTAAATTTGAAAAGATGTGGCTTTTGGAGGAAGATTGTTTAAATAATATTGAAAAATGGTGAAAGGAGACCATCTTTGAGGGATCTAAAACATATATAGCTCAATGATATGAAATAGTAGTTCACCAAAATGAATAGGGTTTGAATTTGAATAGGGGTAAGATGTATGACATAGGGGTGGAATATAGGACTTATCCTCAATCCAAATTCCCAAAAGGAAAGATCGAAATGGATTAATCACAAAGAAGTGATCAATGCACAAAAGAATCAAACAATGGAGAATATGAAGAAAGGAGAAAATCCTATAATCTACATAGAAAGTATATGCTTGAAATTTGAAATAAATAGAAGGAAAATACTAACCTCAAAATAGGGTAGATCTAGAAAATGATGTTTTCTGATGTCTGTGCATAGTTTCGAGCAATTCTGCAACCTATTTCGGATTGGAAATTCTAAGACAAAGAAAAACCAGAAAACTTTTGTCTTTCGAGAAGCGGGTAGTCCTTGACCCAGATAGTGGGGCAAGGCCTTACCCTGGGGCAGGATCCTACCCCCATTGAAGGTCGTCCTTGACCCAAAATAGCTCTGACAGAAAATCTATTCATAGATCTCGAAAGTTCACTGAAAAGGGTATTCGGATCTGCACTTCAATTTGTTCTCCTGTACCTATACCTGCAAGAAAAATGGTTTTTTGTTGTTTAGATGAGAGGTTTGCCTTAGTCAAACCCCAATTTAGGAATTAACCTTGAAATTGAATTGAAATTGTAATATGCATAAACAAAGTAAATGAAACTATTCACCTTGCTTATGTTGAAGTCCTTGTGGAGGATTCGAATCCTTGAATCCACAAGTAGTAATGCTCCAAATGAATGTAGGATGTCTCCAATCAATGGCACTAGATCTTCAACACCAATCTTGAATGGATCTTTGCATAGGAAGAGGCTTGGATGAATGTGGAAGGAGAAATCTTCAAGGGGGCTCCAAAGAGATTGAATCCTACAATAGCTAACAATGGATCTCCTTGATGAATGCTTGAATAGTTGAGGACTTGAATTCTAGGCTTGAAGATGAATGAATGAATGCTTTCTTTCCTTCAGCTTCTTGCTTGCTTGATTGCAAAACTTGATGTGAATTGATGGAGAAAATGAGAGAGGAAAGCTTCCTTTTATAGTGATCTAGGGCACAAACCTCTAGAGAAGGCCGACATTGGGGAATTAAATACCAATTAACCTTAACCCATAGAAATGGACCCAAATTAAATGCAATTTAAGGATTTACCATTCTGAAGCCTGAAATGGCCGACCCGAAAGTGGGAAAAGAAATCTTTCCAAAACTCGATATCTCGGAACTCCCAGAATCTAAAAATTGGACCTAGGGTCAGGGAGGAGGTAGACACTGCCCTAGGCTAGGGTTGAGGTTGTCCTTAACCTAGGTTGAGGTCTAGGTCTTCCTTGACCCTACCAGGTCATCTTTGACACAAACAGTCAGAAACTCCAAATTCTCAGAGAAAACTATCCAAAAAAGGTTGGAAATAAGGAGAGAAGAAGAAAAGGGGGGAAATATCCAAATACATGCAAAGACCCAGTCAAGGCGCTTAACATGACCCTAGATCACTCAATCAGAGGGATAAATGCTCTTAACATGGAAGTGCTCCCATTTTAAGATGATACATTAATCCCCCACTTTAGCAAGAGTATGGACTCGATGCAAACTCTAGGTAAAGGAGATCATAATGAAAAGATAATCTTATTGTAATCAAAGAGGACAAAGGAAACCTCAAGCCCCCAGGGACTCAATTTTTCATCAACTCCAAGATCACAATAAGAGAGACATCTCTTGAGAGAGAGAAAGAGAGAGGGAGTGTGATTATCTCACCCAATGAGAACTTATGTCCCATTGTGAACCACACCAGGAAACGACGCAACTAGAAAATAGAATTGAACCGCCTAGTGAATGTGGCTACTCACTAGTCAACCCATCAAGGATTCACCCTTAGGAATATTCTATTCAATAAGAGAAAAGCCAAAACAAAACAGATCCATTCTTAAGGACACCTCCAACCTTAAGGGATCAAAAATATATTTGAAAATGGAGGGATCAAGAGATCCTAAAATATAAATCCATGCTTTAAGGATTATTCACTAATCCAAAAAGGGAGAAAAGGTATCTTGAAAAATAATATGTGTATCAAAAAGTGCATGTGTGCAATAGGTGAGTAGAGAGTATGCCCCCATGTTAAAGCCATTGTTAACAATTTAACAGGAGAAATGGTGTTAATAGAAACATAAAAAACTCCACTGATTATGTTTCCACTATGAGATGCCCCCAGACGAAGACGAATCAAGGGAAATACCGTAGAAACATACAGAGAACACAAAAGGGATCTACATACCATGTGGTTAGTATGATCATAAGATAATATATATGATATTATTGCAAATGAATTGATATCATTTCCCAAAGAAAGTAGAACTACAATAAAAAAGGAGGAAAGATCACATAAGATATACGAAGAAGAATCTTTTCGGACCATAAAATGGAGACCAAAAAGAATTAGTGCTACCATGTCATGAATCCAAGAAGATTACACAAGGAAACATTTACGAACAATAGCACTAATACAACATAACATGAAATGACATATAGAAGAATAGAGATACATATAGAGGAATTATACAAGAAGTTTGATTCCTTTATCACGTTGCACCAACTAAGTAACAAGGGTCGTATAAAAGAATCTAACAGCATTTAGCAAACACATCATGGGAGAAGTACAATCCAATAGACAAACACACAACAAAGCTATCATAAAGGACAAGCCAATCAAGCATGCCGCCTACTTGTTGGGACTAAAAATGCAGCATGGGTTTTTGAGTACCATGTTAAAATTTCACAATTTGAAGCCCTTTAAATGATTTTCATGCATATGTACCCAACTATCATTTTGAAGCCTATGAGGTGTTCCAGGTGTTTAACACACTCCATTCAGTATATGCATGCATTCTATGATGTTATTTTGTCATCCTGAATCATTCGGTGAAGTCCCATTTTAAGGTGTCAAGTTGCACAATTCTGCCCTTGTGTCAAACAAAGTACAGTAGCCCATTTTGTCATTGAATATCTTGTGTCCAGAAATGTTTCATGACCCACCACTTTGAGGATGTTTAGTATGCATATCAAAGAACCTATGTTCCAATTTTCAAGTCATTTCGAATCCTTTTGACTAGGTTTCGAACCCCTCAAAGTTGGTAGTTTGTTGTTGTCATGCACTTGTGTAATTGTTCAGAATTCTGGAAGGGCCTGTTTGACCAGTCATATCTTTGACCTAATTGACCCTATTGTGAAAAATCCTTTTGCATCATATTCCAGGGGTCAAATTCTTCCTATGTTTCAATTTTGAGGTCATGATGAATCCGTTTTCTCAGTTTGCTAATGCGATTCCAAACACAACTTCTGTTGTTTTACAAGTTGTGAAATGTGCAGATTGATCTGTACCCCTATTCGTGATGTTATAACTTTTGATCTATGACTGAAAAGCTTGAATGGTTTGTACCACTATGTTCTACTTTGAAAATACTACAAGTATGCCAAGTTAAAAATCTTGATGAATCTTTTCGCATACTTTCCCAGGGTCATTCCGTATGCACAAATCATTGTTTTGTTGTGTTTCCCAGTTCACAATTCTGAGAGCCTATCTTTGGCTGATTTCCAAATGCACCCTATTATTCATCATGAGTCCTAATTGAGGAATTATACTCTTTGTATGACAAAGAACTGATGCCCCTATTTTTGGATCCTGATGTCATGTTTAGCTTAGTTTTCAAAGCCAATTCCAAAGCTAGTTTCTATGTTTTGCACTGTTTTGAGTCCTGATTTTCACTAATGAGCTGACTTTGGTGATTAATTGCAACTGGCCATTTGATCATTTTGGTGAATAGATTATGGATTCATAATCCTTGTATGGAGGTGATTCAGTGTCTAGGTTGTCGGCTTATGAGAGTTTTAGTTGGTCAATTTTAAAATCCAGTTCTAGAGCCATTTCATGTGATTTTGGTAGTACAGACAGGATTGGTTTCCAAGTGACCTTGTTTAATCATTAATAACTTTGGGCTTGATTTTTCTGGGAGGTTTTCCTTTGGCCAGCATGTAATAATGTTAGAATTCAGCACGTGTGCTCGGTGGCGATCTCTTGTCAAGTCGTTCAGTCAGTTTTTAAAGCCGCTCTCAAGTGCCAGTTAGTGCTATGAGACAGTTTTATAAAAGATGTAAAGAATGAGTTGTGTGACTGAATCTTCTATGCACCATGGCTCTGACTTCAATTGATTGACTATCTTTTTGGTGTTGCGGAAGAAGGTGTACGTCAAATGCTACCCCTTGTGCATATTTTTACGAGTGGATATGTATACACTTACCATCGACAACGATGATGCTAAATAAATGTGTGCTATTTGTTGCTATGTCAACTTTGCCAGCCGGATGTCATATTTTCAATATAATGACGGATGCTCCTAATGCTAATGAGAAATGTTGCATTGCTAGTTGTCAAAGCATGCTGCTATTATGGACTTCTATTTTGTTCATGATATGTTTACTCACATTTCAAAGGGGCTTTGCATTTGTGCATTTCTGTTCTTTGGAAGATGCAACAAGGGCTTTGAAGCCAACTAATGGAACAGATCTAGAAAAGGATGGCCAAGTCCTAATAAATGATTGTGCAAAGAGCATAAATTTATAGGGCATAAGGAAAAGACTAGAAGCTCACGTTAAGGAGAGTTTGCAATCTCAAATGGCATGCATGAATATGGTGAAGGCAACTCGGCATATGATGGTTGAAAGGCAATTTGCTATACTCCAGATCTTGCAAACCTAGAAGGGTGCAAAAAGAGTGAACTCGTTCATTTTCCTTCTGGAGATGATTCCAAAAGGCCTTATGTGAAAGGTGTTCACTTCTTTCAATATGCGAGTGAAGCTACTCTAGAAATAGTAACGGTGCCAATCACCAAGATAGGAGTGTATAAATTATATTTTATATCTTGTGAGTGAACACTTGAGGGGATTCCAGTTAAATTGCATTTAGGTCCATGCACAATGAGGAGGGCAACTGGTGAAAATATTAGAATTTTACCCAGAAAAGACCTTCCACAATGTGCCTTGGAAATAGGTGAGCTGGTGCAAATATCAAGTACTTGAGAGCAGACACATGCAGTTCGGTGCTTGATCAAGGCAGCAGGCATTAATAAGAAACCATTATTTAGTTAATAGTGTAACAAACTACTATGCTGTTAGATGTGGGTTAGTTTGGAACAAAGCCATGTGCTAAGTATTGAATGGGGACTCGCGCAATGTTAAAAGGGAGGCTTGTGTTAAAAATTGAAAGCAATGTGCACATTTTGTAACCATTTGTGTCATGTTAGGAATGGAGGCCAATGCCAATTAGACCAACGTAATGTCAAGGGCTTGCATAGATGTTAGTGGCTGCCAGCCAATAAAATGTAGCGATCTACGTATAAGGTTTGGAGTGTGCATTAGCAGGCTGGGCATCCCTTGAATGCACCCATTTTCATTTGGTACCTATTGTGTGCACCTTGTCAAACTCTGCATGCATGCCTTGGGTGAGTGAAGCTTGCCTCACACATTTGTAAAGAGCCAACACACAATGCCAACGTATGGGAAGGAGATAGCAGGTTTGGACAATGAAGGGGCTGCTCAGGCATGTTTGGGGATTGCCAGCATGTGAATAACCATGGAGGAGCCTCGCGCTATTTGTGTTTCAACACAATGGGATCCCAGCACATGAGGAGATTCGCACCAAAATAGGATCCCACACACTTTGAAATGGATGAAGCTACGTGAAACAATATAAGGGGAGCCTCCATGCATTAATAGAGAATTTTAGTAGGCCTCATGCGTTATAAAAGAGGATCCCAACACATGAAGGAATCAAACAAAGTGGAGTCTTTTGTGTGGGCGATGTGATAAAGAATGAGCTTGCACACGAGAAGGGGCTCACGTGCCATTGAAGTGCTGTGTGAGTAGCTAGTCCCCAAGGAAACCAATGAACAATGTATTATGTTCCCTTGTGTGAACGATGTCTGTCAATGGATTAAACAATATGCCCATGCAAGCAATGTAGTGGCACCTTGTGTAGAAGAAAGGTGGGAAGTCACACCTGTCTAGGTAGGCATGATAGAAGGGCTTGCATTTAAATGTAAGGCCAACATCCCTTTTGGTGCTACCTGCTAACAATGTCAGCATCAAGATAATGAGGGAAACCAAGTTTTTGTGCTCACGCGTTGGTTAATGGAGGCTCTGTGCTAAGTGGAAAGGAGTTCAAGACCTGCGCAAAAGAATGGGGTCTCACGCAGGTTTGGAGGCACAGTTTGCATAAAAAAGAAATAAAAGGCAGTGTGTGGAGTATGTGGAAGAGGCATGTCAAGTGGAAAGCTATCGATTCTAAAGTTTCAAGCCAGTGTATGTTTGAAGTGGGGAGACTTCACGTATTATGAGTAGGCCAACCGAACAAAATGAAGACTCATGAGCTTACGGGTAGCATGAATAAAGGAAAGGAGCTCATGCAAAGTAGTGAACTAGAGGTTCACACAATAGGAGATGGCGGTGCTTGACACTTAGGGAAATACAACCAGTACATTCTGAGTAGAGAGGCTAGTATTGTGTTGTCTGCCAGTACATGCGTGAGCATCATGCTAATGAGGGTGGAGGTGCTTCCCAAATATCTAACGCACGTGATGTGGAGGTCTTCCGCAGTGCATTGGAAATGCCTTGTGTAAAGAGGCTAGGTGTCATGAAGGAGGGATTGTGTTTTCTTTTAAACTTGATTTATCCCACATGCGGCACAAACCTAGTTTTTGTGACATTTAAATACAACACTACTCCAATCTATTGTAAACAAGAAGCCAAGGAGGCTATCGGCGGGCCCCTTAACTAGAGTTATGTAGTGTGGCGGTGGGCCTCCAAATTTTGAATCGAAATGCCAATAATGCTTTAAAAATTCAAACAAGTTAATCCCACATGCATGCTGCAAAGGGTATTTGAGAGGTTTATAAGAAAATCCAAAAACATACTAGTTAGATCAAATGGAGGAGGTTATGCACATGATTGCTCATGCTGGGGCCACCTACATTTCTATGCCCGCATCCAGGAAAGGTTAATTTTGCAGATGGTGATGAGGTGGATGAGGTGACACATGGCGCATGCTCATGAATTCATGGATTAAAACTGGTGGTTAGGTGGACATTGAGCAACCTAGAGGTAACCGTAGTCACGAATTCTCCAAGTCCATGATAGTTAAGTGAAAACATTTAGAGAATAGGAGAATACCTCATTCACCAGTTCTCCAGATCCTGATAGTTACTGAGATAGCATTCTACGATCATGAGATTAGCCCAGTCGCCAGTTCGCCGATCAGTGACGGTTAAGCCCAGACAATTTGGAGAATTGGAGAATGGGCCTAGTCGCCCATTCTCCAAATGATAACCTTGGTTAATAATTTATTCTGAGAATTGGAGAATGCCCATTTCGCCAGTTCTCCAGAGCTAACTGCAATTAAATGTTTGAGTCAAAGACCTAGAGAATACATGCAGTCACCCATTCTCCAAGTCAGGTGGGTTAGTCTATGGTCAAGCCCGAGCATCAAATGACATGTTGACAAGTGGCAGATCCTGGTGCATTCTATGGCTAAAAAATTACAGAATAATTTAAAATGATAAATTTAAAAGTGCATGAAAGATTTAGAAAAGTGGTATGGTTCAAACTATGTGAAAATAATTCAAAAGATTTAAATGATAGGTTGTTCACGGAAAAGGGTCTTGGAAGTTCATTTCTTGGCCAAATATATAAGTATTATATGTCGCCAGAAAGGTCTCAAATGATGAATCCATTGGCAACAATATTTTTCAGTTTCAGTCAAGTGTGAAAGAGTAGTGTGAGCTGGAAAGTCCGAGGACAAAAATCAAGATGAGATCAAATTGAGAAGTGATTGCAGAAAGAGGTTGCAAATTTGGAGGGAAAAGGTTTGTAAAGGGGGAATCGGTTGCAGATATTTTTGAGGATTGACAAGTGTAGGTGACTTCCATTCTCCTATATCTGGTCTTCTCTCCATTGTAACAGGGGATGGTGAATTCACAGCTACTTAGGCAGACTTCATTTTTGTCTAGTTTTTGAAGCTTTGATCTATTTGGAATGTATTGAAGCATAAATATATTAATAGCACACTATGGAATCTCCTATTTCAGATCTTTGATGTCTTTTTATACTTTTGTTCAAGCTCTTGCATGTTTATTTTGTAAAGCATTCTGAACATGCCAGTTACAAGGTAATTGTGCAATTACTTATGAGTTTCCTTCAAGGGAGGAGTCAGTCTTGTGAGTAATCCCAGAGAGCTGGGTATTAGTATGAGAATTTGATACCTGGGTGTGAGAGTGAGAGGATAGTTTGTAAGGCATTGTATCTGGGATTGCATTTGTGTGCTTATTAGTTGTTTTTCCATGGATTTGCATTTCATTGGACTCTTTGCCCGGGATTAGGCACTAGTCTAAGTTCTGATAAGTAGTGCTCATCATCAATCTTTTAAAATCAAATCACTTTCCATTTCATGTTTAAAAGCATTAATGTTTAGAATATGTACTGAATAGTACAGACATTATTGGTAATTCATTGAAGAATTGAATCCAATAGGTTAGCCTGCCTGAGTTTTGAACTCAAAAAGAAGAAGGGTGAATATCTTTGTCATAATCCACTATTTTTCATGTCTGCATAAAGGGTTTAGTGAGAAAGTGTTGTGTATGTAGATTTAATATGTATTAGGTACACCTGCCTGGGTCTGTGGAGCCCGAAGTGTAGAAGGACTTGGTCCTTATCAATTAGCCTTTTCCCTATAAGAATCTAGAATTGGGGATCTAAGAGTCAAGCTTAATAGCATATTGTGATTCTACATGAAAGAGATCTAACAAATTGGTGACTCTACTGGGGAAGAAATAAATGACAGCAAGTTGAAGATGTCCAATTCCTTGCTTTGCTGAATCATCCTAGGGTCTGGTCCAGTTTGGTTATAGAGTCAATTCATTTCAAATTGTTATATTATCTCACTGAATGTGAGTGGCGACTCTGGAATCTCTGTTTGATTAGTGAAGTGTAATGAAAATATTAATATATATGTGATCCTAACAAACAATTAGTATTCTGTCATGGTTGTGTTGTGTTTGCTATTTTTGAAGATGGTTCCGTTCTGAAGAAGGTTCTCAGTTGTTTTAGTTGGGTCCTTTATAAAGAGGTGGCGTCTCTACCGGTGTTTGAAGGTGATTTGGAGAAGCTGCAGATCAGTATATGTGTAGCAATCAAAACATCTCCAGGTATTTGATTTTCATACCAAGTTGTTTCATGAAAATCATGTGAAAAATTGTCTCCCTATTCAGTGATTTTAGGGACTAAGTTAAAGGGAAGAGTTAGTGTTTGCATACAAGTTTTTGAGTACATTCAGCTACTGTGTATTGGTGTATGCAAATGATTTTCAAAGAGATATGTTAGTTTCATTGTGGATAAAATCAGCATAATATGTATGCTTGAGTTTGCATATACAAGGTTGTGGTTGATTGAAGGAAGAAAATAAAATGTACTCTGAGTATTCCCAGCCTTGTGTATCTCCAAATGTTATCATGTCTCAAAGAATATCTCAGCTAGGAGATAGAAGAGGTTATAAGTGTTATACACCTCTTGACTTTGAGGGTATTCCTGGTTACCCAAATATAATACCCCCAGAAATTAGAAATTTCTTGCCCAAATTTAATGGGGAAAAAGAAGAATCAGCTGAAAAGAATTTGAATGCATTCATGGACCTGATTAAGGATTTTGATGTCCGCCATGAAGATGTGATTATGAGATTATTTGTGCAATCACTGGCAGGAAGTGCTAGGGAGTGGTTTTCATTTCAATCCCACCATTCTATCCATTCTTGGAAGGATTTTGAATCAGCATTCATCGAAACATATGGAGAATTTATTTGTGAATACAATCTGTTAGTTGATTTTATTGGCATTAGCATAGAAGAAAATGACTTAGTTAATGATTTCAATATCATATTTGGGAAAGCATTAAGAAGAATTCCTGAGAATTGTAGACCACATGATGCATTATCATTAGTCATTTACTTGGCTGCATTTGATAGTAAAATGGGTTATTTGTTGAGAGACAAGGAACCTCAAAGTCTTCATCATGCATTTCAGTTGGCATCGGATATAGAAAGAATGAAAAGGTTCAGATTGCCAAAGCTTCATGGTGCTGAAAATACAAAATTACATCAGATGGCTTTCCCAAGTGTTGATACTAATAAGGTGCAAGTCAAGATGAATCTTGTGATCTGGCTGGTGTTATGTCAACTAATAGAAATCAGATTGGGCCTTCAAAATTATTTCTAAATTTTGAGCCTAATATTGTTTGTGATCTCTATAGTCAGCCCCAAGTTCAGAATAATGATTAGTCAATTAATTTGGGGGAAAGTGAATTCTCAGGGATCATAGTTCAAGAGTAGTGATATGATGATGTTGTGATTGCTAATGATGATGATTACTTGAGAAGCCTTGCAAGAGATCTTTGCAATCACTTATCTGATAAACATATTGATTCTTTTGAGCTAGAATTGATGCCTTCTCTTTCTGATTTGCAGCAGGAGGTTTTTTTCTTAGATGGTTTTCATTTTTTAGATTTAGAGACATTGGATGTGTGTGAAAGTGATAGTGTCAAGTTTGAGATACATTCAATTTGTGATGATGAGTCAGTCTCGGCATTTCCAAATTTTTCCATTGACTTGGAAAATTCTGAACATGAAAATGAAAGTTGTTTAAGTGATGACATGACTGAAAGTGTTCAGGTAGATTTGTTTTCAGAGTTGTGTGAACCGGTTTATGAAGGCTTTCAGGAAGGTTTCCCTTATGGTTTTGACACTGATTTTGACTCTTCACCAGAAATGGAAATCAGATTGTTTGACTTAGACATTAATGATTGGGATGTTGTCAATGGTAATAAGGTAATTTCTTGTCAAACAGAGATTAGCAACGCTGATAGTGTTCCCTATGATAGTGATTTGTGCTTGGAAAACATGTGTCAGGATGAAGATGTATGTAATGGACTATCGATTGATCTATTTATGCCATGTTTTGAAATGTTTAATGAAGAAATGGATGAAGTTTCAAGTCCTAAAAATGATTTCTTTTTCAGCCAGAGGTATGTGTGTTTTTTCAAGAGTTTGATGAAATGAACAATGATGTTGTGTTTTCAGAAGGGGCTGAAAAGAATCAGGAAGAATGCATAAATCAACAGGAAGATTTGGAGTCTTTTTTTTTCCCAGTGTAGCATCTTAATTTTTTTCAGAATGAGTTAGTTTTGGAGCCACACGTTGTGGTCAAAGATGATTTGTTTGAACATTCACATGATGTGCAAGAGGTTGAATTTTAGAACTTTTGTTTTGATGTTCAAGCCATCTTTGAAGACAGGCAACATGTGTCCAGCTGTACGTTTAAATTAGAATGTTCTCTTTCTCAGCTAATTATGAGTTTTAAAGAGTGTGACATTTTTATGTTGCAAAATAATCAATATTTTCAGGATTCTAGTGATTTTCAAGTGCTTCGTGACAGAGGAGATACTGATTATTTTCTTTATAATGTGCTGAAGTTTTATGTCAGTGTGTTTGGTATTGTCAGCAAAAGAAGTGTTCTGGGGTTACCTTGGATCTGTGCAAATGAGAACTACATATTTGATAGAAGTAAACATGGCCCTTACTGACAGATTTTTGAAGTCCTTTGTAAATACTTGTAAACATTGTACAGTCGCTTTACTTTCAGTTGTGTGTTTACTTTCAATAAAAGGACTCCTAGTTTGAGAAGAGAGAGAAAGTAAAAGAGAAAAGTCTGATTCCAAGTTTGATTGGTCTGCTTCTTCCATGAGGTTCATAAGTTCTTGCTATGATCTTGCGGTCAAGCATCCTCAGATAGAGTCACTGTTGGGACTAAAAATGCAGCATGGGTTTTTGAGTACCATGTTAAAATTTCACAATTTGAAGCCCTTTAAATGCTTTTCATGCATATGTACTCGACTATCATTTTGAAGCCTATGAGGTGTTCCAGGTGTTTAAAAAACTCCATTCAGTATATGCATGCATTCTATGATGTTATTTTTTCATCCCAAATCATTCGGTGAAGTCCCATTTTAAGGTGTCAAGTTACACAATTCTGCCCAATGTCAAACAGAGTACAGTAGCCTAGTTTTCCATTGAATATCTTGTGTCCAGAAATGTTTCATGACCCGCCACTTTGAGGATGTTTAGTATGCATACCAAAGAACCTATGTTCCAATTTTCAAGTCATTTTGAATTCGTTTGACTAGGTTTCGAACCCCTCAAAGTTGGTAGTTTGTTGTTGTCATGCACTTGTGTAATTGTTCAAAATTTTGGAAGGGCCTGTTTGACCAGTCATATCTTTGACCCAATTGACCCTATTGAGAAAATTCCTTTTGCATCATATTCCAGGGGTCAAATTCTTCCTATGTTTCAATTTTGAGGTCATGATGAATCCGTTTGCTCAGTTTGCCAGTGCGATTCCAAACACAACTTCTGTTGTTTTACAAGTTGTGAAATGTGTAGATTGATCTGTACCCCTATTCGTGATGTTATAACTTTTGATCCGTGATTGATGAGCCTGAACAGGTTGTACAACTGTGTTCTAATTTGAAAATACTACAAGTATGCCAAGTTAGAAATCTTGATGAATCTTTTCGCATACTTTCCCAGGGTCATTCCATATGCACAAATCATTGTTTTGTTGTGTTTCCCAGTTCTCAATTCTGAGAGCCTATCTTTGGCTGATTGCCAAATGCACCCTGTTATTCGTCATGAGTCCTAATTGAGGAATTATACTCTCTGTATGACAAAGAATTGATGCCCCTATTTTCGGATCTTGATGTCGTGTTTAGCCTAGTTTTCAAAGCCAATTTCTATGTTTTGCACTATTTTGAGTCCTGATTTTTACTAACGAGCTGACTTTGGTGATTAATTACACTTGGTCGTTTGATCATTTTGGAAAATTGATTATGGATTCATAATCCTTGTATGGAGATGCTTCAATGTCCAGGTTGTCAGCTTATGAGAGTTTCAGTTGGTCAGTTTTAAAAGCCAGTTCCAGAGCCATTTCATGTGATTTTGGCAGTATGGATAGGAGTGGTTTCCAAGTGACCTTGTTTAATCATTAATAACTTTGGGCTCGATTTTTCTAGGAGGTTTTTCCTTTGGCCGGCATGTAATAATGTTGGAAGTCAGCACATGTGCTCAGTGGCGCTCTCTTGTCAGGTCGTTCGGTCAGTTTTTAAAGCCGCTCCCAGGTGCCAATTAGTGCTATGTGACAGTTTTATAAAAGATGTAAAGAATGAGTTGTGTGACTGAATCTTCTATGCACCATGGCTCTGACTTCAATTGATTGACTGCCTCTTTGGTGTTGCGGAAGAAGGTGTACGTCAAATGCTATTCCTTGTGCATATTTTTCTGAGTGGACATGTATACACTTACCATTGACAACGATGATGCTGAATAAATGTGTGCTATTTGTGGCTATGTCAACTTTGCTAGTCGGATGTCATATTTTCAATGTAATGACAGATGCTCCTAATGCTAATGAGAAATGTTGCATTGCTAGTTGTCAAAGCATGCTGCTATTATGGACTTTTGTTTTGTTCATGGTATGTTTACTCACATTTCAAAGGGGCTTTGCATTTGTGCATTTCTGTTCTTTGGAAGATGCAACAAGGGCTTTGAAGCCAACTAATGGAACAGATCTAGAAAAGGATGGCCAAGTCCTAATAAATGCTTGTGCAAAGAGCATAAATTTATAGGGCATAAGGAAAAGACTAGAAGCTCATGTTAAGGAGAGTTTGCAATCTCAAATGGCATGTGTGAATATGGTGAAGGCGACTTGGCATATGATGGTTGAAAGGCAATTTTCTATACTCCAAATCTTGCAAGTTAGAAGGGTGCAAAAAGAGTGAACTCGTTCATTGTCCTTCTGAAGATGATTCCAAAAGGCCTTATGTGAAAGGTGTTCACTTCTTTGAATATTAGAGTGAAGCTACTCTAGAAATAGTAACCGTGCCAATCACCAGGATAGGAGTGTATAAATTATATTTTATATCTTGTGAGTGAACACTTGAGGGGCTTCCAGTTCAATTGCATTCATGTTCGCGCACAATGAGGAGGGCAACTGGTGAAAATATTAGAATTTTACCCAGAAAAGACCTTCCACAATGCACCTTGGAAACAGGTGAGCTGGTGCAAATATCAAGTACTTGAGAGCAGACACATGCAGTTCGGTGCTTGATCGAAGCAACAGGCATTAATAAGAAACCATTATTTAGTTAATAGTGTAACAAACTACTATGTTGTCAAATGCGGGTTAGTTTGGAACAAAGCCATGCGCTAAGTGTTGAATGGGGACTGGCACAATGTTAAAAGGG
Source organism: Chamaecyparis obtusa (assembly GCA_027943335.1). Lineage (NCBI taxonomy): Eukaryota > Viridiplantae > Streptophyta > Pinopsida > Cupressales > Cupressaceae > Chamaecyparis > Chamaecyparis obtusa. The sequence goes on from BSBK01000614.1 coordinate 4,090,766, forward strand.
AGGCTTGTGTTAAAAATTGAAAGGAATGTGCACATTTTGTAACCATTTGCGTCATGTTAGGAATGGAGGCCAATGCCAATGAGACCAACATAATGTCAAGGGCTTGCGTAGATGTTACTGGCTGTCAGCCAATAAAATGTAGTGATCTGTGTATAAGGTTTTTAGTGTGCATTGGGAGGCTAGGCATCCCTTGAATGCACCCATTTTCATTTGGTACCTGCTATGTGCACCTTCTCAAATGTTGCACGCATGACTTGGGTGAGTGAAGCTTGCATCACGCATTTGTAAAGAGCCAACACATAATGCCAGCGTATGGGAAGGAGATAGCAGGTTTGGACAATGAAGGGGCTGCTCAAGCATGTTTGGGGACTACTAGCGCATGAATAACCATGGAGGAGCCTAGTGCTATTTGTGTTTCAACACAATGGGATCCCAGCGCATGCGGAGATTCAAACCAAAATGGGATCCCACGCACTTTAAAATGGACGAAGTTGTGTGAAACAATATAAGGGGAGCCTCCACGCATTAACAAAGAATTGTAGTAGGGCTCATGCGTTATAAAAGAGGATCCCAATGCATGAAGGAATCAAACAAAGTGGAGTCTTTTGTGTGGGCAATGTGATAAAGAATGAGCTTGTGCAAGAGAAGGGGTTGACACCTAGTAGATATCCAACAAAAAATTGAAAGAGACTCATGCGCCATTGAAGTGCTACGTGAGCAGCTAGTCCCCAAGGAAACCCATGAACAATGTATTATGCTGCCTTGTGTGAACGATGTCTGTCAGTGGATTAAAGAATATGCCCATCCAGGCAATGTAGTGGCGCCTTGTGTAGAAGAAAGGTGGGAAGTCGCACCTGTCTGGGCAGGCATGATAGAAGGGCTTGCATTTAAATGTAAGGCCAGCATCCCTTTTGGTGCTGCCTGCTAACAGTGTCAGCGTCAAGATAATGAGGGATGCCAGGTTTTTGTGCTCACGCATTGGTTAATGGAGGCTCTGCGCTAAGTGGAAAGGAGTTCAAGACCTGCGCAAAGGAATGGGGCCTCACGAGGGTTTGGAGGCATGGTTTGCATAAAATAGAAACAAAAGGCAGTGCATGGAGTATGTGGAAGAGGCATGTCAAGTGGAAAGCTGTCGATTCTAAAGATTCAAGCCAGCGTATGTTTGAAGTGGGGAGACTTCACGTATTATGAGCAGGCCAACCGAACAAAATGAAGACTCACGCGATTACAGGCAGCGTAAATAAAGGAAAGGAGCTCATGCAAAGTAGTGAACTGGAGGTTCACGCAATGGGAGATGGCAGTGCTTGACACTGAGGGAAATACAACCAGTACATTCTGAGTAGAGAGGCCAGTATTGTGTTGTCTTCTAGTACATGCGTGAGCATCATGCTAATGAGGGTGGAGGTGCTTCCCAAATATCTAATGCACGTGATGTGGAAGTCTCCTGCAGTGCATTAGAAATGCCTTGCGCAAAGAGGCCAGGTGTCATGAAGGAGGGATTGTGCGTTCTTTTAAACTTGATTTATCCCACATGTGGCACAAACGTGGTTTTTGTGACATTTAAATACAACACTACTCCAATCTATTGTAAACAAGAAGCCATGGAGGCTATCGGCAAGCCCCTTAACTGCAGTTATGCAGTGCAGCGGTGGGCCTCCAAATTTTGAATCGAAATGCCAATAATGCTTTAAAAATTCAAACAAGTTAATCCCACATGCATGCCGCAAAGGGTATTTGAGAGGTTTATAAGCAAATCCAAAAACATACTAGGTAGATCAAATGGAGGAGGTTATGCACGTGATTGCTCATGTTGGGCCCACCTTGATTTATGTGCCCGCACCCAGGAAAGGTTATTTTTGTAGATGGTTGTGAGGTGGATGAGGTGACACATGGCACATGTTCATGAATTCACAGATTAAAACTGGTGGTTAGGCAGACATTGAGCGACCTGGAGGTAACTCTAGTCGCAAATTCTCCAAGTCCGTGACAGTTAAGTGAAAACATTTAGAGAATAGGAGAATACCACATTCGCCAATTCTCCAGATCCTGATAGTTAGTGAGATAGCATTCAGCGATCAGGAGATTAGCCCAGTCGCTAGTTCACCGATTAGTGACGGTTAAGCCCAGACAATTTGGAGAATTGGAGAATGGGCTTAGTCGCCCATTCTCTAAATGATAACCCTGGTTAATAATTTATTCTGAAAATTGGAGAATGCCCATTTCGCCAACTGTCTAGAGCTAACTACAGTTAAAGGTTTGAGTTAGAGACCTAGAGAATACATGTAGTCGCCCATTCTCCAAGTTAGGTGGGTTAGTCTATGGTCAAGCCCGAGCATCAAATGACATGTTGACAAGTGGCAGATCCTAGTGCATTCTGTGGCTAAAAAGTTGCAGAATAATTTAAAATGATAAATTTAAAAGTGCATGAAAGATTTAGAAAAGTGGTATGGTCCAAACTATGTGAAAATAATTCAAAAGATTTAAATGATAGGTTGTTCATGGAAAAGGGTCCTGGAAGTTCATTTTTTGGCCAAACATATAAGTATTATATGTCGCCAAAAAGGTCTCAGAATGAGGAATCCATTGGCAATGACATTTTTCAGTTTCAGTCAAGTGTGAAAGAGCAGTGTGAGCTGGAAAGTCCGAGGACAAAAATCAGGATGAGATCAAATTGAGTGATTGTAGAAAGAGGTTGCAAATTTGGAGGGAAAAGGTTTGTAAAGGGGGAATCGGTTGTAGATATTTTTGAGGATTGACAGGTGTAGGTGACTTCCATTCTCCTATATCTGTTCTTCTCTCCATTGTAACAGGGGATGGTGAATTCATAGCTGCTTAGGCAGACTTCATTTTTGTCTAGTTTGAGAAGTTTTGATCTGTTTGGAATGTATTGAAGCATAAATATATTAATAGCACACTGTGGAATGTCCTGTTTTAGATCTTTGATGTCTTTTTATACTTTTGTTCAAGCTCTTGCATGTTTAGTTTGTAAAGCATTCTGAACATGCCAGTTACAAGGTTATTGTGCAATTACTTATGAGTTTCCCTGAAGGGAGGAGTCAGTCTTGTGAGTAATCCCAGAGAGCTGGGTATTAGTATGAGAATTTGATACCTGGGTGTGAGAGTGAGAGGATAGTTTGTAAGGCACTCTATCTAGGATTGCATTTGTGTGCTTATTAGTTGTTTTTCCATGGATTTGCATTTCATTGGACTCTTTGCCCGAGATTAGGCACTAGTCTAAGTTCTGATAAGTAGTGCTCATCATCAATCTTTTAAAATCAAATCACTTTCCATTTCATGTTTAAAAGCATGAATGTTTACAATCTGTATTGAATAGTACAGACATTATTGGTAATCCATTGAAGAATTGAATCCAATAGGTTAGCCTACCTGAGTTTTGAACTCGAAAAGAAGAAGGGTGAATATCCTTGTCATAATCCACTATTTTTCATGTCTGCATAAAGGGTTTAGTGAGAAAGTGTTGTGTATGCATATTTAATATGTATTAGGTACACCCACCTAGGTTTGTGGAGCCCGAAGTGTAGAAGGACTTGGTCCTTATCAATTAGCCTTTTCCATGTAAGAATCTAGAATTGGGGATCTGAGAGTCAAGCTTAATAGCATATTGTGATTCTACATGAAAAAGAGCTAACACTACTCTCCCCATCTCGTTCTATATCATTTAGGGAAGGTGGGTAACTCACAAGAGGGTCTACATCCAACATAGTAGGAATGATAGCTAGTTCCAAGCAAGGATCCTCTTGATAATCACAATGTTCGATACTAGGTGTAAGTGTCAATTGTGATGAAAGCATATTAGGTAAATCAATGTCAATGTCAATAGTCTCATATTCATCATTAACATCATCAATATCATCAAGAGTATCTTCTTCATCTAGATTAGTCAAAATAGGATCTAAGATACGAATAGAATCATAATGATGAAGGGTGCTCCCTTTAATACCACAAACAAAACAAAAATAGAGAAATAACAACAATTTGCAAGAACAGAAAATGGGCTTCTTATTATCTCCACAAATGTGGAATTACAAATTTTAGAATTACCATATGCAAAGCCACATGGGCATTCCCTTTACAATATTATGTAGGACAAAACCTTGAATCATTACCCAGATCTACCCAGAACTGCTCTGAACTACCCTGAACTACCCTAAGACAACACTACAAGCCTTCCTTATATAGGCAATTTCCACCACCCGAGAATGTTCTAGAAATTTAGCCTTTTAGGCCAACTAAACATGGAAATATTTTATTTTTACAATTATTACAATAGGGTCAGCTCAAAGAAAATACAAAATATGCTTTTAGGTAGCCCAACTTCTAGAGGCCATAACTTTTTAACCATAATTCCATTTTTCTATTGTAACCACTTTTCAGAAATGCCATGACGAGATCTACAATATTTGACACATGCTAGTGCCAATCAATTGGGGGTCAATCATGATCCAGAGCCTCTAAGGCCTTCAAAATTGAGCTCAAAGATTTTGTACCCAAAAACCTCAATAACTTCACCAATACTGATGACGTGGTAATGAAACTCAACTAGTAGGCTTAAATGACTGAGATGAACCTCCAACTGTGAAATTAGAACATTCCGAAATTGTATGACCAACTTACTAAAAATAGTAAGTTTCCATAAATAGTAGCTTTGCACAAGATATCCCTTATTGAAAAGAAAACAAAATATTTTTGGGTGATGCAAGATTTCTCTTACACCCAGGATGCTCCTGCATCAGACACCCGGGGTAATTTGAGAAGTGACCCTGTCACGACTTAGGTGTGAAGAGGAAAACCAAGACGGTTAACCTCCTCCCTTGTCAACCATGATGAATATTCAACAGGTCATCCTTTCCACTTGACCAGATATTTTTCATATGTCTTGTTCCTTGTGCTTCTTCCAACATGACTATCTAGTATGTCCTCAATCTCCTTGGTAGCTGAACTAGTTGCTGGAATACTCCATTGTGTTGTTGTGATCTCATCTTCAACACCTCCCTCATGATACTCTGTCAAATCAGAAATGTTAAACACTGGTGAAATATTCAGCTCAGTAGGCAATTCTACCTCATATGCATTTCATGAATCATGCTTCTTCAGTATCTTGCATGGCCCAAACTTCTTCATTTTCAACTTATTATATGTACCAACTGGAAATCTCTCCTTCCGCAAATGAACCATGACTTCATCTCCAACTTGAAATTCCTCATGCCTCATTTTCTCATCTGCCTTAGCCTTGTACTACACATTCATCTTGGTAATATACTTCCTCACCTCCTCATATACAATCTATGGATGATGTGATGAACTAAACTTCAAATCTGTCTTCAACTCTTCACTTTCTGCTAGTGTCATTCTGTGTGCTACCTTATTTGGAAAACTAGCTCCTGGAATCAAGTCCATCTGACGACTGATCTTTCTTACTGGTGGTAATCCATTAGGGACATTATCGGGTACAATATCCTGAAACTCATTCAATAATTCTACAACTTCTACAGGTAAATCTTCTACTTCCTCTTTCCCAGCCTTTGGAATTAGCGTAAAACACATATGTTCATGCTGCATACCATCTAAGAAATTTCTTCTATCAACAAAATTTATTCTTGCATTACCGCATACCTTTTCTTTTGTTTCCTTCAATGGTTTTAGCTTATGTCGCACTCCATCCTTTATCAGGGAATAGGTATTCGCACGACCATCATGTACAACACACCTATCAAACTACCAAGGTCTACCCAAAAACATATGACATGCATCCATAGATATGATATCACATAGTACCTCATCTTGGTACCCGCCGATCTTGAACTTCACTAGGCAATGTTCACTAACCATGACCTTGTGGTCATCCTGTACCCAGGCAACCCGATATGGATGTGGATGTTTCTTCCTCTTGAGCTTCAACTTTGTCACTATCTCTTCTGACACCAAATTATCAGTAATTCCACTATCAATAATCACATCACAACACTTATCTTCACACTTGCTCCTAGTGCAAAATAGGCTCCTCCTTTGTTCAGGTTCATTCTCACCACTCAACAGGACTCTTCTATTAATCAGTGTTTCTCCTCTTTTAGCATCTTTAGAATGTGATGATCTGGCATCTTCATCTACATGTGCAACTCTAGCCTAGTCTTCATTTCTCCTATGTGTCCTTCCTTGGTGTTGAGGACATTCAAATACCCTATGACCTTCTTCTCCATAGTGAAAACATGTTCCATGGAAGCCTCCTCTTCCAGATCCTTGTCCTCTTCCTCTTCCTCTTCCTCTCTGATCTCTATTATTCTGATCATGGAAACAATTGAAATTATCTCCTCTCTAATTCTAACTATTACTGGCCTCATCGTGCTTTTTCGGATCTTCATTTCGATCTCCATATGACCGTCCACCAGATCTTCCATCATGACCTCTTCCGCTTTGTCTGCTCTCAAACTTCTTGTTTAGCTTTTCCTCTACTTTTAGGAAAAATTGGTATGCCTCTTCAATACTATTCATTTGAACCAGATTCAATTCTTCCTGAATGCTCGACCTTAACCCATTAAGTTAATGGGCAACTTTCTCCTTATCAGCTTCCGCATGACCTGTTCTGATGAGGATTTGATAGAACTCCTCCGTATACTCCTGAACAGATCTTCCTGCTTGCTTCAAACTTTACATCTTCCTCAGTAGGTCAAGCTCATAATCAACAGGAATAAATTGTCACTTCAATTTATCCACCATCTGATCCCATCTTGTGATTTTTTCCTTTCCTCTTTGATTTCTCTATAATTGGTTCTCTTGCCACCAGATCTTTGCATGACCCTTCAGTCTGGCCTTCGCAAACTTGACCCTATCAGGATCCTCAATATCTTCATACTCAAAATATTTTTCACATTCATTGATCCATTTGATCAATTCCTTTAGGTTAAGATTTCCAGAAAATGTCAGAACCTCAATCTTAGGTCTTTTTCCGATCTTCGAAATGGCTCAGAAAAGTCTTTCTTCTTCCTGATTTATAACTTCAACTTCTACTTATTGATCATCATTTCCTTCTTCGGCTTCATCCTCACTTTCATCTCTGACATTAAGATTCATTCCTCTATGAATCTCTTCTTGCAATGCTCACACTTATCTCTGGAGCTCTCTAACCTCAGGTGTCACACCACTAGCTCTTCCGCCATGTTCCCTTCGTGGAGGCATTTTCACGCTTATCGCTGAAACCCTAACCATGGTCCTGGTGCAAACTACCTCACATTCAACAATCTGTTTACACACTTAGGAACTCCTTCTCTAATACCACTTGATGAAGGGTGCTCCCCTTAATACCACAAACACATAACAAAAATAGAGAAACAACAACAATTTGCAAGAATAGAAAATGGGCTTCTTATTATCTCCACAAATGTGGAATTAAAAATTTTAGAATTATCATATGCAAAGCCACATGGGCATTCCCTTTACAATATTATGTAGGACAAATCCTCGAATCATTACCCAGATCTACCTAGAACTGCTCCGAACTGCCCTGAACTACCCTAAGACAACACTACGGGCCTTCCTTATATAGGCAATTTCCACCACCTGAGAAGATTCAAAAAATTTAGCCTTTTAGGCTGGCCAAACATGGATTATTTTATTTTTACAATTATTACAATAGGGTCGGCTCAAAGAAAATAAAAAATATGCTTTTAGGTAGCCCAATTTCCGGAGGCCATAACTTTTTAACCATAACTCCATTTTTCTATTGTAACCACTTTTCAGAAATGCCACATGACGAGATCTACAGTGCTTGACACGTGCTAGCGCTAGTCAGCCAAGGGTCGATCACGATCCAGAGCCTCTAAGGCCTTCAAAATGGAGCTCAAAGATTTTGTACCCAAAAACCTCAATAACTTCACCAATACTGATGATGTGGCAATGAAACTCAACTAGTAGGCTGAAATGACTGAGATGAACCTCCAACTATGAAATCAGAACATTTTGAGATTGTATGACCAAGTTACTAAAAATAGTAAGTTTCCATAAATAGTAGCTTTGCACAAGATATCCCTTATTGAAAAAAAAACAAAATATTTTTGGGTGATGCAAGATTTCTCTTACACCCAGGATTCTCTTGCATCACATAATCATGCATCTTAACATCATTAGTAACAACTTCATCATGCATAGGTTTATCAGGAGAAAGTAAAGAATTTTGAAGAACAGAATTACAAGCTTTAGCTTGAGCATGATAAAGAATTTTGAAGAACAAAATTACAAGCTTTAGCTTGAGCATGATGCTTATTACGATGTTCATTAGCAAATTGATTACATTTTTCTTTGCTTCAAATATGTTGAGAACTAGGAGGAACAATCACAGGATCCTTCACAGGTTCTTTAGGAGGTTTAATAGGATTATCAACAATAGTAGGAACTTGATTAACATAACTAGAAGCCATGGATAAAGGAGGTATAGAAGGTGTAGGCAAAAGACCATGATTAAGATCCATAGGAGGTACACTTAATTCGAGAATCTTACGATGCTTATAGGCTTGATATGAATGGAAAATATTATCAAGTCGAGGACATGAATTAGGTAATGAAGTCCAAAAGAAATCAAGAGCAGCACAATTCCTGGGCCTAGAAGGTTTATATAAACTATGATTAACCATCTTCACTTCTTCATCATGAAAAAATTTAAGACATTTATGGATAGGTGAAGAAACATGTATGGCATTCAACCAAGGCAAACCAAGCTTAACTTGAAACTAATCAGAAGAAGGAACAACAATAAAGGTAGTGTTCACAATTTTTCCACAAAGTTCAACTAGTAAGTTAATAGAACCAAATGATGGATAAAGAAAACCATTACAAGTTTGAATCCATACATCAGATGTATCATAAGAATCACGTTGCAAATTTTTCATAAAAAGATTTTCTTCAGTAATAATATTGACTAAGAACGTAGGATCAACAAGACAACCACGAGTAGGTTTCTAAGAAATCCCAGCATAAATATAAAGGGGACTGTCAGGAGCATTAATAGTCTCAGAATCATCAAAGGTAATCAAAAGTTCCCAAGGTCTTTTATTCTTAGGTTGTTGTCGAGGCTTAGGTTGAGTTTTCAATTTAGGCTTAGGTTTTGGTTGAGGTTGAGATTGAACTTGAGGTTGAAGCTGAGGTTGAGGTTGAGATACAAATTGACCAACATGTGCCACTTGATTAAAAATGCAATTAAGACCATCCATCTTTGAATCATACACAATTTCCATAGAAGATGACTAAGCAATGGTATTAGTATCATGCATAGGTAAAGGATTCGTATAGATTTGAAGGTTTTGATTAGGAGGAGAGATAAATTTGTTCCCAAAACCATCAAGATTATCAATAGATAAGGCATTAGAATCAATTAAGTTTTGAACCTTATGTTTTAAAGAATAACACTTCTCAGTATCATGACCATTCTAATGATGATATTGACAAAAAACTTTAGGATCAAAATATTTAGATGCAATCGTAGCAGGTAAAAGAGGTCGAATAGGAGGTAGAGTAATCATATTAATAGTTAACAACCTATTCATAACAGAATGTAAAGATTCAAAAATAGGAGTTGTATCATCTTAAAATGGAAGCACTTCCATGGTAAGAGCATTTAGCCCTCCGAGTAAGTGGTTTGGGGTCATGTTGAATTCCTTGAATGGATATTCGACTTGGATCTAGCTTTTCCCCCTATTCTACCCCATTTTCCACTTCTTCCTAGCAATCTGGACTATGAATCTAAGGTTTTGGACCCTAAGGTCAAAGTCGACCTTATGGGCTCAAAGTCAACCTCGACCCTGACTAGGTCAGGGTCGACCTTGACCTTGACCTAGTCAAGGTCGACCTCGACCTTGACCCTAAGGTCTGGGATCTTCAGGGTTAGCCTCCGGTTGCGGGATTTCATCAAAAACTTGTCTTTTCCCTCTTCAAGGCCACTATTTCTCAGATTAAGTGTCGAATTCTCAAATTAATATTTGAGGTGGACCTTTTTTGATATTTGTATAGGATTACTAATTTATTATTAGAGATTATCCTTTCTTGAGTTTTGTGCCTAATACTCAAATTAACTTTGGGGTTGGCCTTACTTGGAATTTTGTAACAAGGCTCTTAAATAATTATTTTATTTATTTATTAAGGGTGGTCCCCTCCTATAGTTTTGTGTCAAGACTTTAATTTTAATTTCCTTTCCATGTGCACCTCTCTAGAGTTTTGTGCAATGGGCCCTTAATTATTGTTTTCTATGAGGCCCCTCTTGTGCCCTAGATCACTATAAAAGGGAGCCTTCCTCTTTCATTTTCTCCATCAAGTTTTGCAATCCATCTCTCAAGCTCTCAAGCAAGAAGATCAAGCATTCAAGTGTTCAAGCATTCAAGCATCCAATTCATCAAGGAGATCCATTAGTAGCCATTGAAGGATTCAAGCTCTATGGAGTTCTCTTGTTGAAGATTCATCCATTTTCTATTCAAGCCTTTTCCAAGTTCAAGATCCATTCAAGATTGGTGTTGAAGATCTAAAGACAATTGATTGGAGACATCCTACATGTGATTCTAAATTCATCCATACTTGTGGATTCAAGGATTCGAATCCTCGACAAGGGTTTCAACTCAAGCAAGGTGAATTGTTTCATTTACTTTATTTATTCCAAAAATTTCAAGGTTAATTCCTAAATTGGGGTTTGACTGAGGCAAACCCCCCAAACAAACAACCAAAAACCCTATTTTTCTTGCAGGTACAGGTGCGGAATTTTGGATCCAAATTTGGATAACCTTTTCGGCAAACTTCTAGGATCTGTGAACAGAATTCAAATTAGACTTCAAATAAAGAATGTGGTATTTGACCTTTTATGAGGGTCAAACCCAAGCTGAGCCATCTCGGAAAAATATTTCTAAGTTTTTTAGATCTCGCAGTTTTGGTTCAAGATTGTGAGAATCAATAGTTTTTGAGATCGTTTGATAGGGTTTTCAACCAATTCTTTTTCGGAGGTAAGTACCTTTATTTCTTAATTTCAATATTAGTCATCTATATTTACTTTCCATATCAATACAATTTCATGTAAGTGTAAAATATTGGCTTTGGGGTCTCTTTTATGTGCAAACCATTGTCTTAGGACCCAATACACTATTTTATCCATTACAGGAGTGAACGTACGATTTAATCAAAAAATAGTGGATGCAGAAGTGGCATTGTGAGATGCAACAACAACTTAATCAGCAACTGCATTCGCTTGTTTTTTTAATCTTGACATAGTTATTGAATTTTTTTAATTTGTTTGGATTAGGAGCAACATCACTTTTATCAACTGGAACAGGAGCCATTGCAATGTTGCTCTCAAATTGGCTCACTTGTAGTTGATAATGATGAAGTGCTGCACAAAGTTGTTGAAAAAAGGTAAATTCAGTAAGCAGAATCTTATCTCTAATATCCTTTTGCAAATTTGAAATAAACATACGTTGAATATCAATATCAGGAATAGGATAGGAAATCTGAGCATGCAAATGCTTAAATCTACCAATAAATTCAGTCAATTTTTTCTTAGCACTTTGTTTACAATGCATCAAATCAGTCAAAGACACTTGCGGGCCAATGTTGTTTTGAAATTGTTGAATAAAGGCATTGGCAAGTTGTGGAAATGAATCAATAGAATAAGGAGGCAAGGAACAATACCATTGTAAGGCCTTGTCACGGAAAGTTCTAGCAAACAGTTTGGCTAAAATCCTATGGTCATGAGCATAATCACTACAAAGGACTTGAAATGTTTTAACATGATGTACAAAGTCTCCTTTTCCGTTATAATTCTCAAGATGAGGCATATCAACTTGCTGAGGAATAGGAGTATGAATAATGTCTCAGGAGAAAGGACTTCCCATGTCACATGTACGAACACTAAACTTGTTTTGAGTTAAACAAGAAATTTTTTGTAAGGATGACACAGTTTGAGCCAAACTGATGATTGTTGAATCATTAGAGGAAATAGGAGGAATAGCAACATTAGACACACTAGGTAAAGTGTAAGAAGCTGCAAGAATGGAAGACACAACTAGAGGAACACTAGGAACTATAGTTGGAAGAGGATTGGAATAAGTAAAAGGAACATTATGATAAGAAGGTTGTGATGTAGGAAGAGACACAGAGGGAACACTCATAGGAACAGAGGGAACCCTCACAGTCACCAAAGAAGGAGTATAGGTAGGAACACTAGGTAAAGGATTAGAAGAAGGTTCTACACTAGTGATAGGAGGAATCAACCCTAAATCTTGAACTTCTTGAGCTAAAGGTTTAACATTTGAATGCATGAGGTGAGTAATACCACACAAGAGGTTAACACCTTGATCACTATCACGAAGAACTTTCTTAAGAGTCTCTATAGCTTGAATAGAATCTTGATTATGGTTTTATTGAACAAGCCAATTACCCATTTTATCAAGTTCAGTTGAAAGTTTTTGGACTTCTTCAAGAGCAACTCTTAAAGTGTCATCCTCATCATGAGATGAGTGAGAAGATTTTTGCTCCATAATAGGATTGGGATCATGAAGAATCAAATTATCATCTAGGATCCTAAGGAAAGGAGAGGAAAATTCAAGATAAAAAGAACCCATGAGTATACGACTTCTTCTAATCAGAATGTTATAAGTAGGACTAGAAGTAGTAAAGCTCATAAACCAATGCAATGCAAATGAACTAAACTAACATAAAGCATGAATATTTTTGTATTTTGAAAGAAAATTTGCAAATTTTTTTTGTATTTTTGAAATCTAATTACCATGCAAGATTTAACACAAAGGGAAAATCTAACATCAACAAGATAATAGGAAATCTAACACCACAAAACACAATAGGGCATCTAATTCCACAAAAGAAAGGAGAGTAAGTATGTCGGGTTCACCAAAATGAATGATATGAAATAATAGTTCACCAAAATGAATAGGATTTGAATTTGAATACAGGTAAGATGTATGACATAGGGGTGGAATATAGGACCTATCCTCAATCCAAATTCCCAAAAGGAAGGATCCAAATGGATTAATCACAAAGAAGTGATCAATGCACGAAAGAATCAAACAATGGAGAATATGAAGGAAGGATAAAATCCTATAATCTACTATAGAAAGTATATGCTTGAAATCTGAAATAAATAGAAAGAAAATACTAACCTCAAAATAGGGCAGATCTAGAAAATGATGTTTTCTGATGTCTATGCATAGTTTCAAGCAATTTTGCAACCAGTTTTGGACTAGAAATGCCGAGACGGAGAAAACCCAAAAAACTTTTGTCTTTCGGGAAGTAGGTAGTCCTTGACCTAGATAGTGGGGCAAAGTCTTACCCCAGGGTAGGATCCTACCCCCCACTGAAGGTCATCCTTGACCCAAAACAACTCTGACAGAAAATTTATTCGCGGATCTCAGAAGTTAGCCGAAAAGGGTATTCGGATCTGCACTTCAATTCATTGTCCTAAACTTGTACCTGCAAGAAAAATAATTTTTTGTTGTTTGGATGGGGGGTTTTCCTTGGTCAAACCCCAATTTAGGAATTAAGCTTGAAATTGAATTGAAATTGTAATATGCATAAACAAAATAAATTGAACTATTCACCTTGCTTATTTTGAAGTCCTTATGGAGGATTCAAATCCTTGAATCCACAAGTAGAAATGCTCCAAATGAATGTAGGATGTCTCCAATAAATGGCACTAGATCTTCAACACGAATCTTGAATGGATCTTTGCATAGGAAGAGGCTTGGATGAATGTGGAAGGAGAAATCTTCAAGGGGGCTCCAAAGAGATTGAATCCTTCAATAGCTAACAATGGATCTCCTTGATGAATGCTTGAATACTTGAGGACTTGAATGCTAGGATTGAAGATGAATGAATTATTTCTTTCTTTCCTTCTCCTTCTTTCTTTCTTGATTGCAAAACTTGATGTGAATTGATGGAGAAAATGAGAGAGGAAGGCTTCCTTTTATAGTGATCTAGGGCACAAACCTCTAGAGAAGGCCGACATTGGGGAATTAAATCCCAATTAACCTTAACCCCTAGAAATGGATCCAAATTAAATGAAATTAAGCATTTACCATTTTGAAACCTGAAATGGCCGACCCGGAAGTGGGAAAAGAAATCTTTCTGAAACCCGATATCCCGGAACTCCCAGAATCTAAAAATTGGACCTGGGTTCAAGGATAAGGTAGACACCACCCTAGGTCAGGGTTGAGGTCATCCCTAACCTAGGTTGGGTTCTAGGTCATCCTTGACCCTACCAGGTCATCTTTGACCTAGATAGTCAGAAACTCCAGATTCTCAAAGAAAACTATTTGGAAAAGGCTGGAAATAAGGAGGAGAGAAGAACAGGAGGTGGGAAACAACCAAATACATGCAAAAACCCAGTCAAGGTGCTTAACATGACCCTAGACCACTCACTCGAAGGGATAAATGCTCTCAACATGGAAGTGCTTGCATTTTAAGATGATACAATAGTGATTTCCAAACTAAAATTAATAAAAAGAAACCTGTTAAACTGAAATCATCTCCACTTTGGCAATATTTTTGGGAAGAAACTAGAGGTAGAAAATAAGTTATCGAGCTTAAATGAGGAAATGTTGGCTAGGGGTATGAATTTGATGACCTTTGAGGAGGAGAAGTTTCTTATGCAGGAATACGAGGAAATTTTAGCTAGAGATGAGCTTTTCTAGAAGCAAAGATCGAGAGAAATATGGTTAGCTGAAGGAGATTAAAAAACTAGTTTTTTTCACAATAGTGCCAAATCCAAAAGATCGACCAATAGGATATTGAAAATTAAGAAAAAACAATATGGAAGTGATATAAAACCCTAATTTAATAGCTTTAGAGGTAGTGGATTACTTTGAGAAAAGCCTTAACAACATAGAAGGCTCAAATTTAACACCTCAACACAAGATATTAAATCATATTCCACATACCACTACATAGTGTCAAAATAGAGCTCTAAATGAAAAACTTTCTATAGGGGAAGTAAATCTTCTCTCGCAGACCTCCACCTTGATAAATCCCATGGGCCTAATGGCTTTCCAGCATTATTCTATCAAAAATGTTGGTCTTTTATTGGCCCAAAGATAGTTGGTGCTCTTGAAAGTATGAGAAATTCTTGAAAATTATTAAATGAAATCAATAACACTTTTCTTGCCCTAATCCCTATGAAACCTTATCCTAAGATTTTTTAAGACTTCAAACCAATTTCCCTATGTAATACTTTATACAAACTCTTAACAAAAACCCTTGCTAACAGACTAAAGTTTCTTCTTCTGGTACTTATTTCTAAAGAACAAACAGGTTTTGTTTCGAGTAGATCCATCTTAGAAGGGGTAATCATAGCACAAGAAGCTATGCATTCAGTTCTATACAACAAGGAACCAAGTATGCTAATCAAGTTAGATATCCAGAAAGCTTATGATATTTAGTAGACTAGAGATTTTTATGTAAATGTCTGGAAGCTTTTGGCTTCTCGAAAAGGTGGATTAACTCTATTTTTGAATGTATTTATGGACCATGTATGTCGGTCTTGGTTAATGGTTTCCCAATAGAATTTTTCAAAACCTCCCAAGGTTTGAGGCAAGGATATCCCCTGTCACCCTTTCTTTTCATTATTATGGAGGAAGCTCTGGGAAGATCACTAACTAAGGCAAGGGAGGAAGGAAAAGTGAAGGGGATTAAAATTACCTATGAATTAGACCCCTATACTCACCAACAGTTTGTAGATGACACCCTACTTTTTGGAGAAGCAAGTATCAGATAGGCTAGCTTTTTTCACAACATTCTAGAATCCTATACTGTAGTCTCTAGTTAATGCATTAACAAAGAAAAGTCAAACATTTTTTCTTTAATTTGAAAAGAGAGCATGAAATCGCTATATGTATAATTTTAAACTTCAAAATGAGCACTCTCCCTTGTAGATATTTGGGGTTTCCATTGGATAAAGGGATTAGATCAACAAGTTTATAGAATGAATTAATTAGAAACATTGATTCATGGAAGGGTAAATGGATTTCTAGTGCAGGTAGGGTTCTAATGATTAAATTGGTCCTTTCTGCTCTACCCATTTACCAAATGATGTACTTCAGGCTTCCGGGAGGTACTACAGAGAAAATTATGAATATGTTTAGAACCTTCTACTAGCAAGGATTTGGAGAAAAACCCAAAATGGCCTTGATTGCCTGGGATACTATCTGTAAAAGTAAAGAAAATGGGAGGCTTAGTATTAAGGATATCTCATACCAAAACAGAGCCTTAGGAGCCAAACTAGTTTGGAATATGATTAAGACTCCAAAGGCCAAATGGATTAGGATTTTAAGATTCAAGTATTTAGATGGTTATGATAACCTTAGTATTTGTAGGCATCACTCCCTTCCAAAAGGTTCAAGAGTATGGAATTTCATAAGAGAATGTAGAGACATAATTCTTAATGGACTTTCTAGGGATGTTAAGGAGGGAGTTAATGCCATTTTTTGGGATGATTCGTGGGGTGCTTACCCACCTCTAAGGACTATACTAGCAAATGATAGATCAATTGATTAAGCGATATCTTTAATGGGATGTCACATTAAGGATTATATTGAATTCTCAAATGATGACCTAAAGGAGGGATGGAAATGGAAATCCTTAGATCATTTGAATCTTCCAAGGAGCTTTGTAGACCTTCTTCAAGATACCTTAAAAAATAGAGTTATAACCCATACAAAAGGGGAAGACACAGTCATTTGGGCTAACGCAAAAAATGGAAAATATAGTGCTAAAGAAGGATATGAACTTCTTCAAAAGATTAACTTGAGGAGAAAGGACCTTCAAATCAACCTATGTTGGCACAAAGAATGCATGCCTAAGGTGGGGATGTTCACTTGGCCGTAGCCCCGCAGAAGAGAATTCTTATTGCAGATTGGTTTACCAAAATAGGTTTTAATGGACCATCAAGATGCCCCCTCCGTGAAAGGATTATGAGGATGTGGACCACTTATTGGTGGGCTGTGATTATTCTAACAAGGGTTGGAGAAGGTTGGTTGAGAAATTAAATTGGCAATCTTCCCTCCAAAATGACATTGTAGGAATTCTCAAGAGTTGGCCAAGGATCAAATGTAATGATTTGTATCGTAAAATTTGGAGGATAGCTCCTTCACTATTAATATGGGAGTTGTGGAAGGAAAGAAATAGACATATTTTTAAGGATATAAAGTTAGATGTAGCTCAATTCCAGATTAAGGTGGAGGCTTGTATTGTGGAGGTGGTTAATAGCAAGAATATGCTAGGGAGAACGGATATGATTTTCTCCCATGCAGATAATTTATATGTAAAAATTAGCATGGATTAAAGATGCCACCTTTCATTGGTTGCAATAAATAGATGATAGTGGACAAAAGGGACTATTGTATATGGAAACTACTAGCAACTAGATGGTTCAAACTTAATTTTGATTGCACTTCTAGGGGTAATCCACAGGAAGCAAGTGTCAGATGTTGTATCTTTAAATGGGATGGTAGGAAGATAGCTAGTATCATCATACCTAGGGAACTTGAATCTAACAATTATGCAGAACTTTATGCTCTAGTAGAAGGCTTAAGGTTATCCAAAAGGCTTAAGATGGACCACATAGAAATTGAAGGAGACTCAACACTAGTTATTAATGCAGATAGATGAGGAGAAAATCTGAATTGGTTCCTTA
The DNA here is from genome assembly GCA_027943335.1 of Chamaecyparis obtusa. NCBI lineage: Eukaryota > Viridiplantae > Streptophyta > Pinopsida > Cupressales > Cupressaceae > Chamaecyparis > Chamaecyparis obtusa. The sequence continues at coordinate 4,108,455 of BSBK01000614.1, forward strand.
ATGGTTTGGTAGAAAAAATAATGGAGATTCTATCCCTTATCCCCCATTATACAACCAATCATATATATAGAGAAGGTAACTAGATTTTTGATCTATTAGCCAATGAAGGTGTGGATGGAGTAGATAAGGAAACCTTCTTTTCTAGTATGGTGGAAGTGTAGAATTATAGGGGTTAGAAAGACTAATAGAAGGTAAGAAAATTAATAATTTCCCTTGGTTAGTAGATGCGTTAGTGTTTATCTAGAGCTTGTCATCTAGCTTTGCACTATCTCAAGGAACCTCCAATATCGCTCATGGGTCTAAATGGATGATAATAATGACTTATGAATGTTATCTTGGAAGAGAGATTCTTTGGGTGGATTTATGTAATAAAGGAACAAAAGATGCTTTAGCAATCTTTAAATGACTTTTAAATTTAATTTAGCTTCTTTTCTAACCATCATCCAAAACCCTGTTAAGAGGATTTTATAGGCCTTTATTATAGACCATCTCTAGGTAAATAATAGTCTTTATTAATGTGCCAATTCTGGACATTAGCACTTTAATATTTATATTCTTATTTAGCCCAGTCTTCTTAGCCTATTTTCTCTTTCCTTCTCTGGTTCCAGGGCTCTTCTTTTTTGATGTCCTTTTCATAACGATCATTTAAGAGCTTAATCATTTAACTAGGTTCCTAAGATGTAGCTCTAATGAGCCTCATATGGATGTAATAGTAATGATTTTGTTATTAGTAGTAGGTTTAAGTCTCAATGATTCAGGAAAAATAAAAATTTATTTTCTCTCATTGAGCCTTGATCTTTTTCTTCCCTTTAGGTTTCACATTTTCCAAGGATTAGCCTGATTCGAGTTAGCCTTGTTATTCCTATTATTACATCTCATTTCTCACATTTTTCATCTCCTTTATAATATAGAGCCTTCTTAAGGATCCCTCTATAAATATTTCTCAAGTCTCTTTTCAATTCCCAAGAAGCTTTTAAAGACTAAATTTTCTCTCTTTTTCTAATAATGAAGCAATCTTGTATGATATTAGCACTAGATTTCTTGGGACTCATTCTCATAAATTAAGCATAGATTACCCCTTCCCTCTAGCACTGATGGTCACTAAATTTTATGTCTTTAATAGAAACATCCCTTTTCTTAAGTGATTAGTTTGGCTCTAAGTATAGATAAAGTGCTTTCCTCAAAATCGCCCAAATAATCAGGCACATTTTTAGCATATCAAGTCATTATGATTTCCATGCTTGTAGCCCTTAGTGTATCCTTATGGAGCATCAGGCAACATTTAAGTCATTAAAAATATGAGTAAGAGCTTATGAGTTAAGTATTGGGTAGTCCCACAAAAGTGAGTCCCACTTTTGGGGACGAACAAATTTTGGTCAGAACAAAAAATTCATGTTTTAATGTCTTCACCCGAAAGGGGGCTCTTCGCACGAAGACAAACCAACTCTTCACGCAAAGACCCTGACGTAGGGTACTTCATGCAAAGGGGTGACGATGTCTTCGGGCGAAGACCCCCTATGTTGGATTTATACAAATTTCTGATGGAGGGGTGTCATTTTCATATTTATTGTTCAAGGAGTGCAGTAGACCTCAGTGTTGGAGTGAAACCCCTAATGACTTTGTGATGTCCTCGCTGACTTCATCCTCCTTGTCTTCTATTTCATCTCCTTTGACCATTGTATATTCCAGGTACACACATTTTTCTTTTTTTTTTTAATCATTTTTTATTATAAATTATATGTTTATTAATTATTTTAGTTCATTTTTTAATTTTCAAATAGTTATTTCATTTTTTATAATTTTTAGTTTTAAAAAATTATGTTAGAAAATGTTAGAAAATACTAGAAAATGTTAGAAATTACTATAAAATGCTAGAAAATACTAGAAAAAACTAGAAAATGTTAGAAAATTTTAGAATTTTAGTAATCTTAATGTATGTTTTTAAATTATTTTAATTAGTAATGTTAAAATGTTAGTTTTTAATTATTTTTATTAGAAATTTTAGAACAATTTATGAAAATCTAGAAAAATTTAAAACTAAGGAAAATTTACATAAACTTCAAACTTTAGGAAAATTTAGAAAAAAATTGAAACCTTTGAAAAAATTAGAAAATTATTAGGAAATGTTAGAAAATGTTAGAAAATTTTAAAACTTTGTCTCTCCCCATGTGCCCATTATGACTATCTCACCAAACTCCTCAATACTCTGTCCACATCATCTTAAGACTCTCTCTCTCTCCTCTTAGGACACTATCACCCCACCCCTCACTCTCTCTAGGACACTCTCTCCCCACCCCTTATTACTCTCTCTCCTCTTAGGTCACTCTCACCTCACCTCAACTCTCTCTCTCTCTCTCTCTATCTCTCTCTCTCTCTCATTTATCATTATCTCTCTCTCCTTTTAGGACATTGTCACCCCACCCCTCGCTCTCTTAGGACCCCTCAAGACCTAATATGAGTAATAAGACTTAATAGTGTACACACAAAAGTAGTGCACTTCGATGAATCCTTACAATCAAGAACACTCAAGAATGAGGTCTCAAAAATTGATCCATAGCTCTCTATGTATGGAGTTGCAAGATTGTAAAATTGCTCTCAGCTAGATCTAATAGGCTTAATGACCTTGCTAGTCAACCACACAATGAGAGATTCAAATGAAGACAAGAGCAAGAATGCCAATATCCCCAAGAATCAAATGAAATGCAATGCAATGCAAGTAAACTAAGAATGAGGATGCAAGCTAAGCTAAATGATAACAATGCAATACTTGAAAGGAAATCTAATCTATGAAAGGAAAGTACAATGCAACCAATCTATGAAAGGAAAGAACAAGTGTTACAAATCCTTCCTATTTAGACTATGTGAGATTAATCTATAGCATAAAGGAAATCTATACTAAGAATGCCATGATTATGCAACTATGAAAGAAAACTAAATGAAATGCAACAACAACATCTTCAAAGCTTGAATGCAAGGGTGTCTTCAAAGAGCTCCAAATAACCTAGAAAACCTGTAGCATAATATTAGCATAAAACATGAAATGGATATCTACAAATGAGGAAGAGAGCTCTCCTTTTATAGGAAATGAGGAGAAAATGGACCATGGAGATTAAGAGGCAAAAGACTTAATCAACGGTGGAGCATCAAAGAAGAGCAATCTATGTGCACAAATATCCTCCAATGAGAAAATAAGAGTTGACTTTTGTGTCCATATGAGACAAAAAATGCTTTTTCCCTTTTTATAAAATAAGAATAATGCTTTATTTGTGAAACTTAGGATAAGAGGAAAAGTGGAGGCTTTTTATTTAATAAAAGGGGAGGAAATATTCCTTTTAAATAAATAAAGACTTGGGATAAAATGGTTAGCCCAAGGCAAATAATCGAAAATGATAAAATAGGATTTCATCAAGAAAATTGATATTGAGCTGAAAATGTTGATTTTTGAAAATATTGATTCAGGGATTTGATAAATTGCTGAATGGGGGCCCAAAGTCTAGGCGACCATTTTAGGGTGTATACAAATAGGACCTAATTATTAATAATGCCTAATAGAATCACTTAAGACCTAATAGGATTGGCATTGATTTCTTTCACTTTTTCCATACCCAGATCGAGAATCCTATTTTTTATTAATTTTTTATTTCTATTTCTAGCAGGGCAGATATATTAAACTCGAGCTTTCGTAGCTCTGTTTAAATATATTATCTACAAAATTTGAGTTGGGCGTCAAAGTGGGAATTTAGGGTAAACTTGGTACATAAGAAAATAGTCATTCAAAGGCACGAAAATTACAATAGGCTCACAAACAACATGGAATAAATCAACTCCAATATTTGAATTGGAAAGTATATATTCGTATTATGGATCTAAGGACCGTCCAATTTATTTATTTTTTATTATTTTGAAAATGTTCAATACAAAGGTATTTAAGTGTAAACCTTTTTTTGTAATGTAATATTATGTTTTTAAAATTCTAATTAATGTTAAAAATGTTCTACATGTTAATAAAGGGTGGAGTCTAATAGTATGAGTGTAATGGTAATAAAGGGTGGAGTCTAATGGTATGAGCGTAATGTGTGAGTCTATTAGGTTAATAAAAATTCTTATTTTTAATCTTAAATTTCACAATCATTTATATATCAAACTAAGAGTATTAATTATAAATATAATATTTTCAAAACAACCACCACATAAAAACAATGACATTTCCTATCAAAATTATAAGTTTTATATTAAAGTATAAAATACAAAATAAAAATAAATATATTTTAAAAAAATATTCCATTGTAATGTAAAGTAATTTTTTATTAAAAATATATTTTGTAAATATTTATTTTTAATGACATTTTTTTGGTATAATGCTAATAAATTCAAGTTTAAATTAAAAAAATTGATGTAATAATCAAATTTTAGAAATTAGAATAACAATTTGTGTTAGGGAAAAAAACAATGTAGATAACTCTAGTTGTCAAGTGAATAGCTAGGGATACTCAAGGAGAGGAGCCTTAGAAAGTGTTGGTGAGAAATAACATTTCAAGGGCCTCCCCAGTGGGTGCTCCTTCTTGGAAAGGCCTTCATATCAGTGATCCCCTTTTTGGGAAGTTTGATATTAAAGTGGCCTCTTCCAATGTTTTTAAATCAATTTGGAAGAGTTGGGATAAGGTAAGATGTCTGGTTAGTAGGCCCTCTATTTTTAGGTTCAAAACCATGTATGTGGGGAGAAGTCTATCTAGTGGAACTTGTTGAATGGGAATACGCCACTTTCTTTTACTCAAGGTTTCTCTTCTCAAAACTCGAATAATAAAGTTATTACATATTTTGTAGACATAATCAAGGGTGATTCCTTGATTCCCTACAAGGAGTTGGTGGATAAGTATGACCTTCCTCATACCCAATGGAGGAACTGTTGGGAGTTCCCTTTAATCTTCACTCATAGATTTATACTTTGATGGATAACCTAATATAACTTTGTCTCTATCACCACTCCAAAGTCTACAAGGAAGAGGGCCAATTAACAAGGATCAAAAGAGATCCTCCTACACTTTGAGCCTCAATGCTCAGGTGGGTGTACCCTTGACTCACTTCTCTAAAGGAGTCTAAAAATCATATATAACTATGTATTCTTTACTAACTGATTTAAGATTTTATCATTTAATGTGTGTGTGTGTGGTTGACAACAATAAAATACCTCCAGAGGATGGACCAGTGCCTTAACCTAAGGAGAAGAGTCACCCAATTACATACATCAACTGAATACCTTAATTCAAACACAACTGAATCCAGGATAAGTGCTTTGCCTATTACCCCTCTCCCTCAGACACAAGGACATCAAATTCTTGCTTGGTTGCAAAATCACTGAACCCACCTAAAAGACTTTAATCCTAACTTTGTTAGGAACTCAAGGATGACTTCACAATACTCTTTGTTTACCATATGCTAATACACTTTGTGACACTAACATATATGAGCTTATAACCGAAACAAGAAGACATACACAAATGCAAGATTGGGACTCAATAACATTCTCATTAATATATTCAGAATCAATATACAATCATAACAACACAAAGATAGGAAAAGATACAAAATCCAGCTCCTCTATCAGTAAAACACCATGAACAACCAGCTGAGACCAAAGAAAGTTTTGGAATCCACACTAAGTCAAAAATTGTACACTATATACCTCCTAGTCACATTGGAATCCTCAAAGAGGATGCATCAAGCTTCGGGTGACTAGGGTTAGGGTTTCAACCACTAAACCCACTAGAAATGGTCACAAAATTTATTACAAGGGGAGAAACCTAGGAAACCAGGAGAAAGAAAATCTCAGAGTGATCCATAATCATGATAAATTCTCTGAGAAGGTACTAAGAACCACAAAGATATCCAAAATGTCAACCCTTTTAGTCACCTGTAACATGCCTCGAGCACAAAACCCCATAGTACAAACCCCTGCAGATGATCATGGCACACCCTGGACCACACAGCAATAATAAGCGCCACCAAACCAATCGAAATCAGCTGTGAAAACCATAAATTTTGGTACTTCCTGTAACTGGAAACCCTTCAAAAATTTGAATTTGAATGATAACGGTCATTTCCAAGGCGCCAGCGGCAAATTGCTGGTCTAAATTTAAAATTAGGATAACTTTAAGTCGTGGCCATTAGATCCTCCCTTTTTCGCAGTCTTTTATGATTTAACCCTACAAGGAATCCTAGTTTACATTTAGCGATCATGCGACAATGCTTTTTTTGTTCACGGAAAGAATACCTAACTCACCATTTAACCCCGTGAACTGGCGACAAAAGGAAATACCTAACCTTGGTCCCGCATTTGGCGAACTGGTGACAAGAGGCTTTCATCAATTCGCGAAGAACTTTATCTATTTGCCAGAAAATTTAGCGATTCCACGAACGCTTGTTTTTCAGGATTGCCAATCGATTTAGAATATCATCACCTCACTCAGTGAATGAGCGAAAAGCATTAAAAATTATCAGAACTGCCAAATATTTTGTCAGAACCTCTAAGACCTTTGACTCCACCTGGGCCCACCTGAAAACCTACCACATGTCACCACATCATTCGCTATAATCACTTGGTCACCACTGACAAAGGACCCACCGCAAAGCTTTTTCCCTTTAGTGAAGATCAACGGTTGTCGCCATACTACTAACATATCCATCGTGCAACTCTGATCAACGGTATCATGACAACTGTCAGATCTTGCAGCCTATTAACTCTTCTGAGACTGGCAAACCCACTGACAAGTCCACCTCAGCACACCTGGACCAATCATAGTTTGCCAACTAAGAATACATAGTAGTGGACCCGCCTAAAGAAAAGGTTGTCACTCAACAGAATCAACGATCGTCTCAAAATCTCATACATTTGACACATTCCTTGTGAAGACACGCCCACTGTCGATCCTCTGACAAGACCAGGACCCTCTAACACACCGAAAGCTTAGGTCCCACTGACAAGATTCCTCCTCATACTACGTGGACCAATAAAAAACCTCCAAATCAGAATACCTGGCAAGTGGACCCGCATGAGGAAAAGGCTACGTCATACAAAGAATCGACAACCGTCTCAAAATCTTATGCATCTGACACATCGCTTGAGAAGATGCGCCCACCGTTAGATGGGGATGGTGTCAAAGCTGGGCCCAGGGAAAAGAAAGGCTGCCGAAGCATAGGAAAATATTAAATCATGACTTAGGGAAAATATTTTGGCAGGGAACTATAGGGCTTAGGAAAAATTAAAGCACAAGCGCTTAGGAAATATAAAGGGGACCCCGCCAACACATGAAGAACCTAACTGCATGACAAAAAGTGAACCTGTTTAAATAGCACATGCAAATAAAAGGTTTTAAATGGCTCAAAAAGTTAACTTGAAATTATAACAAGGCCAAGGTTAAAACAAAGGGTTTTTTGCACCAACGGCTAGTTTTTTTGAATTTTTGAACCAAGGGTTTGTGCCAGGGACCAAAAAATAACTGCAGGGACCAGGGGAAAAGGGCTAGAGCCATGAAATTTTTTCAGGGTGCTAAAAATATCTCTATTTGGGGATGTATGCCTCCTGTAGGCATAACAAGGACTTAGAATCACTGGTTTAAAGTAGACCATCCCACTAGAATACTAACAACAAAGAGCAACAGGGCCAAAACCTTACAAACCAGGACAAAACAGGGCAAGGGCAAGCCACTTATTTACAAAATTTACAAAATGTACAAACCTAACTACTGTTCATGGAAAATAGAATACCTTCAATTGAAGTATCTCTTCAAGAATTTTCCATGAACTAGCAATTCCTGAACTTCACCATTTAACTCTTTCACAATGTATGAATCTTGGCCCCATTTCTCATGAATTAGATATGGCCCTAGCCAGATGGGATCAAACTTACCATGTTTTCCTTTATCCTCTAGTCTAGCATTCCAAATTAATACCAAATCACCAGGCTCAAACTTCCTGTCAACAGTCTTCTTGTCATATAAATTCTTAACCTGCAACTATAATTTGTCATTCCTTGCAACTAACTCCCTCCTAGTCTCATCCAACCTAATGAGGTCCTTAATTCTCAACTTCATCTCATCATCTATGTCATCATCATATAACTGAACAAATTTATATATTTCCAACAAATTATTCTGAGGCATTCTTGCATGTATTCCATATACTAGGTCAAATGGTGCACAACCAATTGCCCTTTTCATAGTTACCCTATCAGCCCATAGAGTTAATGGTAGCTTTGAATTCCATGCCCTCTTATTCCTTTCAAGAATCCTCTTGAGGATTTTAATCAAACTCTTATTAGTAGATTCTGCCTAACCATTTCCTTGTGGATGATAAGGTGAGGAATTAGAAATCTGAATTCCTAAACCTTTGCAAAAGTCCTTATATTCAGTAGACCTAAAGCACATTGCATTATCACTTACTATTCTCTCAAGGCAACCAAACCTTGAAACAATATTATTCAACAGAAAATCAATTACCACCTTACTAGTTGCATTTCTTGTAGGTATAGCTTCTACCCACTTTGTAAAGTAATCAGTGGAAACCAAGATCCATGAGTGTCCTCCACTTGACTTGTTTGGTATCTACCCTATGAAATCAATTCCCCATTGTTGGAAAGGAGCCTAAACTTCTACTATTTTTAATGACATATTACCTGAAAATTTAAGCTTACCAGAGAACCTTTGACAAACATCACACCTCCTCACCAACTGTTATGCATCCTTGAAGATTGTGGGCCACCAGAATCCTACTCTCAAGATTTTATGAGCAGTTGTTTTACCCATATAATGCCCACCACAAACTCCCTCATGCATTTCTTTCAACAATTTGTTAGCTTGATTTTCATCTACACATTTCAGAAGTATGCAATCTAAATTCTTTCTATACAATTTACATTTCACAATTACATACTTGATGGCCTGTAATTTCAATGTCCTCTTCTGATTATCATTCATGTCTATTGGACATTTCATATTTCTCAAGTAATAGATAATATCTTGATACCAAACACAATCATCCATATCACATGTATAATCAATTTCAGAATGATTTACCTGATTAGCATCAAGATTGGATTGGGCCATCAGTTTTGCCAATCCCTATCCTCTAACCAATTTAGTAATCTGGACATGAACATTGAATTCTTGGATCCTATTGATCCATCTACATCTTCTCCCAAACACCTTCTTCTATGAGAAAATATCCTTCACAGCTGCACTTGGCACAAAAGCAATCACAACTGCCCCCATCAAGTAACACCTAAAAGCCTTGATTGCCTTCACAAGTGCATAAGCCTATTTTTCATTTATGTCATATTTCAATTCTACAGCCTGCAAAGATTTACTGAAAAATGCAATAGGCTGCTCAAAACCATCCTCATTCTTTTGTAACAAAACTGCAGCAATAGTGTGAAAAGATGCAAAGGAAAAAATGTGCATTGGGATACTAGAATTAGGTACCTTAAGCACTGGGGCATCTTTGATAACCTGCTTGATATTTTTGAAAGCCTCATCAGTCTCACCCTCCCAATTGATTGCAGATCCCCTCTTCAACATCTTAGAAATAGGTCTAGTAACCTCTGCAAAATTTGTTACAAACCTCCTTAAGAAATTGACCTGACCAAAGAAGGACTGAATCCCTTTAACATTCTTTGGCCTCTAAATTTTATCAATAGCTGCTACCCTCTCAGGGTCAATTCTCACTCCTTGCTTCCCAACTAAGTGGCCAAGAAACTTACCTTCTGTGACACCAAAAGCACATTTCCTTGGATTTAATGAAATGCCAAATTCCAAGGCCCTCACAAATATTTTCTCTAAATGAGTACAGTGGTCTTCTTCCCTTTTGGAATAGGCAATTAAATCATCTTGATATACAACAAGGAAATCATTTATGAAATCTAAAAAGGCAACATCCATTGCCCTCTAAAAAGTAGCACCAGCATTTGTGAGACCAAAAGGAATTCTCACATAAACATATGTCCCCCAAGGTGTAGTAAAAGCTGTTTTGAATTGCTCTGATTCTTTGACAATGACTTGATTGTAACCAGAGAAACCATCCATCATAGACATCAATTTTAATTCGGTCACTCTCTACAACATAGCTTCCATATTGGGCAAACAATAGTTATCCTTTAATGAGCTGATGTTCAAATTCCTGAAGTCCACACAAAGTTTGATGTCACCATTCTTCTTTCTCACGGGAACAAGATTTGACACCCAAGAAGAGTGCCTTATAGGCTTGATAATTCTAGCATCTCTCAGCTTCATTAACTCTTCTTGCATCTTGGGTGCAAAAGTAGGATTAATAGACCTTTGTTTTTGCCGAAAAGGTTTAGCATCTTCTTTCAATGGAATAACATGCTGAAACAAATCTTCTTGATAAACCTTTAGGTCATCATATGACCATGCAAAAACATGCTTGAATTTTCTTAACAATTCAATCAAAGATTTCTTTACCTTTTTAGATATATCTCTACTAATGTATACTCTCTTAGGTGCATCATGTGTTCCAAGATTTATCTCCTCTAGATCAGCATGACCTTCTCTTTTGATATTCTTTTGAACTCTATCCTGGTTATCAAAGACAGTCTCCAAAACAACAAGCCCCTTGGGCACCTTGTTAGTTCTAAGCTGAATGACCCATTGCCAAAGACAACCTCTTTTCCTTCTATAGACTCCACCAAGGCTGAACAATCAAATTCCTGACCATGATACTGATCTTCACAACTCATAAACTTCAAGATATCATTATCATCATCAAAAACTTGCCAATTTTCAATATTGTCTGGTATACTAGGCCTAGCCTGAATTTCAACTTTAGAGATACCAAAAAAAGTAATATCAGTGGGATTGATTGCAATATTAGCTAACAAGTCAGCCATCTTATTTTTACTCCTATCCTTCCACTCAATATTGAAGGCATCAAAACATTCAATCAAATCCCACACTACATTCTTATATTGTTTCAACCTCTTGTTCTTGGAAGCATATATTGACCTGACTTGGGACACCACAAACTCAAAATCACCAACAACACTTATGCACTTAATACCATGCTTTTGTGCCAACCTCATCCCTAACAACAATGCCTCATATTCTATTACATTGTTGGTACAAAAGAAATTCAATGTGAAAGAAAATTTGTAGGTACTCCCATTAGGAGAAATAAGTAGAATGCATGCTCCTCCTCCATCTTTGCAATTTGCACCATCAAAGTACATTACCCACTATAGACACTTAAAAATCCTTTAGAAAATAAAGTATTTTTATTTTCTAAAAAATCTCTGATGACATCATCATATGTTAATTAATTATTTATTTAATTAATTTATTTATTTTTATGTCATTAAATCCCTTTACCTTAATTAAAAATATTTAATTAAGGAATCCCTCCCAAAAATGTTTAAATCTTATTAAAATATTATTTCCTTATTTATTAATTATTTAATTAATAAATTGACCAAAAATCCCAAAATAAATAATTTATTTATTTTTTGCCCAAAACTTGGCCAATTTCCTTAAGACAACTAACCTCTTCTAGAATCTTCTAATCCTTCTTTAATTTCGATTAAAGACTAATCCCATCATTTCCTAACCCTAATCCCAACTCAAAATATTTAATTAAGATTAAATATTTAATCCTCAAATCTATTAAATTCATTTTTAATAAATATTCTTAAACCTAAACCATGGAAATAAATAAATCTTTATTTATTTCCTAAAATCCATATTTATCCTAAGGAAGTTCTAGACTCTTCTAGAAAGTCTTTATCCTTGTCCTCCTAATCCTAATCCTAATCCTAATACTAATCCCCCCTAACCTTGTCACATTCCCTAAACAAGGTTAACCAACTCCTAAGCTTAACCCAAAGTCAACACTTCTAGAAACTTCTCTTACATGCATTAAATGCTTTTAAAGCCTCCTTATCCCTCTTACATGCATTTATGATGCATTTAAGAAACCCCTCACCCCTTTCTTACACCCTTTGACTTTAGGCACATTTCCCAAATTGTGCACATCCCTCCCATTTTTCAACCCAATGCCCTTGTGACACTTGTCACAAAGAGGTGGTCCTGAACTAGCACAATCCATGTACTCCCCTTTGAATGAATCTTGGCCTCTCTTAAGGATTTTGATCCTGGCCACTCATTCCTCTTTCCCAAAAGCCTATAAATACTCCTCATTTCTAAGAGCAAAATACCCATTCACCTTTTATTTCAAGCAATGTTATAATGCTAGAATAGCTCTAAATCATTTAGCTTTCATACTAATTATTAGTTTTAATCATTTTCAAGCATTTTTAGCTCACATCTTAGCATAGAACTAATGGATTAACCTATTTTAATTCTTGTTTATGCATCATTCTCACATCTATTTTGGGTTCTAAAATCTACTTAATCATACTAATTGCATAAATATTGAGTTCTTGAAGCCTTAGGGGCAATTTTGGGTGTTCTACCCAATATTGTTCCATTTTTGGGGTGTTCATGAATCTCAATCCATCTTAGCATGCATTAGAATATGCTCCAAGTGCTTAGAGAGCACACCCACATCCCCTTAAGCAAGAGCAAATCAAACAGTGCTTGGGTGCACCTGTTTTAGCTCAATCTGAGGTGGCTTAGCTTAGAGTTTCCTTGTTTTGGTTTTATTTCATGTTAGATTAAAATCTTAATGTTTAATTGATTTGAGCCTTTCAAAATAGATACAGGTATCCTCAAAAGCCTTGTCTACATTCTGGCACGCCCGGTGGGACCCACTTCACGGGTTCTTTACAAACATTCTGATCGATTTTGGAGTGTTTTCAAATTTTTCAAGCTTATAGGTGGACGGAGCACTTTGAATTCTTCTTCCTCTTTTTGTCTTTATTCTTCTTCTATTCCATCTACTTCTTCTTCTTCTTGCGGGATCTTGGCCAATTTTTCTCAAAAAATAATAATAATCCATAATGAAGCAAAATCATACACACCTTGTTTTAGTGCTTAAAATGAACCCCCAAATCATTTTTGAATGTGTTAAGGACTAAAATTTGCAAAATTTGTTCTAACAAACAAGAAAAATCAATCAAAACATTTGCATCCTTGCAACATCAAGGTTTAAGATGCATTCATGCAAAAATTAGGAATATTTCAAGTTTTGGGTACTTAAAAAAAAAAAAAAGAGAACCTCAAATTTGCATCTCATTTCTAAAAACATTCAAAATCAATCCTAAAAGTGCATGCAAAAGTTCCTAAAATCAATCCTAAAAAACTTTGTTTTTATTGAAAAACTAACTTCATTTTGCAAAAATCTTGAATGCCTTTTTTTTCAAATTTCACGCATCAAAGCTAAATTAGGAACTTGTCTTTTGGAGCTAAAAAAATCAAAGCAAAGGTCAAAACAAATCTTGAATGAAACTAAAGGAATGAAGCTAAGTCCTAAGAGTCATTGTCATTTTGAAAATCAAATGCACTCTTGAATGCATTAAAAGAAAAAAATCTCTATTCCTTCCTTTTCAGTTCAAGCAAACGCATAATAAAATTTTGAATGCGTTAAAGGATCAAAACAAAGCACTTAAAAGTTCTTAAAACAACACGCCAATCTTAATCTTGAATGATCAAAGAAAGAACTTGCAATTGCTCAAATCGCTTACTTTTTGGAGAAAGAACAACTCAAAATCTAAACACTTGTGTCTTTAGTTATTCAAATTCAAACATCACTTAATCAATTTGGGAAAAAGAACAACTTGCTTGATGTGCATCTAGGAGCTTTCATTTTTTAAATCCTTGTTAAAGTAAGCAACGTAGAACATTTGAACTTGGACAAGTTCACTTGTTCTAATTTTAGCGAGGCCTATCCAGGGAGAAAAGCACTTCCTCCTCGGAGAATGACCTCAAACCGGTATCCCCCCTGGCTGGTATATAAATAAAGTGAAGGCAAAAAGTACTCACTTATATCTCCTAATCCACGAGCATTTTGTGCCAAATGCAAATTTCTAGGGATGGTAAATATTCCTCCCCCAGTGTTGTTTGCTAGGCTCTTAAGTGAGTCACAGGCGGTCAGCATAACCGGGTATGGAGACTCCACAGAACTATTAAAAACCTAATAAAATAGAGGCTACCCTATCTGCATTTGAAAGTATCAAAATCCTTGTGCAAGGACCGATTCCAAGGGATTTACCGAGTTGCCTCAAGATTACTCACCATTTGTATTCCCTTTTAGGGGGTACCAAGATGTGGGCAAGCGATTTTGATACTCACTTTCCTTAGGTAGATTTTCTTGAAGTGCATAATAGTCAACTACTTCATGAAAACTTTGTTGAACATACACTTTCAAATCTTTATCAGAGTCAGTTATCCTATTTGTATCCCGCAAGGTTGCTTTGTCCCTTGTGGAGATTGCTTTTCCAAAAGTCTTGTTTATCTATCCTTTGCCATTGGAAAACATTGAGTCAACCTACAAACTTGAAACTTAGAAAGTCTTGTAGAAATCAGATATCCAAAAAGCCTTTTTGTCTCAAACCAACTATCAGGAATTTCCCTAAAGATATGCCAAATTTGATCAAACATCCGAAAGCTAAGTTGCCCAAATCCAAAGATTATCAAGAGAAGAAAGTTGCAGAAAGAAACCTTAAGAGCCATCAATACTCTATCCAAGCAACCCAAGCAAAAGAAAAATATCAAGAAAGGCTTGATAATATTGGCTATAATGCAAGAGTCAAATAGTTTGCCTAACGATTCTGAGTAAACCATCGCTATGTCAACCTTGAAAGAGAAGATTAGCCAAATCCTTTGCATGTCCCATTCTACCTTCAGATCTCAAAATCCTATCTCGATAGTCCTTCATCCTAGTATCATCCTAGTTTCATCTCAGCATCATCACCAAATCCTTAGTTGCATTCTAGAGTCCTTAGTTGCATTCATCATCATCTTCCTAGTAGCATCATAGATCATCCATCCCCATTACATTTGCATCATCCTTTTAGAAAGAGCATTGTTCCATCATCCTTCACCATCTTTCCATTAGCAATCCACAATCAGAATCCCAAATCCTTGATCCAAATCTAGCATCCATTATCCAAAACAGAGTCCACCATCCTTTGCACCAAAATCCAGAGATCCAAATCCATAAGCACTTAGTGTTCAAAACCTTTGAGTTGTTTCCATCCCTTATCCTAAATCAGATATCATCCCCTTTTTGATAGAGTATTGTCTAAAGGAAATCCAACTTGTCCTTGCATAGCCTCATCATTTTGAGCAAGAGATTGGCTTGTATTGATAAGAATCCAATTGATCAAAGATCATTAGTCTATCCTAGGTTGACCAAATCCTATCATTGATCCTCCATCGGGAAAAATAGTAACTCATTGTTGACACTTAGTAATCTTCCACCAGCATCCCACCAATCCTCCACCTAATCTTGACCCAAATTAGAGCATCCCCTCAAGCCTCCATCATCGTCAAGATTTTTTACCAATCTGTCACCATCTTCCATCAAATCTTCTGCCATCTTTGATTCATATCCAAGCATCTCACCAATCCTTGCATTATAGAAATTTCATCATCCTTAGAAGTTCCTTAAGCTTGCATCCATAATTCTTTAGAGTCTTTAGGAAATATCTTGCATCCATCTAGCATTTGCATCTCCATGCCTATTGAGACAAGATCCAGATCTAGAAAAAGAAGGAACATGAATCCTTATCCAATCACCAGTTCATCTGATCCCAACATTTTTACCAACGCGATGATAGCCTATGATCCCCAAATACAAACTAGAAATACATGGGATGGTCCCAATATCCCCTCAGCTCCTCTAGCAATAGAAACATTTGTGACTCATCTAGAGAATCCACTAGTAGTTAATGCACTCATGGCCCAAAACCAACAAAGTATGTTCACTAACTTTGCACAAGCGCATACTTCCATTCCACCATATCTCCATCCTCGCATTCCCATAAGTACTATCCAAATCCCATCACAAGTATACTCTCCATTCATCCAACCATTCCTTGATCCAACCTTGCAAACATCTCAAGCAACCTCCACCATTCCCCTTCTTCTACAAGGAAGCTTCACAAGTCCCATAACACAAGCTGTAACACCATCTGCTCCATTCCCTATCACAGGTACTTCATCATCCGCTATGGCTGCCCAAGCTCTTGCACAAATCCAACGCTTGTCCCAGAATCAACTCCCACCTCTTACAAAAACCTTTGCACAAGAAGTTCCACCATCTTCCATAGGCCAAGCAACACCTTTTACTCTAGGAGGGATGCAATCATCCTTCCCCTTCACTTCACAAGCTTCCACATCCACACCTTTTGTGCTAGGAGGGACACAATCATCTTTTCCTTTCAAGCCCCAAGCTTTAGCATCCACACCATCATTTCAAGGGTCAACGCAATTGTTTCCCTCTTTCACCCAGCAAACCTCTACATCATCTACTCCAGGGGTAGCGCAATCATTCCCCTTTCAAAATCAGCAAACTTCCACATCACCTTTTTCATGGGGAACACAAGCATCCTCTTCATTCTCCCCCCAGCAAGCATCTACCTAGGCACAAGCCCAGCAAAATTCCTTCACCACAGGAATGCCTTCCATGAGTTTTTCCAATCCACCATTCATATCCCAAACTCCCATTACATCTACCTTCCAGGCATCCACTGCAGCACAATTCCCACCTCACACTGGTTCTCGTTGGGGTCTCACTCAAGAAGACATGAAAGCCTTTGGAATACCAACTCACTCTCCTACATCTGTGTTTACAAACCAACAAGCCACCTTCTCACAAGAAGCACAATAGCAACCATCTCAACCTCCACCAGCTTCATCCTTCACAAGCTATCCATTCCCAACACCTAGTGCTTTGTAGCAAATTCCTCCACCTTGGCAGCAAAGTTCCTCCCATTTCACAAGTTATCTTGCCCAGCCACCCTTTTCTTCAAGCTTCCCTACATCAGTTCCACCCTTAAGCAATGCAAGAATGCACTCGACCTATATCCGTCAACCACAGAGCCAAGTTCAGCAAGGACCATCTTATCAACAAGCTGCATCATTCCACTAGCCACCCCCACAACAACCATACTTCCAGTCATAGCAACAAACCCCCATTATTCCCCAACAGCAACAAGTTTCCTCCTATCAGTTACAATAGCAAGTGCTCATCATCCCACAACACCAGCAAGCAGTCCCGTATCCTCCACCGCAATATCCCCCTATGCTACACCAGCAATATCCCCAGCAAACATCACTCCAAAATCCACTCCAATCTACCTATCCCACTGGGCCATCTCCATATCCCACTCCATAATACCCACCTCAAATGGGAGTACTTGCTCAAACACCAATCAATGCTGAGTGGGAAGCCATGAAGAATGCTCTTAAGGAGCTTCAAACCGGTACCAATAGCAAAACCTACAAGTTTGAGGAGGTGTGTCCTTATCCATTTGACTGATCCATTGCTGCTATACCTTTCCCCAAGCACTTTGAGACACCTAAATTTGATAAATATTGGGGGAAAGGAGATCCAGTCAACCATATTAAAGAATTCTATATGGCATGCCAAGAAGTGGCTTACAGTGATAACTATCTCTTATGACTATTCCCCAAAAGCTTGGGAGTAACTATTGTTGAATGGTTCTACAAAATACCATGTGGGACTATCACGACCTTTGCTGAACTTTCTGAGAAGTTCATTGCCCACTATGCCCACAATGTTGTGGATGAGTTGACCTTGTTAGATCTCTACAACTCAAAACAGAAAGAAGGAGAAAGCCTATCAAAATACTTGCAATGATGGCAGAACCTTACCACCAGGTTATCATACCAGCCACCTAAAAAACATTTGACCAAAATCTTTATTGATAATCTGCATCCTAAGCTGTCCCACTTCATGAGGATGAATTGTCTCCAAACCTATCAAGATATCAAGAGCAAGGGGATAGGTATTGAAAAGGCCCTCCTAGATGAAGGCACAATCTGACACTTCAAAAATGATGCCCAAAAACCTAGCAATGATAAATCTTGTTACTAGAATCGTAACAAGAACATTGTTACTGATGGAGCCACTGATACCAATCATGTCCAATTTGTCATGGCTAGTCCTCCATCAACTCTTGCATACCAACAACAACAAGCACTCGTCTATCAGCAACCTCCTCAAGTCCATCAGCAACCCACGCAACAATATCATTCTCAAAATAATCAGCAAAATTATCAGCAGCAAGCCCATCAAGCTTATCAAGGTAATCCAAACAATCAGGTCAATTTCATTAATGTTGCTCCCAAACAACACAAGCCCAGAGCTTAGAACAATCCAAGAAAGACCTTCACACCACTAGGTGAACCTCTAGATGTTATCTTTCACCGAATGGCCAAGGCCAACTTGATCACGTTTCCACCAATCCAGCTAGTTGATGATAACACTCCCAAGCCCAATTGGTACAAAGATCATGAATACTATGATTATCATCATGTCAAAGGACACACTACTTTGAAGTGTATGAGACTCAAAAACTATATCCAAGATCTCATTGATCAAAAAGAGATTCAAGTAGATACACCCGCTCAAGCCTCACCAAATGCTAATTTACAAATCTATCAGAATGTGTTCCCACAACACAATACTGGGAAGAACCAAGCCAATACCAATCATCCCCAGAATCATGGCAAAGGCAAGCAAGAATATCACACTACCACCTACATCAATTATGATAAATTTGTTGGATGTATAACCCAAGTTGAGCCCATAGTCAATGCCATCCATGTCAAAGGAGCGGATCGTCAATGTGTTGTTACTACCCGCAGAGGCCAGATCACTATTGCTAGTGCCCATCCAAGGCTAGTACACAATGCACACAATGCATAGTATAACCTCATAGAACATCTTGGGAACACACCAGCCCAAATATCCATCTTGGACCTTCTCCACACTTCACCTCTCCATCAAGAGATCCTTGACCGAGCTCTCAAAGAAGGACATGTCCCCATAGACATTAACACCACCCAGTTTGAGACCCTTGTGGGACATCTATCCATAGTTGATGCTTTATCCTTCAAAACATCCGACATGCCAGATGTTGCACCTGACCATACTTTCCCTCTCCGCATCGCCGTCATGGTCAAAGACTTTACCATCAAATGGGTCTTAATAGATAATGGCTTGGCCCTGAACTTGTGTACTTTGAAATTCATTCAGCAAATTGGGTTCACACGAGCAAATATAGCACATGAAGTAATCACTATCAAAGCCTATGACAACTTGGAGTGTACCTCTAAAGGTACTATTACTTTTCCTATTCAACTAGGCCTAGCAACACAAGATACCATTTGCCATGTTGTTGATCTTGACCTACCATTCAATATCCTCCTCAGCTGACCATGGATTCATTCCATCAAGGCTATACCATCCACGTACCATCAGTGCATCAAATTTTTGCATCAAGGCACTGAGGTTACCATCCATGCTGATCCCCAACCCTTCGCATACTATCGTGCAATAGAAGCATCAATCCCTCACTCCACTCATTGTCCTGGAACTGACATTGGTACTTCTATTGCCAGCTCATCCCGATCCCATTGCGATCCACAAACCATTCTCACCTCCACCCTCTCTTCCATCAAGATCAATAACTAGGGCTGTGGTGAATATAGCCTACATGATGCATTTTCTGTAGGGGCCCTCCCACGTGATCCACATACTCAAGGGCGCCTGAGTCACCAAAGCAAGCCTATTGAAGAGCATCATGAAATCAATAGAATGGGACCTATGAATTTTGAATCCCATGGCACATTAAACAGTCAAGAAATGGATCTTGACATTAATAGGTGGTTGTACAAAGATCCCCCACCACCTGACACTCAACTCCTTGGCTACTTCAAAGATAAATACCCACAATCACACAAGTACACTACTGAGCAATGGAACTATCAAGGCAGTGGTCTAGGACCACAAGAAGGCGGAAGCAAAGACCCAATTACAACATCCAAAAACCCACAACATCAGGGTCTTGGCTTTAATACCCCTCACCTGCATATACAAGGGCCCAATACCACAACTGGGGGCACCAACATGACTAGCGTTCCCCTCTTGAATAGCCAGGACAACCTCATAGAAATTGAAGATATCCCTAAAGAGAAAGAAATCAGATCCTATGATGATATCTTTGATGATGACACCCTCTTAGGGACTTTTGTCCTCCAACAATTTGCCATCAATCTCATAGAACTTCCCCTCATTCACCCTCAACTCATAGATTGGAACCAACCAAGCATTGCACACATTGATGAGTTCCAAAGCATGGAAGCACTCCTAGAATTCATGGGGGCATCAGGCCCACAATCAGTTCACAATTTAGAGTCAACTCACATCTATAAGCTTGACCTAGAAGGATACTTTGGGGAGGAGGCAAGCTTTAGCTGCAAAAGAGAAATAGGAAAAGTAAAACATGAGTCTTTATGTGAAAACCCTTCTGGGGCACATTCTGATTCTAAAATAGTAAAAATAAAGAGCGTATCTTCTAGTGAAAACTTGGCAATTCAAGCGCTAGAAGATGAAGACTTGCCTCTTCCTCCCATCCAGGATTACAAACCAGAGCAGTCACCTATCATCATAGAAGAAACCAAGCCAGTCAACTTGGGTATAGAGGAATGTCCAAGGATCATCTACATTGCGGCCAACATGACAGAAGGTGAAGAAATGACTTTGATTGCGCTCCTTAGAGAATCAATCATAAATTTTGCATGGTCATATGCACACATGCCTAGGCTTGATCCTAATCTTTTCATCCATCATCTAGCAGTGGATCCTAATGTCAAGCCAGTAAAGTAGAAGCTGAGAAAAATGCATCCAAAAGTTGCCTTATTAGTCAAAGTAGAGCTTGAAAAACTCCTCCAAGCCAAGATTATCAAAGCTATAGATTACTCTGATTGGATCTCTAACATGGTGCCAGTCACAAAACCTTTAGGCGACATTAGAATATGCACAGATTTCAGGGACCTAAACAAGGCATGTCCTAAAGATGATTTCCCACTAAAAAATATAGACATGATTGTAGATCTTACAACAGGTCATGAAATGTTGTCACTAATGGATGGCTTTTCAGGCTACAATCAGATTCATATAGCAGAAGCAGATCAACATAAAACAACATTCACAACTCCATGGGGTACCTTCTACTACAACATGATGCAATTTGGGCTAAAGAATGCGGGAGCCACATATCAGAGAACGATGACAGCAATCTTCCATGACATGATCCACAAGATCTTAGAAGACTATGTGGATGATATTCTTGCAAAATCAAAGACACACCATGAAAACCTTAACATTCTTGAGAGTGTGTTTGATCGCTTGCAGCACTATGGGTTAAAGCTTAATCTAAAGAAATGTGTCTTTGGTGTTACATCTGGAAAGCTTCTAGGTTTCATAGTATCACGACGAGGCATAGAGATCGACCCCAAGAAGGTCAAAGCAATAACAAAAATGCCTCCACCAAGAACACTCAAACAAATCAGAAGCCTACAAGGAAAGCTTCAATCAGTGCGTCGGTTCATTTCTCAACTAGCAGACAAGTGCCAACCTTTTACGCATCTCTTATGCAAAGACACAAGCTTCAAATGGGATCCCATATGTCAGAGAAGCTTTGATAAACTCAAGGAGTATCTAGCCAACTCTCCAATCCTAGTACCACCAGTTCCAGGATGCCCTCTCATACTCTACATCTCGACAACCACTACAGCACTGGGGGCACTCTTAGCTCAGCATGATGATGAAAATGAAGAGAGAGCCATCTACTACATCAGTTGAACTCTCGTCGGCTATGAGCTTAATTACTCACCTATGGAAAAAGCATGCCTCGCAGTGGTCTTTGCCACTCAAAATATTAGACACTACATGCTCAGTCACACAATCAGGCTCATTTCAAAAGTACATCCCCTCAAATATCTGTTATCAAGGACAACTCTCATAGGCCATATGGCAAAATGGGTCATGTTACTTAGCGAGTTTGATATCCAGTACATAGATCAGAAAGAAATCAAAGGGTAAGTCATTGCCGATCAGCTAGCAGAGGCACCACTGGTGGATGCTTATCCCCTATTTATGGAATTCCTTGATGAACACTTATGTATGATCAAAGAATAACCCATGTGGAAGCTATACTTTGATGGCTCCTACATATTACATGGATCAGGGGTAGGAATCCTATTTGTCACACCTCAAGGTGACTACATCCCAAAATCATTCAAGTTGGGATTTTCATGTACCAATAACATTGTAGAATATGAGGCACTCATCTTAGGTCTCAAAACAACCATTCAGTGGAATATCATAGAATTGCAAGTGTTTGGAGATTCACAGTTGATTATCAAGAAAGTCCTAGATGAATATCAGACGAAGGATGACAAGCTGCTACCCTACAAAGAACTAGTGGACAGATTGAAAGAGCATTTCCTAAATCTACAATTCACATAGATACCTAGACTTTAGAACAAAGCAACAGATGCAATGGAAACTATTAGATCTTTGTTAGAAATCCCTCGTGATGCATCACAATATAAATTCCTAGTCGAGCAGCTACATGCACCAGCTTATGAGAACGCCGATGTAGAAATGGTGTGTGTCTTGGTTGGTCCTCAGTCCCCGTGGTACCATGACATCCATGCATATCTAAAGAATGGTATCATATCTCCCCATCTCACCAATAACCAACACCAAAACCTTATTCACAGAGCTCCCCGCTACACTCTTGTAGCCAACACCCTTTATCATCGAGGGTATCACAATATCCTCTCTAGGTGTTTAGATTCAAATGAGGCCATCCTAGCTTTACAAGAGGTCCACACTAGAATTTTTGGTGCCCACACGAGTGGCATGGTTCTAGCTAAGCAGATGCTTCAAGTTGGGTATTATTGGCCAACCATGGAACATGATGCTTGTGAGTTTGTCAGAAAATGTTTACCATGTCAACAGCATGCAAATTTGATTCATGCACCAGCACAAGACTTGCAGCCCATTGCACCACCTTGGCCATTTTCATGTTGGGGCTTTGACCTTGTCGGCTTAATCACTCCCCTTTCCTCAGATGGACACAAGTACATAATAACTACCACAAAGTACTTCACCAAATGGGTTGAAGCAATTCCGCTCACCCTAACTACTGGCATTCAAATATCCAAGTTCATCCTTTACCACATCATTTGTCTCTTTGGCATATCATCTACCATCTTCACAGACCATGGCACACCTTTTGAAAACCAGCATGTGGATGATCTATGTGCCAGACTCCACATCCATCACCATTTCTCTAGTCCATATTTCCCTCAAGGAAATGGCCAGGTTGAGGCAACCAACAAAACTATCTTGAAAATCCTCAAGAAGGTTGTCAATGATTTTGGTCGTGACTGGCACCTCCAAATCAATCCCACCCTTTGGGCCTACCGTACTTCTTATCGCACTCCCATAGGCATCACCCCATATTCCCTTGTATATGGTGTCAAAGCCATTATGTCGATTGAGGTTGAGCTCCCATCATTGCGAGTCTCTATGAAGAACTACACCACTGGTGAAGACTATCGTGTGGCCCATCTCACACAGCTAGACTTGTTAGATGAAAAAAGATAGCAAGCATATGATCACCTGGTTGCATACCAGAATCGACTCAAAAGGAGTTATAACAAGAAGGTTCATCCTAGATAGTTCTAGTTCAGTGACATGGTCCTCAAAGAAAATTAGAAGGTCCAAGCAAATAGAGAAAAGAAAGGCAAGTTTGAGCCTACTTGGCTAGGCCCCTATGTTGTCACAGCATGCTTTGACTCCGATGCCTATTAGCTATCTACACCAGAAGGTGAGCCTTTGAGTGATCCCATCAATATCATACATCTGAAGAGGTTCTATGCCTGAACTAGATCCTACATATTCAGAAAATCCATAAAAATTGGAAAAAATAGAAAAATACAAAAAAAATCAAAAGAAAAAGAAAAAATAAAATAATCATTCAATGGTGAAAACTTGGCAATTCAAGCACCTTGGATAAGTATGTTGGTGAAAACCTGGCAAACAAGCGCCATACATAGTGGACGGAGTCATTATCTATCAAACTCTCATTCCCCCCATCCCATCATCTCAGTCCTTTTTCTACCATCCCCATCCCCATCCACCATCCCCCCACATTCCTCTTTTCATAATCCTCAAGCAAATCCACAATCCCACCTATACCATATCTTGTACCCTATCTTGCACATATCTTGCACATATTTTGTACCATCTCCTGTATATCTTGTATAGCATGATCCTTCCTATATATCCTATATAGTGAGATCTTCTTATCCCCAATCCTGAGCTTCTATCCATATCCATTGTATATCTTTTCCCATCTATTGTACATATCATCCCACCTTGTTGTACATAACCTTGTCAGTCCTCCAATAGTATTTGATTAGAACATCTTGTCCTACCCAACCTTGTACTTCAGCAACATCACTTGTCGACTATTCTTGATCCCAGTGATTATTATTTAACTTCATCATTTGCCCAGCAACCAACAACACTCATTCTCTCATCAATCAGTGGGTCCTTGAGGATGTATCCTTCCTCCTGTCAGACCTAATCTTCCACCAAGCACACCCAGTCTGTGTCGATGTATCCTTCCACACGTTCAGACCAATCTTCCCACCATCCCTCAATCAGTCCCATCAAATCTCTCTCCTTGGCAAAGGATGTCTTTTTGGAGTTCTCATTTTGGTCTTGGATTTTGTTTTTTAGATCTTGTTAATCTTTTATGACTTCTCATTTTTCTCTACTCAAAGTCACCATGATCCTTTATATCATGGTGCACTGCGAATGAGGACAATCTAGGGCAAGGTCTTTTGCTCTTTTGCTTTTGCCTGTGAGTCAGTCATGTGTTTGTGGTTTCTTCAGCATCATTTCCACCATGCCTCCTTCAGGTTTCATGTTTGATGCTGGGGAAACCTTGTGTATCTTTTTAGCATTAGTCCTATGTAACGTTCGTGACAAGGCCTCATGATCCCAGTATCCTTGGCAGGTCTCTCGCATTACTATATTAAACTAGGTTGTGCTCTCCACATTTGCACTTGGAGCTTCCCCCAATCCCTTGCATCCTGTATCATATAGATTAATCTTGCATCTTGCATCTCTCATGTCGCTGCATCCTACATTTTGCATTCCATCTCATCTTGCATTCACTCATCTTTGCTCTTGGAAGCTTGGTTATTTATCTCCCCTTCTTCCTAGGTCCTTCCTTCTCTGTTTCCTTTCGAGAAAATTCCACAACGTTTACTCCTTGCGTTATTTTCTCGAGGGGGCACAACCCCTTATTCCTCTAAATTCTAGCCTTGGGTATCTTATTTTCTTGTCTTTGACGTCATGCCACTTGCGGCATCGCATCAAAGAGGGGTAAAATGTAGACACCTAAAAATCCTTTAGAAAATAAAGTATTTTTATTTTCTGAAAAATCCCTGATGACATCATCATTTTTTAATGTATACACCTAAAAATGGCTTCATTAATTAATTAAATATTTATTATTTAATTACAATTGACTTGACAAATTAATTAAATATTTTATTATTTAATTAATAATTATTTCTTCTATTTATTAAGTAAATTATTCAATTTATTTAATAAATTCACTATAGTCTAATTCTATATCCTAAGTCTTCTAAATAGTCTATTAAAGTGATTTAATTAAATACACAATCACCTAAATATGACTAATTCCCTTAGTCCACTTCATCCACCTAGTCACCTAACACATCACCTTGGCTAAGATAAATAATTATTATTAATTATTTATTCATATTTATCCTCACCCACACATGTCCTATTCTTAAGGGCTATGTGGCCTCATAGGACTTGGTCTCATGACCAATTGTCCTCTCAACAACCAAGTCAAGAGACATTCCCTATTCCTAAGGGGCTTCTCAAGCCACCTCTAAGGGTCAAGGGTGACTCATAGGACACTTGTGCAAAGAGTCCTCATGAGGAAAAGGTCTCTCCCTCTTTCTCTCTTTGGTCTTTGTGAGACACTTGACATGTGTCTTTCCCTTCCACCTTCTTCTCCTCTATGTCAATCTGAGAGGAACATCATCCCTATTCTTTCTCTCACATTCTAACTACATCCCCCTTTCTCTCAACTCCTTCAACCAAGTCAATTCTAGCCCTAGGATCTTCCACCTTTCATTCTCAACTGTAGGATTCTGCCACCTAGGCCTAGATCCTCCAAAACTCTATAAAAGGAGCCTCATTTTCCATTTGAAAGCTAATAGGGTATTTTTGAGAATAAGCATTCAAGCATCCAAGCATTCAAGCATTCAAGCAATCAAGCAACCAAGCATCCATATTATCATCCCATCATTTGCATTTCATCCACCATATTTGCATAATCAAGTTTTAGTTGTGCACTCATTTCATTCAATCTCCACACTTTGGAATCATCTTGAGAAAGAGCTTCATTTGGAAATCTGAGAGCTCAACATCTTCAAGAAATCAAGGCTAGGAGGACAATGGAGACAAGCTGCATTTGTAGGTGAAGGTAAATTGTTAATTTGGTTTCATTTGTTATTGCATTCTTCATTGTAGTTTGCTTATTAGATAGATTTATTAACCTTTTAATTAGTTAATTCATCATTTAGAATAGTATCCAACTAATTTGCATACAGTTAATTAATTATTTATTTAATTAATTTATTTATTTTTATGTCATTAAATCCCTTTACCTTAATTAAAAATATTTAATTAAGGAATCCCTCCCAAAAATGTTTAAATCTTATTTAAAGATTATTTCCTTATTTATTAATTATTTAATTAATAAATTGACCAAAAATCTCAAAATAAATTATTTATTTATTTTTTGCCCAAAACTTGGCTAATTTCCTTAATACCACTAACCTCTTCTACAATCTTCTAATCCTTCTTTAATTTCGATTAAAGACTAATCCCATCATTTCCTAACCCTAATCCCAACTCAAAATATTTAATTAAGACTAAATATTTAATCCTCATATTTATTAAATTCATTTTTAATAAATATTCTTAAACCTAAACCATAGAAATAAATAAATCTTTATTTATTTCCTAAAATCCATATTTATCTTAAGGAAGTTCTAGACTCTTCTAGAAAGTCTTTATCCTTGTCCCCCTAATCCTAATCCTCATCCCCCTCTAACCTTGTCACATTCCTTAAAAAAGGTTAGCCAACTCCTAAGCTTAACCCAAAGTCAACAAACTTCTATAAACTTCTCTTACATGTATTAAATACATTTAAAGTCTCCTTATCCCTCTTACATGCATTTATGATGCATTTAAGAAGCCCCTCACCCCTTTCTTACACCCTTTGACTTTAGGCACATTTCCCAAATTGTGCACATCCCTCCCATTTTTCAACCCAATGCCCTTGTGACACTTGTCACAAGGAGGTGGCCCTGAACTAGCATAATCCATGTACTCCCCTTTGAATGAATCTTGGCCTCTCTTAAGGATTTTGATCCTGGCCACTCATTCCTCCTTCCCAAAAGCTTATAAATACTCCTCATTTCTAAGAGCAAAATACACATTCACCTTTTATTTCAAGCAATGTTATAATGCTAGAATAGCTCTAAATCATTTAGCTTTCATACTAATTGTTAGTTTTAATCATTTTCAAGCATTTTTAGCTCACATCTTAGCATAGAACTAATGGATTAACTTAGTTAAATTCTTGTTTATGCATCATTCTCACATCTATTTTGGGTTCTAAAATCTACTTAATCATACTAGTTGCATAAATCTTGAGTTCTTGAAGCCTTATGGGCAATTTTGGGTGTTCTACCCAATATTGTTCCATTTTTGGGGTGTTCATGAATCTCAATCCATCTTAGCATGCATTAGAATATGCTCCAAGTGCTTAGAGAGCACACCCACATCCCCTTAAGTAAGAGCAAATCAAACAGTGCTTGGGTGCACCTGTTTTAGCTCAATCTAAGGTGGCTTAGCTTAGAGTTTCCTTGTTTTGGTTTGATTTTATGTTAGATTAAAATCTTAATGTTTGATTGATTTGAACCTTTCAAAATAGATACAGGTATCCTCAAAAGCCTTGTCTACACCCACAAATCACCCTTCACAGAATCAACACTTACCTCAATAGAGATAGGTGACAAAATAGGTTCATTTTCAAATACAGGGATCTCTGCCCTAAAATCATTAATATCAATATCCAAAAAACATGTAGTTTCATTATCAATATGTCTCTCAATCATGTGGCATACTCTTGGCTCTCGTTCAATCTTGACAAATTGATCATCAATCTTGAAAGTGGCATAGGACAGATCACACTATAAACTTTCACCCATGGCAGCACTCCATCTTCTAGATAGCAGCATCCCATAATGAGGAGGGATGTCCACCACCAAAACACTTATTGTTAACTCTTTCTCTGGATATGCTATCAGCCTATATGGCATTGCATTGATAGTCCGAATAACTGGTACCTCCCTCTTATCCATTGCACAACATCTTCCTTGGACTATATCAACTTTAAGGCCCAACTTCTCCATGATTTTGAAAGGCATGACAGTATTAGAGGCACCACTATCAATCATACAATTCCTCAACTTCATTCCATTCACAAGAACACTTAAAAAGAATGGATCAATATTTTCAAGGCTGGCATTGACAGAACTGTCCAAATATATAGGGGGAATTTGAGACACAATTCCCTGAGCAGCAACACCTTTTAAAGCTTTATCCTGAGATCCATTGCATGAAACATCATTGTTATGAACATTATCTACCCATGCAATAGATCTATCTTTGTGTTCAGGGATCCTCAACAATAATGACAATGGAACCTTAACTATAATTTGAGACAATACAACTAACATATCAACAGGAGCAGAGGAAGGAATCTCAATCTGCACTGCCTTAGCATCCTTTTGCTTATCTGATACATTAGGTGTATTGGCCACCCTCATTTTTTCAATCTTAGCCATTGTGTTAACTGGCTTCTCAATCTCATTAGAAATTTTTTCAATTCCAACTCCCTTAGGCTCACAATTCTTACCTTTTACATTCTTGAATTTCACCATGTGATCACCTTTTGATTTGTTCTCATTAGTCTCTCTGGAGTTGGTACTCTTTATGAACATTCCTACAGCTTTCTCATTTGTATTCCTTGCCACCATGCCTCTAGTTTGCACTTGGGCAATCATTTATGTAGTAATCCTATCCATCTTTTCTCTAGAAGGTCTTCTTAAATTTACTGGCTCAAAAGAAGAGTTCATGTTACATGTCTTCTTATCAATATCTTCACTATCAGAAAAAACCTCTTGATGAAAAAGGGCCTGATTATGTCTCTTCACATTTATATCTACCTCTTCATCAAAATTAGAATCATCTTCATATCCTAGATATGAAGTAGCCATGTTGCATCCAACATCATCTTGATCTTCTTCTTGATCTATCTCCTCATTGCCACAATCTTGATTTGCAGGCATAGATTGTGCAACTACATAATGCTCTGTAGAATGAGGGGACTGGCATGCAACACACCAAGGTATGTTCTCCATGACATTTATTGAAGCTTTCTATAGAGGGTCAGGGACACCTCTATCATTATTTCCTCTTGCAGCAGGGACAATAGGCTTGCCATCCTTCCATTGGGTGTTGTAGGGGTAGTTTTGCAATCTATTCTACTTATTGAAATTGTTGTTGAACTGAGGCCTTTCATTGGTAGGAGCACTAATGTTCCTATTTGCAGGTGCCTTCAAATCCTTCAATGCATTGAGCACCCTGTCCAATTTATCTTCTTCTTGCCTCCTAGCTCCAACATTCTTATCATTTTCTTTTTTGTATTTTCTGTCCCCAAACAACTTAGGGTCATCTCTCTTTCCACCCAATTTCCCTGATATTTTCATATTATTCTCAATGTTGACAGCAATCCTAAAAGCATCTCTAAGAGTTCTTGGTTCTTTGTCCCTCAACAAATATCCTATATTTCCATCAAATGCATTGAAGTATGTGGTCAGATAGACATTGTCATCTAACCGCATAACTTGGAACAACTTATGCATGCCCTTCTGAAATCTCATGTTGAATTTACCTGTAGACTCATTCTGATTTTTCCTTATGGTATTGAATTCATTCAACATGAAACTATCATTAGGTCTATCACCATACTTCCCTTTGAAACATCTCTCAAAAGAATCCCAAGTATCAATATATTTATTAGGAAGTCTCTTAAACCAATCTTTAGCATCCTCCATTAGAGATTGAACAAACAATTTCATGACTACATCCTCATGCTCTACCTCATAATCATTAAGCATATTAAAAAATAACCTAAGATGCTCCTCACAACTTATAGCATTATTACCAGCAAACTTAGGTACCTTATCTCTTATATCATTTGGAAAAGCATTCGGGTAACCAGGAATTCCATCAAAACTAATCTACCTATAGCCTTTTAGTTGCATAGGTCTTCTTTGAAAACTTGAACTAGTGTTAACCCTAGGATTAACATTTGCATTTACATTTCCATCTACTTGTGCATTTGACTACTGTCTAGGATCAGCACCTATCCTAGCAGATGAAGAAGGAAATAAACTAGTAGCATTACTAAGTAGAACAATAGTAGTCATAGATGGCATACCTAGTTTAGTAGCAGATGGACCAAGAGCATTAGCTGATGAAGCATTCAAGAATTGGATCTTTCTTCTCTTTTCTGGAATGGAAGCTTCAATTTCAGCCCTCTCTAATTCTCTTGCAAGGTCCTCATCTTCTTTTCTTCTTCTTTCTATCTATGTGTCCTTATTTGAATTGGGTGGTGGGACCCCTGGTATTGTCACTAGTTTTCTTGTTTGATGTCCCACCATCTTCTGATTTCCTTTCTCACCAGCGGCAACAGCAAGCCTACTGATCTCATTCCCATCTTTATCTTTAGGAAAAGGAACATAACTTTGCACTTGTCTAACCATAGGGCCCAACTTATCAAATTCATGATCTTGTAGTAAGCGCTCTTGCTCACTCCTCAAAGCCTCAAGATCACCAAAAACATCATGTTGCAAAGTCTTAGGAGCAGAAGAAAGCATCTTGTTTCTCTCCTTCATTTTATTAATTTTTCTAAGGAGAGACTACCTTTCTATCAGAGCATTCACCTTCTCAGCCTCTCTCTCCTCTTGTAACCTCTTATGTATGGCATCCTGTTCTACCATCTATAACCTTAGTGCATTTAAATCATCTGGGTCTACCATAATGTTATCAGAACCTGATGACACATCCATATCAGTAAGATTTTGATATGGGAAGTGAACTTGTCTTGGTCTCATGGGTTCTCTTCTAAAATTATCTTCATCAAGATCTAAATCAATCTCCAAACCCATCTCTCTAGCTTGTTCATCCTGACCTACGGGCAATGGACCCTTGTCTTGAAATATAGCCTCTGGGGTATCATAAAATCTATCTTCAAAGTGACCACCATCTGATCTAGAAACTCTATCTTGTGAACCTTCCTCACTTGAGGAAACATGTGCTGCTCTTCCTCTGGTATTTTTTTGTTCTCTTATGGGAGCACTAGTAGAATCACCATTCCTTTTAATCCAATTCTTCTTCTCCTATCTAGGCAATTGTTCCAAAGTGACCTCTAAATTATTTCTAACAAAGGACATAGTATTCCTCCTCTTGTCCATGATTTACAGTATGACACTAGTTCTAACCTCTTGAGTCGCCACCCACCTAGATGGGAAAAATTTCAACTAAATACAATAGGAAGACAAGAGTGCACTTTGAAAACTTTATCTCTAGACTCTCCCTAGCAAAGTCACCATTTTGTTGGTGACTCAGATGGGTAAATCAATCTGGTCAACAAAAGATTTTGAATATTACAATATAAGCCCAACTAGACATCCTAATAGATATACTACTTCATTGTTGCTCTCCCTAGTAGAGTCGACATTTTGTTGGGAGTTCCCTTTAATCTTCACTTGTAGATTTATACTTTGATGGATAACCTAATATAACTTTGACTCTATCACCACTCCAAAGTCTACAAGGAAGAGGGCCAATTAACAAGGATCAAAAGAGATCCTCCTACACTTTGAGCCTCAATGCTCAGGTGGGTGTTGTGTGCTATAAATGTGTCACACTTCTATGGATCATTACATGCAAGGAAACTCAAGAATGAGCCCTTACAAATCGATCCATAGCTCCCTAGGCATGGAGTGCAAGAGTTTTTAAGAATGCTCTCAGCTAGAGCTATTAAGCCCATAACCTTGCTAGTAAACCATGCAATGGGAGATTCAATGAAGACAAGGGCAAGAATGCCAATATCCTCAAGAATCAAGAATGAAAATGCAATGCAATGCTAACTAGAAATGAGAATGCAAGCTAAGCTATGGAAATGAAAGATGCAAGTATTACAACCCAATCTAATTAATCTATGTGAGCTAATCTAGAGCATAGAAATGAAGCTAATCTAAGAAAGCATAAATATGAAGCTAAGCTAAGAATGCAAGAATGAGATGTAGAATGCAAGAATGCTCCAAATCTTCAAAAGCTCCAAAGTGACCTAGAAATCCTGCAGCATAAAGTTAGCATAAAAAGTTGGGGGTCTAGAATGAAGAAGAGAGCTCTCCTTTTAAAGGAAATGGGAAGGAATGGACCATGGAGATTAAGAGGCAAAATATTTAATCAATGGTGGAGCTTGAAGAGAGAGAAATCCATGTGCACAAATATCTTCCAATGAGAAAATAGAAGTTGACTTTTGTGTCCATATGAGAAAAAAGTGCTTTTTCCCTTTTTATAAAATAAGAATAATGTTTTATTTGTGCAACTTAGGATAAGAGGAAAAGTGAGGGCATTTATTTATTTAAAAGGGGAGGAAATATTATTTTTAAATAAATAAAGACTTAGGATAAGATGGTTAGCCCATAGAAAATAATTGAATAAATGATAGATCTAGGATTTGATCAAGAACAAGCAATTGAGGATTTAGCAAAAGGGGCTAATAGTCTAGGTGACCATTTTTAGGTGTATACAGGTGTACCCTTGACTCACTTCTCTAAAGGAGTCTAAAAATGATATATAACTATGTATTCTTTACTAACTGATTTAATATTTTATCATTTAATGTGTGTGTGTGTGGTTGACAACAATAAATTGCCTCCAGAGGATGGACCAGTGCCTTAACCTAAGGCAAAGAGTCACCCAATTACATACATCAACTGAATACCTTAATTCAAACACAACTGAATCTAGGATAAGTGATTTGCCTATTACCCCTCTCCCTCAGACACAAGGACATCAGATTCTTTCTTGGTTGCAAATTCACTAAACCCACCTAAAAGACTTTAATCCTAACTTTGTTAGGAACTCAGAGATGACTTCACAATACTCTTTGTTTACCATATGCTAATACACTTTGTGACACTAACATATATGAGCTTAGAATTGAAATAAGAAGACATACACAAATACATCATTGGGACTCAATAACATTCTCATTAATATATTCAAAATCAATATACAATCAGAACAACACAAAGATAGGAAAAGATACAAAATCTAGCTCCTATATCAGTAAAACACCATGAACAACCAGCTGGGACCAAAGAAAGGTTTGGAACCCGCACTAAGTCAAAAATTCTACACTATATACCTCCTAGTTACCTTGGAATCCTCAAAGAGGATGCATCAAGCTTCGGGTGACTAGGGTTAGGGTTTCAACCACTAAACCCACTAGAAACGGTCACAAAATTTATTACAGAGGGAGAAACCTAGGAAACTAGCAGAAAGAAAATCTCAAAGTGATCCATAATCATGATAAATTCTCTAAGAAGGTACTGAGAACCACAAAGACATCCAAAATGTCAACCCTTTCAGTCACCTATAACACACCTCAAGCATAAAACTGCATAGTACAAACCCCTTCAGACGATCATGGCACACCCTGGACCACATAGCAATAGTAAGCACCACCAAACCAATCGAAATTAGCTGTTAAAACCATAAATTTTGGTACTTCCTATTGCTAGAAACCATTCAAAAATTTGAATTTGAATGATAATGGTCATTTCCAAGATGCCAGTGGCAAATCGGTGGTCTAAATTTAAAATCAAGCTAACTTTAAGTCGTGGCCGTTAGATTCTCCCTTTTCATGGTCTTTTATGATTTAACCCTACAAGGAATCCTAGTTTACATTTAGCGATCATGCAACAATGCTTTTTCTATTCACAGAAAGAATACCTAACTCACCATTTAACCCCATGAATTGGTAACAAAAGGAAACACCTGACCTTGGTCCCGCGTTTGGTGAATTGGTGACAAGAGGCTTTCGTCAGTTCGTAAAGAACTTTATCTATCTACCAGAAAATTTAACGATTCCACGAATGCTTGTTCACAGGATCGCCAGTCGATTTAGAATATCATCACCTCACTCAGCGAATGAGCGAAAAGCATTAAAAATTATCGGAACCGCCAAACATTTTGTCAGAACCTCTAAGACCTTTGACTCCACATGGGCCTACATGAAAACCTACCACATGTCACCACATCATTCGCTGTAATTGCTCGATCACCACTGACAAAGGACCCACCGCAAAGCTTTTTCCCTTTAGTGAAGATTGACGGCTGTCGCCATACCGCTGACATATCCATCGTGCAACTCTGATCAATGGTATCATGACAACCGTCAAATCTTGCAACCTATTAACTCCTCTGAGACCAGTGGACCCATTGACAAGTCCACCTCAGCACACCTAGACCAATCACAGTTTGCCAACTAAGAATACGTAGCAGTGGACCTGCCTAAAGAAAAGGCTACGTCACTCAACAGAATCAATGGTCATCTCAAAATCTCATACATCTGACACATCCCTTGCGAAGACACGCCCACCATCGATCCTCTAACAAGACTAAGACCCTGTGACACACCAAAAGCTATGGTCCCATTGATAGGATTCCACCTCATACTACATGGACCAATAAAAAACCTCAAAATTAGAATACCTGGCAAGTGGACCCACATGAGAAAAAGGCTACGTCATACAAAGAATCGATGGCCGTCTCAAAATCTTATGCGTCTAACACATCGCTTGAGAACATTCACCCACCGTTAGATGGAGATGGTGTCAGAGCTAGGCCAAGGGAAAAAAAAGGCTGCTGAAACATAGGAAAATATTAAAGCATGACTTAGGGAAAATATTTCGGCAGGGAACTATAGGGCTCAGGAAAAATTAAAACATAGGCACTTAGGAAATATAAAGGAGACCCCACTAACACATGAAGAACCTAACCAAATGACAAAAAGTAAACCCATTTAAATAGCACATGCAAATAAAAGGTTTTAAGTGGCCCAAAAAGTTAACTTGAAATTATAACAAGGCTAGGGTTAAAACAAAGGGTTTTTTGCACCAACGGCTAGTTTTTTTGAATTTTTGAACCAAGGGTTTGTGTCAGGGACCTAAAAATAACTGCAGGGACCAGGGGAAAAGGGCTAGAGCCATGAAATTTTTTCAGGGTGCTAATAGGAACCACACCATGGTTAGCAATGGTTGTCACTGCTTTAATCTCCCTAGGAAATGTCAAAGGAACCCCAATGGGCTAGCCATCCTATGATGGTTACATGGTACCTTATTTCCTCATAACAAACCCAAATATATCTACAAGTTTCTCACTGATAAACATGACATTCTTGACCATATTAATTCTACATGCAGACTCTCCTTTGATCCCCCTACTTGGTCCAAACATCTCATGCATCTCTAGCACATACTTTTGGAGCCTAAGATCCTTTGTTTCATGTGGTGTCTCCTACTGCACTAGAAGAGGGAGAAGTTGACTTTCACTTTATGTCTCTACCACCAAAAGATTATTCTATCCTCATCAAATATATTGTCGAAGTGAACCTTGGAACATATAAGGACCCTAAGATCACCTTTATAGAAGCATCTCTGAATGACAAACAGAAAGCCAACATGACTACATTTCTCTGAAAAGAATAGAATTTAACTTTTCATGGACTTACAAGGATATGCCTAGACTCAACCCTAAGTTAGGCATACATCATCTTGCAATAGACACTAAAGTAAAGCATGCCAAACAAATGTTGCACAAGATGCATCCACAAGTGGCACTATCAGTGAAAGAAGAATTACAAACGATGCTCAATGTTGAGTTTATCAGACCTGTAGATTATTTTGAATGGGTATCCAATATTGTTCCAATAGGTAAGGATACTAGGGGTGTCCACGTCTATTTAGACTTTAGAGACTTAAACCTGGCATGTATAAAGAATGATTTTCAACTACCCAACATAGACATCATAGTAGATTTGATGACATGACATGGGACACTATCTCTTATGGATGAAGTTTTCAGTTACAATCAAATTAGAATTATAATATAATACCATCACAAGACAATATTCACCAGTCCTTGGAGTACTTTCTATTATCAATTCATTCCCTTTGGTCTAAAAAATGCTAGAGCCACCTATCAATGTGCTATGATGACTATCTTTCATGACCTCCTGCATAATATCATGGAAGACTATGTTGATTATATCCTAGGAAAATTAAAGATGAGATAATCATACATCATCATCCTCATGAAAATATTTGATAGATTAGAGAAATACAAGGTTTAGTTGAACTCCAAGAAGTGTCTTTGGTTTATAATCATGAAATTTACTAGGCTGCATTGCATCCTACAAAGTAATTGAGTAGATTTGGGACGTCCACCAGTGTATTTACATCACCCCTTTTCTCCAAAATAGCCTATAATGAGGCCTTAGGGTTACTAGGGTCAATGGGACCCGTTGTCTTAAGAATAAACTTCTTCATAGCTTCATTCTGTTCCATTAATTCTTTTATCTTCTCTTCATCCTTATCCATGAAGCCTAGAGCATGTTTCAACCCAAGGGTAGCGAGAGTTTTACTCCCTTCTCTAGTTGGCTCTCCCAAATCTTCTTCCTCCAATGCATATTTGTCTAGGGTGACTTCAATCATACTGATACTCATTGTAGAGACACCCACTTGAGCCTTCCATCTTCCCGCTTGGTCCTATGTTACATATGAAAGGTTCCTTGCTTGGGTAATAGATCCCTCTTGATGGAACGCTCACCCTAATGATGCCATATATGTTTCATCATTAGTATACACCCTTGTTCTTGGCTGAATTTCCTTGGTGAACCAAGTGGGCTTTGAAAAGGCATTGATGGGCTCATAAGGGACTGCTAGAGTTGAGGTAGTTTCTGGGCATTCTATCTCCATGTTCTCATGACTCTCCTCCTTCCATTTCTTTCTCTTCCATCACATTCAACTCTTCTTCATCATTTTTCTGTTCTTCTTCTTCAACCTATTTCTTTGACCCATCTTGTCCTTCTGATAGAATCTCACCAACTGCCTATGCTTCCTTATCTAGATCTTGAGGCCCTTGTGCCATTATTTCAGTGTGGACTAGTGGTGGAATGGGAGCTTCAAAAGGAGGGTTTTGCATGGGAAGAGTAGGAGCAATAGGGGGAGTTGGTGAAGGCATTGCAGAGGAGGCAGAGTTGGCATGGGAATATGAGCAGGTGAAGGTTGTGGTGGCAATGGAGTAGTCTGAACCGGAGGTGGAAGTGGAGTGGTAGGTGGTGTTGGATGTGGAGGCGGAGGTGGAATTGAATGTGAAATCGAGGGAATTTTTATTGCTATATCCTCCTCAGAGGTGACACCTATAGAGTAATCCCTTCCTAAATCTGTAGTCTCCTAAATTTAAGTCGCGACTTCCTCAACTAATTCCTAAGAGCCTCACAAGACTTCCTCTCCCACTTTACCAAGAGGACTAGTGAACTGTATAGGGAAGGAATCAAAAGACAAGGACTATCCTGTAGTTGGGGCCTCTTTCTCAGATTCTTTGAAACCATGAAGCTCCTCAAAGTTAGAGATGTCAAATTCATCATATCCTAGAGCATCCAGATTTACCAGTTCCCCTTGGGTTCCTCCTTCAGCATCTTCTTGTGGGCCATCTTCCAGTACCCTCCTTCTCTTTAGGAATCTTGTAGACCGGGTTCTTCTACTTAGGGGAAATTGATCCTCCTCATCTTCATCTTCCTCTAAAAGGGTATTCGTATGAGTGGGCTTCAAGTCTTTCTTCCTTTTGTACACATGCCCTTTTATCACCCCAGCCGGCCTAGGTCCCATTACCTTGAATTTAGGTGCCTTCTTTGGTGCACTTGGAGGTTCAGGACCATTGGAAGAAGGAACATCTGGAGGTGCTATGCTTCTTGTCATTCTAGTTTTGGGTTTCTTTGAGTGGGTAGTCGAGCCATATGTCGTATGGCGCTCATGTTTATACACCATCTTTGGCTTCTGTGGTGCAGCCTCTTTGAACTATGGCATCAACACCTTCTCCCCTTTCTTCTTCTTTTCCTTGGAGGGCTAAGTTGGTTGTTATTTCATTGACACAGGGTCCATAGGAAAAGGATGAGTGATCCACACTTTAGTCACCTTGATGACATGTCTTGCCTTGAATTTTATATCATCATTTTTATCCCTATTGACCTCTGCATTCAAGATGGCCCTAGTGTATACTTTATCCAAATTATAAATAGGGTCCAAGACATCCTCAGAGTCAACTCCCTTCACCTTTAGGGGGATCTTCAGTAGTAGAGTATTCTGTGCCAGCTCCAAGTTCATCTGAAAATAGTCACTGATTTTGACCTCATAGTCATCCAGGCAGTTTATCCAATGGTCCTCGATGTGGGGCTTGTGTACATAATGCCTTCCCATTATGTGACTATATATACCAATTGGATCAAATCAGGTCCTTATGAGGTTGTAACTTTGTAGTGGGAATTCATCCCATTCGAAGGACAAGGACTTACAGATCTTCATATCTTGTACAAAGTGGGGCCCTATGGAAATTGGAAAGTCCCAAAAGTGCTTCTTATTGTGCTAGATGTGTTCATGGGCATCTAACAGTTGTCTAGCCATCTCCAACAAGATTAACCTATCATATGGATATCTTGGCAACTTCTTAGGAGTCAGGGTGCATCCTGCCACCTGAATATATGTAAAAGTCTTGAATTGAAATAAAATGCCCCAAGGGCCTTCACCTTTGCAACAACCTATGTTGACATCCTTTTGGCATAGTCTCCCTCTATGGAGTGTATGATAGCAAACACAAAAGTGTCATTGACAATGTGGAAATCAAGACTATTATGTGTGTAGTATTCCTTCCGAACCAATTGTGGGTATACTGTGAATGACCATGCATTCTAATCATCCATAGCCCCAAATTTCACTAATCCCGAGTACACCGCTCTTGCAGCCAATAATTACACAACATAGGATGTCATGTAGAAGTGTGGATCACTCTTTATTGTGATCAGCTACTAATCCAAGTTATCACTGAGGATGGTGGCCCAATCAAATCTTTCCTGCCTCTCCTTTATCTTTTCAATAAGAAGGATCATCCATGGCTCCAGTTGTAAAAACTTTGGCAATCCATACACCCGATTGATCATGGTGATGGCTTCTTGGACGTCCTCTTTCATGTGTCCTCACTAGTACATTTGACCTTAAATTTTGACTAAATAATTCAACCATCAAATAAAAATGTTTAGGTTGGTCACATTATAGAAGGAAAACTTTTGTTTTTTTTTAATACATGCCCGTGTTGGTCTAAATTTCAACTAACATTGTGTTGGTCAAAATTGAGACCAACATGGGCATAACTTAAAGTAAAAAAAAAAGGTTTGAAACTTCATTTCAGCACGTGTGAAGGAGGTAGAAGCTAGAACAGGGTAGAAGCAAAGGAGGTATGTGCTTTGATCTTTGTTCTTTGATGGATGGCCACAACTTGTTTTATAGTTTAATTTATGTGCACTTAGTTCCAAAACCCTAATCTTTGCATTGACTAGAAGCATTTCTCTGAACAAATATTGTCTTGCCTCATCTATGAATTCACATTTCCTTGAAGCATTTATCAATTGGTCCATAAGCCTTGTCTGTGTTAACATTTTTCACTACCTTTCAGCCTCTTTAACAGATCGATTTTATACATATTTTCAAGACTCCCTCCGATACTGACAATGTTAATGTTGAGGTGAGCTTACTTAAATGGTGCAACTCTACCCAATGAAACCCATCAGGATAATTTTTGTGACAGAGGGCAGCCGGTAATAATTGTTTTATGGAGCATTGAATGTGAGAAGCATAAGTGAAAGGCTTGATTGTGACACGACAATGACAATGTCTCAAGCTTTTAGGGCCTGTTTGGGTGCTGGAATACCAAATGCCAGATATAGTCAATTCTGGAAGATGCTACAATTTTGGAAGATACAAATCCTGAAAATGATTTCTGAAATATGGGATGACCCATTTGGTCATTTTCCCTTTCTTGCAAAATCCCTCCTCTCTCATCCTTTTCTAGATAACTATGATGTGTAACTTTTTTTATTAAGAGTTTGTAAACCTAGGAAAGTAATGGGTGTAGGAGATCACATTTGTGATGTAACGTTGAGTCTGGGAGTCAGAATTGGTATAATCAAACAATATAATGGCTAACTCTTGACTTCAATCTAGTTCGATCTATTTCTAATAGTACCATTCCCTGCCCATTTGGCCTCTAGGGATAGTTTTCAATGCTCAAAGAATTCAACAATCAAGTTTTTTTTTTTGAGTATTTGATTTTATTTTTTTTTATTTTTTTTAAATGCCAATAGTTATTCTAAAATAGGAAATTTTGGAGTGAAAGGATGTCAGCTAGATTTGTGTGAATATATGTGAAATCTGCACTTTAGAGAATACAATTTATTTTCATATCGATTATCAATTTAATCAACAAAAGATTTTCCATCTATCTTATAAGTGTTGATTTTATAATCTTTATCTTCACTCTAGTGGTATCAACTCAATGAAACCACTTACATGCTTAACTTGAAAGTGTTAAGCTTACATAATTAAGGCTATCCATAGAATTAGACAAGTAAGCCTCAAGGGTTTACTTCTGATGACCTTGCCTAAGTATCCTGATCTCATGGGATGCCAAAGGCTTCATAGTTCACACTTAGAAGAGGTTTATTAATTTGATCTCTCCTTAAACCATGACTATTAGTTAAGTGAATCTATTGACTTAGCTCCATTACAACAAAATAATAGTAAAGCCATCAAGTGTTAGTTTCATACTTAACATTACCTATAATTAGTGTACAATATACACATAAACAAAATGGTCATATAAAAAATCACACACCTAGTGATTGTCTTGAGCATACATCATATATACATAAGGGACTAGCTCATATGCATCATAGGTACACAAGTTGCATAGCTATGTTGTACATCATGTACACAGTGAGTAGATCCAAGATATATCACAAATATGTAATGAATGGCTCACAAAAGCATCACAAAGATAATAATGGTTGGCTCATACATGAACCATAAATAAAATAATGATTGGCTCATATACAATGATTAACTTTCTCTTGTATAGTCCATCATAGAGAGAGAGAATGTCAGTGCATTATGCACTACACTATGAGTCTCACTCCTTTCCCTAGTCTTTTGCACCAATAAATACTTGCAAAGAAGATTTGGTACATCCCATACTACACCAGGGGTCTTTTGTCAACCCAACAAGGTCAACTATACCATTAAGCAATCTGAAAAGGGGTTCAATGCATTCCACACTACACTATGGATTCATCCTCGATCCCAAATATTTCCACAAATAGCGAACTATTCTAGCCCAATGGATATTGACTTCAATTGTCTAAAGGGCATTGCTAACAAGTATGTACAAGCAGGAAGAAGCATCTTTTGATATTTTCATCTATCTTCTTCACAATCTCAGATAATACTTGGCATCAATTGCACCCATGCTATATGTGATTTTTAGTTAACACTCCTGATACAATGGTTAGCTTCAATTGCCACTACATGCACGGTAAGGTAACTACCTGTATAGTTGTTATCATATGAAAGCTTGGATAGTCCCTATAAATCCTTCACCATCATGAGCCAAGTTTATGTTGGCTAATCTAAAGGATAGAATACTAGCTCTAGACATCTTTCATTGGCACAATCCAATGAAAACCAACTAGCTATTAACATATCATAACCATGATATTTATTGGAAAAATCACCTCTATGAACCAAGTGAATGCCAACCACTCCCTCATAGTAGCCTAGATATTGATTATTGGCATAGTCTAATGACTGTCTGTCACTTCATAAATATCCTATAGTTCACACTTGTGAGGGTTAAATACATAACTAGATTTATATTATTGAACAAATGGATAAGTATAACAAGATCAGCAGATTTAGGAGTCAATAAACAAATTCCTATGTGTTTGGGGTTAAGTTTCACAAACATGTAATGATCACATAGAAACAACACAAGATGCCCTCAACTCAACATGTACCCAAGTATGCATATACTGACTATAAGTTAGTCAACCAAATCACTTCTTTATTTTGTTGATCATATGCACATTAAGTATTAAATACAAGCTATCCAATAAATAAAAATGTATTAAATACAATCTATAAGTCTTAACTCTTTCATAACCTTATAACACCTAGTTTGGCTTCACCTAAAGCGTACATAAGAGGGAAGATAAAATAGTTTCTCTAAAAGGAATAACCCCACTTCGTAGACTTAACCCCTTAGAACCTCCCCTACAGACTTAAGGTCATAAGGGCATCCTTCACCCAAGGACCACCTATGTACTCACTTCCAAACTGATCAAATTCAAACATAGTTCTCCTCACAATGTTTCTCAAGAATACCTACACACAAGTTCCAAGGATTCATCATACTGAACTAAGTGTTAGGGTTATTACTCAACACAAAGTTACCTTAGTTCACAAAACACATAGGCAAGTAGTTAAACTAGAAATTCATACAATATGTTCAGAAGGGAGGTTCTTATACATAAAAGGTCAATGGATATCTTGTAGTCATATAATGAATTTACTCTATCATTCAACCCTTGGAATTCCTCCCTCTTTTTTGGCTTGGATGACAATCCATAACCTAATAAGTAGGAAATATTTTCCACAGCAAATCAAATTGTGATATTGCTATTAGGATTCAACTGTGTTTTTTTTTCCATAACCTATCCAAAAGGTATTCCTTTGGTATAGTTTGGAAGAATACATTGATAAAATGTAACTATTACATATGTTCTCGTCTCCCACCTTTTTCATGAAGTTTATTGATATTGCTCCCCAATAAATTCATTTCCCTCTTTTTTCTAGCTCACACTACTTCCATTCATGTGAAAAAATGGATGAAAAGAATGGAAGAGGACAAGATTCTCACATCATGTTTAGTACATAGCCATACTATATAAACAAACCCTCTCCCCTACTAGGTGTGTGTATCTTTGTATGTGTATTTGGGTACAAATAGTTCTTTTATATCTTGGCCTTGTTCCATTTCTGTTAGGTGGACCAAATGAAAGTCTTTCCAACACAACAATTTATGTGCTTCTCATTGCAACCTACATGATCCGCATAACATCAAAAGTGTCTGTGTGATTTTCTTAGTTTCTTCGACAATTTTCCTTCTATTTTGATTAGGAGATGATGGGAGTCTTTCTCGTTGATGCATATGTTCCAATTAACTTGTTTGATTCATTTTCTTTGCATCTTGTGTCAAACAACTCAAGCGATAAAATTTAGAAGCATTTATTCTATTAGGTAATCACCATCCTTTTCTCCTATAGAACATACTCTGCAAGTGCAAATTTGTCCATGTATTGATTCCTCATTATATGGTTGGAGTTCCTTATCAGTAGCACTTTGAGGTTCAACTTGTTGGTCGAGCTGAATATATAATTGGAATGTTTTCAGTTATAGACAAATTTAAACCCTTGGTTATGCCATTCAATTCCACTTTCCCATCTTCAGAAGCTCTCACATGTCATGAGAGCTCCTACATCAT
The DNA here is from genome assembly GCA_027943335.1 of Chamaecyparis obtusa. Lineage (NCBI taxonomy): Eukaryota > Viridiplantae > Streptophyta > Pinopsida > Cupressales > Cupressaceae > Chamaecyparis > Chamaecyparis obtusa. The sequence continues at coordinate 4,152,375 of BSBK01000614.1, forward strand.
ATGCACAGGGAAATATGCCAAAAAATATATTAGAAATTGAATACTTGAGCAACAATCTATTTGATAATAATGTGCATGACATTGCAATGTAGCCTCTTAATTGTGCCAAAGATCATACACCGTATGATGAAGCCCTTGATGTGCATCGTACTATTGATGGAGGTGCTCATTTTCTATTTAAAACTAATTATGTAATTATTAATACAATTTAACATCTTAAATTGAACTTGGTGTAACCTTTTTGTGTATATTTTAGAGGATGCAAAATCATGTCATGCTGAATGAGTGTCGGAGGATGTTCAGACTGATCACCATGTAGATCATGTGGCACATTTAGGTAAAGAAAATCTATATATGTTTTGTTCTTTTAAATTAATTTTTTGATTTATAGTTCTTTTACTTAAATAAATACTTGTAATTCACTAATATAAAATGGTGTGAATTTAACTCATGAAGTGGTTGTTATTGTAGCGGACCCCCCTTTGGCACATCGGCCTCGTGTTCCTGAATAGATGAGGAGGAGAAATGCATTGGAATTAGAATCAGTAGAGGAGGGGAATGATGAGGACATTGATCTTCCTCTTAAAAATTACATGATTAAAAAAAACAGCAAGAAACCCAAAAAGAAATGATTATAATTAACATTTTTTGCTAATGAAAGAACATTGTCTTAATAGATGTAATTTTGTACTAGTAATGTTGATGAATGATGTGTTAATGAATTCTTCATGAATGTTGTGTGTTAATGAATTTTATGTGTTAATGAATTATTCATGAATGTTGTGTGTTAATGAATTTTGTGTTAATGAATTATTCATGAATGTTGTGTGCTAATGAATTTTATGTGTTAATGAATGTTATCATGTGATTATAATGATTGAATGTTATATTTCAAAATGGATGAATGAATGTTATTAAATGTTAATGGGGAATTTAGAGTGATGTTAGGGGGGGAGGGGCCAATGAGCTTCCACCTTCACGTGGTTGGCCTTGTTTAGTAGAGAATATTAAACTATTCTTGAAACCAAGTGAAGCTCAAACTTTAAAGATAAGCTTAGAGTTAATAGTGACAACCAATTAGCAAGTCGAAATGAAGTTCTTTGTTATAGGTACCTTTTTAGTTTTTAAAGCACAATGTCATGTTTTAATATTGTGTAGTTTTTTTTCTTATGTCAAAGTATTCTTTTACTATAAGAACATAATTTATGACCATTTTAGTAACTATTCTAACATCGCTTTATGACAAATCCTGTTTTGGCAAAGATGGCAATAAGTGGTGCTGTCTATTCCTTGGGAGATTGGATTGCATAGGTCTATATCTCAAAATCATTTGCATGTGGCAGAAATGCATACTTACAACCATTTCATTCTACATTTAAAAACATTGATGACACTCTAGACACAAAATAATGCTCATGTTGTTGACTTGACAGTGCTATGAAGGCAAACCAATTTTTTAATTTGATCAAACCTAGATGTTTAGATCTGGTCTCCTTGGATTTAGTCTTCATGGTTCTTTGTCTCATTATTACTATCATCCTAGTGAGGTAACACCTTTGCCTTCTTTCTTAGTCTCTTACAGTTCATACTTGTTTAATTTGAATAATTTTTGAGCTCCTTGCAAAAAGGGTATGACAAACAAATATGGTTATACAGGCTCTATTTCCTTTCTAGGATTGGTGGGTGGTGCCTACAAAAGTGGCCTTTGATCAAACTATCAAAATTAATGCCATATGTTGCTTACATTTGATTAATTTTCCATATTAATTACAACTCTCTTCAGTTGTATTAGAAACTTTTGCCTTAAGCATGTGTGATGCAAACCTGTAACACCTCTTTTTTCCATATGTAATCATGATGCTCTATTTCTTGGTAGTTGTGACTCTTAATGATTAAACCATCTCTTGATCATGTTATTGCACTTGATATATGACTATTTCATGTAGGTGCCTTGGTTTTGGGGCCAAGCTTTTGGGGCTTGGCAATATCATATGTTAGGATTGTATCTACAATGAGCATGGATTGTAATCTTTGGAGCTGCGATATTCCTTCAAACATTATTTGTGCATTACTAATTAATGTTTGTCTTATTTGCATCTATTTATTATTGACATTCTTCTTGATGAATTGGTTTCTAGGTTGGGAGTCCACTGGTAGATCCATATCTTGCATTTGTAGCCAGTATGAATGGCTTAGCGGGGCCTCTCCATGGTTTAGCAAATCAGGTATAAAATATATGTCTGCTATTGCAATGAATATTGATGAAAATAAGATCATTTTTATATACTTAAGTGGCGAGGGATAAAAATAAGTTCCATATTTGTTGAAATTGGAAGGGAAGCAACAAAATTCTTACTGCCTAGTTCATTTCATAGGTTTTGGAGGTTCATTTGTCCCTATTAGACTCTCTTTGATTTTTGATGTGCATCCATTTTTAAGGAGTGGAACCTAGTAATGTCCTCTTTCAGGTACATTTATTTGGGTGCATATTTCTTAATTGCATTCCAACTTTTTTGGATTGCTTCTCAGATTTCATAGCAAAAGGCCCACAAAAGTAACACTGGTGTATGCCCAATCATTTTGGATAAAACAATCTACAACACCATTGACACCTCTAGCCTTTCCATGCATCATTTTTTTTCTATGCTCTAACTTAATAATTTTATATGTTGTCAAAACAATATCATAATCAAAAAAATTTGTAATATCTTTACATCTATTAGCACCATGATAAACTAGAACTTTAGTGCTTCCTTCACTTGTGAACCTTGCAATCTCATTTCTCCATTAGATAACTTCTACCATTGGACAAACAACAAGTGTGGTTTTAATCTGAGGCAGAACCTTAGATTTGCTACTGGACCCCACTTCAATGTTTGACACCTTAGATGAGTTCGCAGTAAGAGGTGCCTTTAGTCAAAGTGTCATAGTTTCAGTGGACCAATACCATCTGAACTGGGGAATCTAACTAATCTTAGTTTTTTGTGAGATTATAACTTTTCCATACATACCATTGACACTTTTTCTATCTAATCTACAACAAAAATTTGGATTTTCACTGATATTATATTTGATTCTTCTTAGGGCTCTGAACTCCAATAAGTTTACAAGCCCAATTCCTCCTACTCTGGGTAAGTCAGTCAATCTGGCATGGCTTGATTTTGCAGACTATCAACTCAGTGGGAGTATTCCTATCTCTAATGATGCTCAATCTGGATTAGACCAACTTGTTAATGCAAATCACTTGTAAGTAATAATTTATTACAATGTATTTAAATGAGTGCTGATGTTTTAGAAATGAGTATTCTTTGTAAAGAATTTTCAAATCTCTTCAAAATCTATTTTATCTTTAATAAAAAATAATCTATTTACTATAAACTATAAAATTATAGTTTATAACAAAGTGTTGTAAAATATTACTAATGGTTAAACCCAGCTGCTGAAATATTGCTTGTGGTTTTTGAAGCCACTTCAACCTAAACAAACTTTCAGGCCAAATTTCAGCTAAACTCTTCAGTGAGAACATGACTATGTTACACTTGTGAGTACAAAAAATTTGTTTGTTTTCTCATATGTTATGATCTTCAGCATGTGATATAGATATTGTCTGTGCTAAGCACTGTTTATTACCATCTACAGACTATTTGACAGTAATGAATTTGAAGGAGGGATCCCCAATACTTTGGGACTAGTACCCAATTTGAGGGTTGTGTGAGTATCAGTCATTTTAATTCTATTTTGTTCTTGCTATGCTCTATTTATGGGCTTCATGGCTGCTTCACAGACCTAAATTTTATGGTTGCCTGTTTAATTACTTTATTGGTAATATTGTTGGGCAATAGGAGGCTTGACAGAAACTAGATGTCAGGTTTGATTCCCACTAAAGTCAGCCAGATAGTAAACCTCGAAGAGTTGTAAGAGTCTTGTCCTGGGTTTAGGATTTTATAGAATGTAATTAAATGTTTATGTGGTTATCTAATTGAAAACTTCAATTTGTGATATTTTATAAATTGATATAAAGAGTTGTAATTTTATGAATTATATAAAAATGATGTCAAAGAATTGTAATTTAATTGATTGACTATTTTTTTTTAATTATATTTAGAAAACAATTAACAGACTATCAAGAAGATAAAAGAACCACACAGAAACCAGTCCTAATCAAATCAGAACAAGATAGAGGCAATGAACTCTCTGTCTACAGCCACAAACATAGCAAAAACTCTTAAAGGAAAAGAGTAGGATTAAATTCTGAACTTCAAGACTGTTTGAAATACAGGGTATTCTCTTCATGGAGTTTAGTCTCATTCACATGATTCTTAACCTTCATATTTTTTTTGGGGCCCCTGCAAATGAGAATATAAAGACAATGAATTGAGTTAGTTAGCTAAAATTTGGATTATATTCATAAATACTAGTTTAACATCAAACATTGAGAAGTATCTATTTTACAAAAGTTGTATAAGGCATGATCATATTGAGCATTTAGATTATAGATTGATGAATCATTGGCTTAATTGTAAATATCAGGGGTTTTTTATAGAATTAAACATCAAGGGGTTTCTATTTTAGGAAAATCGGATGAATCATTGACTTAGCATTAAACATTGAGGAATATCTATTCCACTAAAGTCAATGGTACATGATCATATTGAGAATTTGGATTATACATTGACCAATTATTAGCTTAACTTAACATTCAAGGATATCTATTCTATCAAAATTATATGGGACATTATTCTTTTAGAGAGTCAAGAAACCTCCATCCAACAAGATTTGATTCTTGGTAGACTCTTTCTTAATCATTCATCTCCTCCGATATTTCTTTTTTTTTTTAATGATATAAACAATGATCATGATCATCCTTATTCTTTTAAACAATTTTAAAAAATACATAGGAAATTTTCCTTATTGTATATAGATGGTCCTACATACATCAAACACTACTAGTTACAAAATGTCACGTCATCTTATACATTCCACTAACCTATTATAAAAAAGTGCTAGAATACAAACTGCCCTTGTCAACTTAAGTAGTAAACCAGTCTATTATGAGAGAGGGAAAACTACATTACAAGCCCCAATAATATAGAACTTTATCTATGTTGAGTGAACCAAAAAACAAAGAAACTAAATCTCCACCTAACCTTTGGAGATATCAAAGTCTAGGGAACTAAACCATGCAATGTCATTTGTCAAAAATCAATTTATGTGCTACTGCCAAGAAAATGAAAGGGTTTGTGACATTGGATTTCCACAATCTATGAGATTAATGTTGTTTGATTGTGTGAGATTTTTTATCATCAACATTTCAGATCACATTCCATGATCTATCATGCTATTAAAAAGGTGAGAGTTGGATCACTGAGTGTGATCTATGAGTTTGATTATAAAAATATTACCTAATCAAAATCAGAAACAACACATTAAATAAAAGAGTGTCAAAACTAACAAGTAAACCAACTCATTCTTACAAATGAGTCATAGCCTTTATTTATTATAAAGATATATGTAACACAAAAACAAACAAGCTAAGATGTAGCTCCATTACTCTTTTAACCTAACTTTAGCCACTTATTCTAGTTTAAATATAATAACTAAATTTTTCCTTTTAATTATAATCTAATAAAAGTAAAATTTTATATCCATAACTTTTATATTTATACCAATTTTTATATAATATTATATAAGTTTATTTATAAACTTAAAAATATTTAAAATTATTTTTAAGAAATATATATTTTAAATTTAGGATTAATATGCAAATTCAATGTATTCATTTTAAGAGTGTGAAATTTATTTTATTAAAAGAATGTTATGTAAATTTATGTATAGAAGATAAATAAAAATTGAAGCTACATTCCTTGTTTAGCTATATACTATTTTTTTTAAATGCTAAAATGAGTTGTTATGTGTTGTTTATAGGAATTTGTCAAACAATAAATTTAGAGGTGGCATACCAGATTTATTAGCACTAAATAGGCTCTGATACATGTAAGTGGATGAAACATATTAGTCATATGTGTTTACTTTATTTTATTATTGTAGTATCTCTAACTCATTTGGTGTGCTAGGGATTTGAGCAACAATTCCTTTGATAGGTTCGTAGTCCCTCAATGGATGACAAGCTTACAACTATTAAAATTGTTGTAAGTTATTTAAATATCCAATTTTAATTGTAGAAGAAAGGGAAATATAGGTGAAAAGTCTTACAATTTGTTTTCTCATTTCAGGGTTATGGATAATTGCAATATATTTGGACAACCTTCATCAACCATTTTTAATATCGAAACACTTGAGACAGTACGATTGAAAACCAATGCATTGAATGGAACAGTGAATATTAGCCCCAATCCTTCAAGTTTTCTAAAATGGGTAGACCTTAGAAATAATGGCATAACTGGAGTTCGTAAGGATGGCAATGCCTCTCTATGGTGAGTAACATTTGACAATGTATCAATTAGAATACAATATTTTTATCAACATCTTAAAAGAGTTTAAGTGAAAGTAAATTGACATAATCGTCAACAAGATTTATGCAACTTAATTAAGACATTGTTACATTTAAATATACCAACCAAATATCATTACTTTCATTACTATGAGGACTCTTCTCTATTAAAAAATTTTGCATTTCATTGTTTCAATGGGAAGATATAAAAGTTTAACTTGATTTGACATTAAAAAGAGAATATTATTTTTTTTGTTTCTGAATTTGATTATGTATCACTTTTATCATCAACATTTCAGATCACACTCTGTGATTCATCAATAGATTAAGAAAGAGTTACAGGAAATGTGATTGATAGTAGATATGATTGATAGATGTGATCCATCATCAATCACATCTCTTGTAACTCTTTCTCATCCTAATGATGGATGACAGAATGTGATCATGAGAAAGAGTTACAGGAGATGTGATCCATCATCAATCACATCCCTTGTAACTCTTTCATCTACTTGATGATGGATGATAGAGTGTGATCAAAGAACCATAATGCATGGCAAAATACCTACATATAATGTCTCATTGGCAAACTGTTACTCACCTTCTTTTGAGAAAATGCATCTAAGTCAAGCTCCCCATCATGTGCCCAGGATTCCTAGTCTTCAAGGCCTTTCTCCCAAACCTGCCAATTCAAATCATCAGCAATGCCATCTTCTAAATGTCACATTTCTGGTCACATTTTTTTTTAACCAAAATTTAGTATTGGTCACTTTTTTTACCTTTACACATCACTACGTTCAATGAGAATGCTATGCATTCGACAGCCCATTCGACGCACTTTGGTCGATATTTTGACTAAACAATGGTCTCAATTTCGACCTTTACAATAGTAGAATCGAGGAGAATCCTATGCATTCGACGTCTAATTCTTCCAGATCCAAGGGATTTATTCAGTGGATAATTCGACCACTTGTAGGGTCAAAATTTTGACTATTATTTGTCATGTAGATTAATCGACGAAAAAAGATCAATGACAATTTTAGTCGTCTGTTCGACCAATTTGAGTAGAAAATTTGACTATTTCTTGTCAAAAAATAGGATAAAATTTACTAGTGCCTCTTCGCATTTCTATCCTTTCCAACTTATGTCTGGGTAGAGGTTGTATAAGGTACTCCTTGTTCGCAATGTCATGGGATAGTGAGACATCTCTATTATAGAATTCCATACCCTTGCCAATGAAGAAGTTGTAGAATTTGTCTAACCCTTTGGGTAAGTGGAAGACATCTCCAATATTGTCAGGCCTGAGATCTAGAACTACTTCGCCCATGCTATTCTTAACCATTCTTTCACCGGTACATAGTGACTTGCTAGAGTGTTGATCAAATCCGATGACAGGATGGAGACAGGGTGTGTTGCTGTGTTTACCAAAGAATAGTACACTAATGAAGTGCAGTCCTCGAACCTCCCTACCAGTTGTGCACATTTGACCAGGTAGTCATTCCAGCTAACATTCCCGATGTCAGTATCTGTGATCTCATCATGCAAGTTCCTCACTTTTGAGGGTGCATGATACCCTTTGAATTGATACCTCATAGCCGGTGAGTTGACCTTCTATGCCATTTTTGCAAGGAGCCAAGGGACACAAATCAGAGATTTATCAAATTACACAAATTATGCAAGAGAAAATGAGATAGAAACAACTAAACCATTCAAGGTTATAGTACATAGAAACCAATTTTGACCTTTCGGACCTTCAGAGGTGCATGACATCCGAAAGGCTGAAAAGGATGAAATGTCGAAGGTAGCAGACCTAGCCAGAATTTTAGTAATCAAGCTTTGAAGGTGCAAAAATGTTAGTTTCGATGATTCAGACATGCTAAACCTTCAGTGTGTGAAACCACCAAAATGTCGAAAGGGGACTTAGCTAATTTTTCATGAAGAGATCCCTCTATGACTTTCGGACTACGAAAGTCTGAAAGTTTTAGGGTCGAATGTTGAAAATGAATCTTTTGGGATTTCAAGCTAGAAATCAAGCTCGAAGATGGGTCCGACCACAAACCTGAGGCTAAGTGGTCTAGGGGGACAACCTTTGACCCCGAAGTGGGACAAGACCGACTGACCAAACAAACCCTAACAAAAATGCCACCTAATAAAGAAAAAAAATGGGAAACAAAACTAGAAAACAATGAGAAAGATAGAGGGAGGATGAAGACACTAACCTCAAACAAGCCGCGGACAAGAAAAGCCAAGAAGAAGACAAGAAGATCTAGGAAAGTGAAAACTGGGAAGAAAATGCGCGGAAAAAGCTCTGAAAAAAAAATGATGATCACGCAGGGAACAAGTAAGTCAAAAAGCGGCTCACTACCTTATATAGGCAATTGGTGGGGGTGACGTCAGCCACCTCCACCTTTTAGCCTTTTGAGGGTCCCGGACCTCTGAAAGTCTAAAGCACCGAAAGGTCGACTCTCTTCAAAGAATCAGACATTTCGGGGCCCAGATCTCTGAAAGTCTGAAACCCCTGAAGTTCAAATGCCCAAGGCTAATCGGATTTTCAGACCTTTCGTACTTTCAGGCCTCTGAAAGAGCGAAAGTGCGAAACACAACCAAGACTAAAAGGAACAACTAGACCTAAAGACAAACAACTAAATAGATGTAGCAGACAAACAACCTAGAAAAAACTAGAAAGAGGGTGGGCCCTAAAGCCAAGTGGCTACAAAGGGGAGCGTGGTTGTGGAACCACAACACACCTTCACTATCATAGTTTCATAGTTTCATTGTCATCCTTGGATCATCATTACAAGCTAGTTCCTCACACTAGTCTTGTAATCCATTTGGTCTCCATTAGTTTGCATTTGGTTTCATAATTCATCCTTGAAAGATTGCATTGGGGATCTCATATTGTTTTTTGGAGAGCACACCCATTTTTTCCCAAAAGAGAAAATCAAACAAGTCGTGGGTGCATTTGTTTTGGCTCTATTGGAGGTTGTGTGATTTTCTTAGTTGTGGTTATGTTTGAATGCATGTTTATCTAACATTTTATTGTTTGAGCGTGACTACACAAATTAAGAAAAAAACATACATAGTTGCATGTGACCATATCATCTAGAGTTCAAATATAAAAATAAAATGATAATATTTATTTACAAAATATAAATTATAAGTTTTTTTTAGTCGTATGTAAAAGATCCATGCAATGTATTAAAATACTTTCAATATTAACATTTATAGAATAGTGAAGAGTTTTATTTTTTTATAATTTCTACTATAGAATATTTTTAAAGTAAAAAATATGCTCAAATGGGTCCTTCTTGTGTTAGTTTCTTCCCAACAAGATGGTTTTGTTTCTAGTAGGAAAATTATGATTCAATCATGGTTGTTCATGAGAATATTCACTCTTTATCTATGAATAAGAAGGTTGGGTTTCTACTCAAGTTGAACCTTCTTAAAGCCTATGACCAGATTAATTGATACTTCCTTTTGAATGTTCTGTCTGCTTTTGGATTTAGTGATATTTTTATTCATATCATCTTCTAGTTATGATTGTATTATATTTTCTTTCAATTTATTCTATTCTTATTTCAAATCATTTTTTTTATAGTACAAATTTCTCTCTAAAATTTCAACATTAAAAGTTTGATCTTTAATGTAATAATAATAAATTGAAAATGAATATAAAAGTTCAAAAATCCAAACTTTACTTTTATATCTACACTTCAAACATGATGAGTAATTTTAATATAGATTAAAGATATATGATTTCAACACCATATAAATATTTATAACATGATCACTCCATTAGACTAAGTGCCCTTGACATGGTGGGGAATTAATCACCCTTGATCACATCAAGGGCTTCATTCAAAAACTTTGTAATATCTTTTTTTATTTACTTTTCTTGTACTTTAGCTTGCATATGACATAGTGTCATATGATCACTAGTGTGAGGGATAAAAGTAGCATCATAAATTGTATGCACCTTGCTAAGGTGTACAATTTCATGCTTATTAGCACTCATTTTAGTGTGTTTCATTTTAACATGCAATATTGGACTCCATGATGCACTTAATTAATTAAAAAATTAAAATATGAGTCCTTAATTTATCCAATGTCATCAAACCTTTATGTGGGTCATTTATTATAAGTGTGCCCCTTTAATTGTTTTATTTGTTTGATCACCTTTTATATGCATAGGTCTTATATCACAATGAGTGGGCTTTCGTACACTTTCACTTGTCATAGCTTGCTTTTGTACATATCTCCAATATCCCCATGTCCATATTGACCTCTGATTAAAATTTGAGCCCGAATTGGCTTGTTAAGGGTGGCTTGAGACATAGGGGGTGATTCAAATTGCCCCCCTACATTGGGAGGTGCCCCTTACAAGATAAATTGGCTCCAAATTTGATTGGAGCTCAGTCTTGTGATTTTAGTAGGATTTCCAAATCCTTGTCACCTCACTTTGAGATTTGTCCCTAAAAACTTTGTAAGGCCTATAAAGGAAAAGTCTTCTCACTTCATTGCTTGAAGTGAGAGGATGAACACAATTGTGAAAGCTTGACTCTAGAATTTGAAGGCATCCTATGAAGCAAAGATCTCCTCATCAAGGATAACAATTAGTGTGAAGATTCATGGTTATTTTCCTCATATACATCAAATATTCAATAATTACATCATCAACATAAAGCTTTCAAGGGATCACAAAGATGACAAGAAGATCATGGACTGATGATTGGCTTGTACTCCTCCCTTTGGGTTGGGTATGATTTCATTTTATTCTCAAATCTATGCATTCAAGCTTCAGATTTGAATTAAATTACTACAAATTATAAATGATCACAATAGGGTTTTACTTTAACATACTAGGATAGATATCTTGTTTACTATGTGCACTTTAACTCATAAAAATCTTAGACACACTTAAGATTTAAGAGTACACAAAAATTCTATTTTTAACATGGATTATCTATGGAGGTAGGAATCACCAAAATGGGGGGTTGACTAAGGAAAACCTCTATATCCTCACACACACACCATTTTCCCCTTGTAGGTGCAAATACAAGTTTCAAGATATATTTCTGATGACATAAACATGTTCTTTGACCTCTGATAGTCCTAGACCTATAGTTTTAGATAAAGTTGCAGTGTCAAGGGTGACTCCACAGGTAGAGGATGGGTCCAATTTCCCCTGATACTCTGGGTCACCCTTAACAACCCAAAATTTACTCATATTTTATTGATAGACAAATCCAAACTACAGAAAGTTGTATCCAAAAGCTTATTGGGTTTTTTAAGTCTAGTGACTCTATATCAATAAAACAAATTTCAAATCCAATAATCAGGTGTAAAAAATCCACTCTTTCATTTTCTTTACATTATGTTTCAGATATATGCTTTATTGTCTTAAGCTTAGTTACACAATTAACCTACAAGCTGAAAACCCCAAATATCTCATTCCTAAGCAACAAAGGAGTAGGGACCCTAAGGGAATAGATACTGGGTTGATCCCCTTATGCAAAGGATTTTTTTAACCATATTCGTCTCCTGGTATACTTGCATTTTATGTTGTTTGGGAGGGATCCTTGAGTCTAACTTGACCCCATCCCAATTTCCTTTGTCACATTAGTTACATGTAACAATATCATCTAGAGTTTGAATATAAAAAAATGATAATACTTGTTTAGGAAATATAAATTAGAAGTTGTTTTAAGTCATTTTGAAAAACATCCATGCAATGTAAAACTGCTTTCAATATTTTAACATTTATAGAATAGTGAAGAATTTGATTTTGTTAACAAAAATTGCCATAGAATATTTTTCAAGTAAAAAGATTATGAATTATATTTGTTTTGTATTTATTCTATTCTTATTTTAAATTATATACATGATTTTTTATAATACAAATTTAACAAATTTCTTTCTCTATGAAATTTCAAAATTAATAACTTTCAATATAATATAATAATAATAAATTGAAGATGAATATAAAATTTTGAAAATCCATATTTTATTTTTATATTTACACTTCAAATACGGTGAAGATTTGTAATATATATTAGAGACATAAGAATTCAACACAATCTGTAAATATTTTAACACGACCATGGTATTCAACTAAGCACCCTTGACATGGTGGGTACTGATAAAACATAGAATATCTTTAGCATCATACCCAAGAGACACTGAGAACTGTGACATGTGCAAGGGTGCAACAACAAATGTCGATGTCTATGCAGTCAACTAAATTGTCTTGATTACACAATATTTTTCTATTTATTAGTTAAATTAGAAATCAAAAGACTATGATATTATGATTTTTAATTTAAATTATATAAAAAATTAGAAAATTGGTAAAAACTATTAATCACCCTTTTTAAATTTTATGTTATTTATTAATTTATAAATTATATTTTAAAAATAATAACACACTTAAATCAAAGTTAAAGACAAATTTATAATTTATATAAATAAAATATATAGATAATTAATTGATTAAAATATTAAATTTTTACTATATATTAATTTTTTACACAAAAAACATTGAAATAAATTTTGAGAAGAATTTTTTCTAAATAAAATAATAAGATAATTGAAAAAAGAATTAATATTATTTAAATTTTAATGATGATTAGTTTTAAAATTTAATCTTTATTTTTAAAAAAATCTAAGTTATATTAATTTGAATTATAATAAGTTATTATTTTTTAAATTTTAAAATAATAATTATTAATATTTTTATTTAATTTTTCTTTAAAATATTGATTATTAATATTTTTGTTTAATGTTTTTTCCATAATTTTAGCTTTAACAATTTTTTTTATATTTCATTCTTATTTTTAATATCTTATTTGAAGTATGATTTTAGTCTTAAAATTTAAAATTATTTAAGAATTTAATTATATTTATGTTTAATTCTATAATATTTTTTTGTATTATATATAAGAGGATCAAAAAAGAGCTACAACCGAGAGTATCAAGTCCAATTAAGAGGCCAGGCCTCACGAAAATAGAGAGTTCATGACGAACATATCAGAACACAAGGAAGATAAGAAGAAACACTAGTGCAAAATATCCTCGTAGGTGTCCACCCAGGCAGTCCATCTCCTAGGCCCTTCCATCCAAACAATATTTTTACGTTCTTGAATTTGAGACAACATGTACATCTGGTCCTTTTTTGACTTGAGGTTCCTTTTAATTTCCTGATTGAGTTTTTTGCAGGTCTTATCAAACACCTCAAGATCATCAATGTTCCTTCTCCACTCGTATCTATTCTTCAGCTCATAGACAAAGAAGGTGGCATGACCATCTTTCAGAAATCTCTATAGCTTGTCCTTGTCCATCATCATAGTGGTGTGAACCTAGAGAATTTTTTTTTTAAATGTGATTTTTCGAAAATACTCAGTAAGAACTCTAGGGTCGCTTTGATACCTTTCCTCATTTCTGCACTTCCAGATCTGCCAAAGAACGTTCGAAGAGAGAATATTCCAAAATAGATTTGAATATTTTTTAAGCCCATCAATATTACCAGTGATAATTTCAAGAATGTTCACATTTATAGGATAAGTAATACCAAACATATTCCAAATTTCCTTAGCAAAAATACAGTCAAAAAGAATGTCTACTAGTTTTAGGAAGCCTACATAAGCTACAGAATTCACTCATAGAGGCATCTTTCCTAATCGGAAGTCTGTCAAGCATCGCCAGCCATTTAAAGAACTTAATTTTAGGTTTAGTAGTACCTTTCCAAAGAATATCAAAGTACTTCTTCCAAGCCCCAGGATCAAGGGAGGAATACCAAACATCGTTAACATGGTCAATGATGGTTTCATTATGCCCAATAACATTATAAATATTTTTGGCTTTGATTTTGGACATGGGTAAGAGTTTGGAGTTGGGGGCCAATTCCAAGGAAGTCTGCGGGGGTAGAAAATTTGGAATACAAAACGGGCACCCATTTAGGTTCGAGAGCCTGATGCACTTTCAAAAATCAAGCACCCATTTAGGATCGGGCATCCAAAGAAAAATGGGCGCCTGATTTGAACAAATCAGGTGCCCTTTTTGAAAATCTATTTATTTATTTTTTTAAACTGAATTCTTGTCATTTTCATCTTCAAGAAAAATAGGATCACATTTAGTACAGCTTGAGTGCCCGATTTAGCTTCCCCTGTTGACCCCATCTGCCATTTTTTTCATGTTCTAGGTACGTACTATTCTTTTTTATTATTTTTTTATGATTTTTGTCATTAAAAATTGTAGTTTCAAGTTATTTTTAGTTTAAAAACATAGTTTAATGTAATTTTCAAAATTATTGTATAAGTTTAATTATATTTTATCTTTCATGTAGTTCTTTTTTATTTCAATTTACTTTGTAAATTATCGTACTAAAGTAGAAAACTAGTAAAATTTAGGTATACAAATTTACATTACAAAACCCTACGGAGAAAACTAAAACCCTAGGTAATAAAACAAAAACGTAAACCTAGATACAAAATTAAATTACAAAACTGTAAACTTAGAAAATCAAAAAATAAATTTAGAAAACCAAAACATAAATTTAGAAACTCTCTCTCTCTCTCCTCTTCCTCTCTCTCTCTCCTCTCTCTCCTCTTTCTCTCTCCTCTCTATGTACTATTGTTTTTTATTATTTTAGAAAACCAAAACTTAGAAAATCAAAATATAAATTTAGAAAACCAAAACATAAGTTCAGTTCAATTCAAAACATAAATTTAGAAACTCTCTCTCTCTCTCTCCTCTCTCTCTCCTCTCTATGTACTATTGTTTTTTATTATTTTTTTTACGATTTTTGTCATTAAAAGTTGTAGTTTGAAGTTATTTTTAGTTTTAAAACATAGTTTAATATTGTTTTCAAAATTATTGTATAAATTTAATTATATTTTATCTTTCAAGTAGTTCTTTTTTATTTCAATTTACTTTGTAAATTACCATACTAAAGTAGAAAATTGGTAAAATTTAGGTATACAAAACTACATTTCAAAACCCTACGTAGAAAACCAAAACCCTAGGTAGTAAAATAAAAATGTAAACATAGATACAAAATTAAATTATGAAACCCTAAACTTAGAAAATCAAAATATAAATATCTCTCTCTCTCTCTCTTAAGTTTTAATTATTTAAGTCATTCAAGTTGTAAGGTAAAATACATTTTACAGTATGTTAATTGTAAATTATCATGTTTTTATATGTACCCAAATTGGCAATATGGATGATTTTCACATTGATGAGCTTATAGGTCAACATGCACCACCACCACCTCCTCCACCTCCCCCTCCCCCTCCTCTCCCCCACCCCCTCCACCTCCACCTCCACCTCCACCTCCACCTAGAGAGCTAAGAGATAATATTAGGAGAAATGTAGAGGTGATCATGAGAGATATAAACATTATTAGGAATGATCCCTATTCGTCTGTCCAGCTACTACGCCTTGCAGATAGCATGCAAGGCATAGTAGATTTCGTACAGACATTAGACTCTAAGATTAATAGTTTTGAGTCGTGGAGGGAGAGTATGCATGTATATTATGCTGACGACCTCTCTTATAAAGAGGTTAATAGGTTAAAAATTACAAAAAATGATTTGGCACGCTATTTTTTGAACCCTACAACGGGTGAGCAGATACTTGGCAAGAAGCCACATATTTCAATTAGATCGTGTAGACACCCCGGCATAGCAGAGCATTTTTGGGAGTGGTGGTGGATGGTATTTGACCATCCACCACACACTAATCATGAGGTCCCACTTTATTTTTTGAAGAAATTATGGGTTGAGTTTGAATTGGGTAAGAAACCCAATTATTTTGACATGAGAGCATTTTAGGGGGTTGGCCGGGGCATGCCACAGGATAGGCCAGGGGCCAAATTGAGTGATAAAACTAGAAATCATGTGCACAATGAGCCCCTTGTTCCTCTTCCATCTCCTGTACTTCCTACACCTGTCCATCATCAACCAATGCAGTAATCTCTTGGTTCTTTGAGTGCCCTTACGGGCAATTTGTTAAAGCACATGACCTAGGTGAGGATTGCTTCTAGCATAACACATGTTTGCATGAGTTGTGGGGGTATATGTAGGGGTCCCCAGTCTAATCTTGATGTTGCCCATGCTGCCCATGGTGGATATGGTGATGATGCTGGTGGCGCACATGGTGGATATGTCGATGATGATGGCACGCATGGTGATAGCGCACATGGTGGATATGTCGATGATGATGATGGCGCACATGGTGATGATATCTCATCATATGTTGATTTACTCAATGCAGACAATGATCATCCCACACAGGTAAATTTAATTATAATTTAAATATAGTGCAATATTAAATTTCTTATTTATACAATTATGAGCCATAACATGTGGATTTTTTTGTGAACAGAGGATGGTTGAGCCTCCATCATTCATTAGCCGTCATCATATGAAATCGACACCTCGACATATCGATGCTCCATTCACGGTATGCACTTTGATCGTGATACATTTAAACTTTAAACAAAATAAACTTTAATTGATAATGTGTTTGACATTTTTTTGTGATTGTGTAGGGTCTCTCATGTCCCACTGAGATTGGTAGTTCATTCTCTACCCCACCAGTCACCGAGAGTCAGCCGCATATACCTGTAGTATGTTTTTCATTTATTAATTTTAAGCACATTTATATCTTACTAATTTATGCACAACTTTGATTCGCACTTATTTTTTTGCAATTGTAGGCTTTTGGATTGTCTCATGTTCCATAATCACATTTACATCCTGACTCATCACTGACATTAGCTACGTGTCACACACAGGTAATGTACATGTTTTTATTCCATAAATTTGTATAGTCAAGTCATATATACTTTATAATTTATGTATATGTACTATAAGTTTGATTCATGCTTTATATATGTTGTTCAGTTCGACACCACTATGAGTCTTGGCATGGCTACAAGATTAAGCCAAATGCAGCCATCGACACTATCTTTTGAGGTAATGATTAAAAGTAATTTTTTAATGTCCATTGTGTATATAGATCTTTTACACCTAATTATTAAAAATTTGTACTTTAAATGTTTTTACAGGAGTTGGCTGCATCCACTTTTCATGTACATGAGGATGAGGGTACTCAAGACTAGACAGAGCAGGATGAGGGTACTACTCAGGACCATACAGAGCAGGCTGAGGGTACTACTGAGGACCATACAGAGCATGTTGATGCATCGTAGCCCTCTTCACATGGAGTGAAGAGGACTTCAGATCAGCTAGATGAGTAGAGTTATATTATGATGACTATTTAGACTTGTTTTATATGATGATGACTATTTGGACTTCTGTTATGATGACTTGTTGTCATATTTTTTGGACTTGTTTTATATTATGATGACTATTTGAACTTATGTTGTTACTTGAACTTGTTTTTACAGTGGGACTTTGTTTTTTGATTGTATGTATATATCATGAGTTGATATGATGGACATTATGATACATGTAAATTATTTCAGGACTTGTTATGTTATATATCTTAATCATGAGTTGTTATTTATATATATATGAGCTTATGGAAAAGAACTCATTTTTAATATCAATTACAAAATTAAATTTATCAATATATCCTAAAAAAACCATATATCTAACAATGAGATCTATTAATTCATGTGTAATTGAGAAGAACAATATCTAGATACGTTATAAGTAATATAAACACTTTCATTAACTAATAAAAAAAACCATAGATATCTAACAATGAGATCTATTAATACATGTAATTGACAAGAACAATATGGATGAGTACAAAGTTTAATATTTAGAACAAAATTAGGTGAATACAAAGTTATGAATTTAACTTAAATATTTAAAACAAAATCTGATGAATAAAAGTGAGTTCATGTGAATTTAAATTACAAAGCCAAAATTGTATGAATACAAGAGTGCATTGTACTACATAAATAGTTCATGTCTATGTTCTTCCAGACATCTTGCATCATAAAAATAAACATGTTGAAATGTTAGAATTTATAAAAGTTCATTTAAAGTTAATTTAAATTTAAATTATGACACTTCAAAGAAGACATGTAGAAAACATATAAAAATATGACAATTGAACAAAAACTTACATGTATAAATTTGATTCAACCTAATGTGCCATCAACATCCTCTCTTTTCTGCAATG
Source organism: Chamaecyparis obtusa (assembly GCA_027943335.1). Taxonomy (NCBI): domain Eukaryota; kingdom Viridiplantae; phylum Streptophyta; class Pinopsida; order Cupressales; family Cupressaceae; genus Chamaecyparis; species Chamaecyparis obtusa. The sequence goes on from BSBK01000614.1 coordinate 4,170,979, forward strand.
CGTCTATAATAGTTCATGTCTAGATGTTCTTCCAGACATCCTGCATCATTAAAATAAACATGTTGAAATGTTAGAATTTATAAAAGTTCATTTAAAGTTAATTTTAATTTTAATTTCAAATCTATATCTCTAAATTATAAATTACGACACTTCAAAGAAGACGTGTAGAAAACATATAAAAATATGACAATTGAACAAAATCTTACATATATAAATTTGATTCAACCTAATGTACCATCAACATCCTCTCTTTTCTACAATGCGTTTATAATAGTTCATGTCTAGATGTTCTTCCAAACATCCTGCATCATAAAAATAAACATGTTGAAATGTTAGAATTTATACAAGTTCATTTAAAGTTAATTTTAATTTTAATTTCAAATCTATATCTCTAAATTATAAATTATGACACTTCAAAGAAGACATGTAGAAAACATATAAAAATATGACAATTGAACAAAAACTTACATGTTTAAATTTGATTCAACCTAATGTACCATCAGCATCCTCTCTTTTCTGCATTGTGTCTATGATTGACTCATGCTCTTCCATTGAAAGTGTCCATAATATTTTATTAGCAAGTCTCCCTTTGTATCTTTCCAATTTGATATTTGTTGCCACTACCAAATGGGAATAGTGCATAATCTTCTTTTTTGATTGGTAGTCTTCAAAAGCTGGTAAACCATTCCTTCTTGTTAGGTATTTTCATAGCCATGTACCAACTACCACAATAGACCCAATTGGATACTGAAAAGTATCATCATCTACTTGATGACATATCAACTTTTTCTTAGGTTCTACACATTGAGCTAACCAAAACTCTGTCTACTCTTCATTATCCTCAAGTGCAACAATAGCATACACATGTCCTGCAAAATAAAATTAAGTACATGCACTGTAAATAAAACTTATTCAAATGTTTATAATTCAAATATATATAATCATAAATTATATGACTAACACATACATAAGTAATATATAATTTAAAGTTTTACAATAAATTGCATTAAATTACCAGGTTGTATGAGGTTTGAAACACAATCATAATCTTTTGATGCAAATGCATGATCCAGGTCTTCATTTATTATATCATCTTTATCTTGTCTCTCACTAGGTGTTAAATATTTTTGTTGCCATTCTTCAACCCATTATGTATTCTCACATTCTTCCCATTCACCTGCAACACAAAATTGACAAAAACATGCAAGCTCCCTAGTCCATATAGTCCAAGTGTTAGAATTAGAACTCCTAAATGAATGCCATTTAGCCGATCCGCTGATTGTATTACAATTATATCTTGAAAGGATATTCTTCTCTTCAACTAGCCAAAAAAAATTTTCTGATTGTAGAGTTCTAACTTGATCCTGTTTACAAACTTGTTTTACAGCATTCAACAATTGCACGTGCATCTTTAAATTTTGATTTTTCCTCAAATTTGAGTTGCTCTCGACAAAGGGCTCTCTTAACACATGCACCAGCACCATCATGTTCTCCCTTCCCATGTCCAACCTTAAAAAAACTCTAGATATGTTGGATATTTATTTTCTTGTGCATCCTACTCAACCAATAAAACATTCTAGCATTCTTGAATTGCCTTGTGCAATTATTTGACCATATTAGATGTTGTGTTATATGAGTTTCTCTCTCCCTTAAATTTTCATAAAAGACATTAAAGCAATACTGGACAAACTCCGATGAGTGTAACTTATTATCACTCATATAGAAATGGTACTCTCTCAATATTTTTCGATCCTCTTCTGTACTATCAGGTGCATGTCTATAGACAATATGAACAAAAATTGTTACTTGCATTGAATTATAATATTGTGGTTGGATCTCATCTTGTGGTGCAAGTGTGTAGTTCTCTGCAAAGTCAACAACTGATAGTATACTACCAATTGGAAATGTATTCTTGCATATCAGAAATTGTCCATCAAGCCATCTAGAATTGTGAGAGTGTTTCACATATTTAGGTATGACCTTACTATTGAATTCATTCATAAAAGCATTAACACTAAGTTTTTCAGTTATTAGGTCGCATCATTTTTCAACTTTTCCATCCTTCAATGGATACTCAACAGTTTTAAATCTTTGTACATCAACTAATTGTTGTCCAAAATCAAATGAAATATTTTCATGCAAACATTCATCTAACAATGTAAGATTGCCACATACATCACATACACCAGAAACACATGCATTCAAAAGATAAAATTGCTCATTAGGTGGGTTACAAAATAAATTTGATATAAACTCCTTTACAGTTTCAGGTGGTATATTTATACCACATTCCCGCAACATTTCATTAGTATGCATAGTAGAACGTATAGATTGAAAAATATCATAATGATAATGAAATTGAACATGAGTTTTGCAACAACAGGTGATTCTTTCTTTGTTAATCATTACATACCATGGTTTACATTTTTCAAAAGATCTTTGACTAATACTAATAGTTAACACCTTATCATCCACAATTTTTTTATACAATTTTATTTGAGTCATATCTAAAAGGTGTTTTGGATGTGGATCATGAACTTTTGAACTGACTCTTAATTTAAGAACATCTCTGGCATTAGGGGATACTCTTGTATTATCGTGCCAAAATTTTTCAATCAAAGTTTTGACTTCACCAGTAAGTTTCATGTCAGACCTCGGGAGTCTCCCACTGAAGGTCCATAAATGGTTTGCCGGATCACTTTCAAAGTTAACTCTTCTCTTTACAGCTCTTGTTAAAGTTTTACAATTAATATTAAGATATCCACTTATGTTTGAAATCATTCTTTTATCAGTAGTAGTTTTGTTTACTAAAGCTATTGTTATTGCTTGTTGTGTCGCATTACTATCTTTAGAATGACTTTTCTTTCCAATTGTGTCAAAGGCACTAGCAACAATTGATACAACTTATTTTAGAGACTCATCCTTCTTCTTAGTTTTCACATAAATGCCTAACCTCTTCATCACTTTTCACATTTTAGACATTTTAATTAATTGTAACATTAATTGACATTGAAACCCAAATTTCTTATTATAAAAAAATTGTCTAAACAATCTGCTCGCGTGTGTCCTAATCTGTCTCGATGAAACCAAATCACACAGATTGTCTAACACATCAATTTTTAATTGAAATTGTTCATTTATTTCATTATCATTCAAATGAGTTTCTTTCTCAATCGGTGTTTCTATGTCTGCATTTACATTGTTGATTTCAATTTGAATTGGTGTTTGATTTTTAGTTTCAATTGGGGTTTGACTTTCAGTTCCTTTATCATTATGATTAACATTACTAATTTTTAAAATTTCACGTGCAATTAAATTTGTTAATCTATTTTCAGGAATAAAATTTAAATCATTTCTATTGTAACCTGCTTCTAGCAAATCATGAACATCTTTATCAGAATAAGTTGTAACAATTGGATGTGAAGACATACCTGTATCCAATACTAGATTAGAAGATGCACCTAATTTTGTTTCTTCAACCTCTGCATCCATTATGGTGTCTTCATTGTCCTCCTCTTCTGAAACAATTGTTCAACTCGATGCTCCAACATTAAATTCGGGTTTCGAAGTCTTTCTCATTGTTGTTTTGCCTCCTCTCTATTTTTTGCAATCTCCTCAGGTGTCAGAACCTTTTTTGACCTCTTTCTACGTCGGTTTGATCCCATTTTTGCACCAAAATTTGAGTTCAAACAATCTTTTTTGAATGTAAGATCCAAAATAAGATTAAAAAAAGAATGTTGGAAGAAATATTCTCTTTGTCTGCAGCGAATCGATACAAAATAGATTGAAAAGTCGTCAATCATTAGATCAAGCCCACAGTCTGGTTTTTTTTCTTACAATGACTCTTTAAGAAATGGGTGCCCATTTTTAGTTTCAAAAAACGGGCGCCTGTTTCTAGTTTCACAAAACGGGTGCCTGTTTTGTGAATTTAAAAAAATGGGCGCTCATTTTGTAAATCTATGAGCGGGAACCTTACCTCCTAGCTTGGGTTTTGGTTCAGGACAAGCTTGGTGGGACCAAGCTTGTGCTTGACCCTACAAAAAAATGGCTAAGGCATTATAGAGTAAAATTTCTGCCTTGCCATAATTTTTAGGACAACTTCCTGAATAAATTTTTTGATAAAATGAAAACCCATTTTAGCTCTTATTGTGCAGATTATAAAAATATAAATTTTATAGTGATATGATGAATTTTAATATTTATAAAATATTTATTAAGCCAACATGGTACCTAAACTTGAAATACCAAAGTTAACTAAAACTTTAATAACTTTATTAATTTTTTATTTTTTGAAAAATGAGTTATATGTGACCAAACTAAATAGAATTCTTTTCAAATTTAAAAAAAAATTGAAAAAAGTGAATTTATCATCAAATTATGATGTTTGTACACCAGAGGTTTCAAAAATGTACTTTATAGTCAATTAAAAATTAATTAAAAAATAAGATAAAATATTCTGACCAATCTTTAGTGTTTTAGGTACCTTTTTCCAAAAGGATTCCCAAAAATACATTCATTTACTTCAAAAAAGGGTGTCCGTACACGCGTGAGGTGTGGTCCTGAAACAAGCATTTTGAAAAAGTGATTTTTAGACATGCATACTAAAATTCAATTTATACCATGTGGGTATTGAAATAAATTACATATTTGAAAACTAGATTTCGAGCAAAAAATTTTATATTATTGAAGTTTTTCAAGATTCAATCTTTAAGTGCTTCAAATTTGGACATCAATTGACAGAAATTTTGAAAAACAGAGAAAACACTTCCACTTTTTGGCCAAAAGTGGGACTCAACTTCTTGCAGCCACCCACATAATGACCCCATCAAGCTATTTACATTTTAAATATCTATGAGAGTCCACATGAAAGCTAGTAGGAAAATCCTTAGAAGCCTTGACAACCATATTGTAAGTCTTCTTTTGAGAGTCCAGAATATTAAATCTACTTCTAAGCTCATCCAAATTGATAAGCTTATCTTGATCAAATAAGTTAGCTAACTGGGAGATACCCATCTTAGACCAAAGCCAAGTAGAGCATCCTTGGGAGAGGGCGAGGTGTTTCCTTGACAGGTGTAAGTTCCACTAGACGGATCTTTCACCATAAAGATGCTTAACATCATGGAAGTCCTTGTTGGTAATATGCTTTCTGACATGATCCCAAGCTTTCCATATGGATTTAAAAACAACAGAGCCTTGAACAATAATTGGGAAATTGCCAACAATTAAATTAGAGAAGGGAAGATTCCTCCAAGACTTAGCTTTTTTGGGGATTCCTCTTTCAATATTATACCTAACAAGGACCTTCCATGGATCGTTACCATCCATAGAGTGAAAGATCCACTTGGCGGACAAAGCAGTACCTTGAATTTTAAGATCCTTTAGCCCCAATCCCCCAAGGAGCCTATCAGTGTGGCACCAATCCCATTTGATAGTGTGCGACTTTTTATTACCTTTACCATCAAATGAAAGAAAGTTCCTAATAGTTTTTTGGATTTCCAGGATTTGGTAATTGTTGAACATCCAAGCAGAGTAGTAAACACTATAAGAAGACAGAATCTTTTGGCAAACTTGAACCCTTCCAGCTAAAGATAAAGATCTATTATGCCACTTATTCAACTTCTTAGAAATCTTTTCCTTGATCCAAAACCACATGTCTTTGAGGGAGGGCTCAACAGAAAAAAGAATGCCTAAATATTTAACAATTTTATGAGGCCCGCCCCATTGAAAATTATACTGCTTAAACCATTCAGGAGGCTGCTCCTCCCAACCAAGACATATGGATTTGGATTGAGATAACTAAGCACTAGAAATAGTGCAGAAGGTATTAAGCTTGGATTACAAGGCCTCAAAATAATTAGCATTAGCTTCAAATAAAATGGCAGTATCATCAACAAAATGGTAGTTGATAAGCTCGTCGTTATTAGGAAGATATATGCCTCTAACTTTAGGGGACAAATAATTATCTCTAAGAATGTAGTATAGGGTTTCCGAAGCTATGAAAAAAAGAGCAGGGGCCAGAGGACAGCCTTGTCTAATGGATCAACCAAGGGGGAAGGGATCAGAAAGGGAACCATTGACATCAACTTGGGCAAAGGCAGCACTAAGCAGCACACAAATTGAATTGCAAAAGGCAATAGGGAAACCAAAAGCCTCAAGCATCATGAGGATAAAATTCCATTCCACTCTGTCATAAGATTTTTCAAAGTCAAGGAGCAGCATCGCAGAGTTCTGGTGAGAGTAGTTAGCCCAGTTCATGGCTTCCCAGCTGGTGATTAAATTCTCAAGAATATATCTACCCTTAATGAAGCTAATCTGGGTAGCACAGATAAATTTAGGCAGGATATCCACAAGTCTAAGAGCTAGGATCTTGGCCAAAATCTTGTAAGAGACGTTGAAGAGCGTAATAGGCCTCCAATTCTTAATGAGAGCTTTGTCCCCATCCTTGGGGATAAGCTTAATGATACCACTATCAATAGTGGTTCCAAGAGAACCATTAGCAAGAGCTTCTGAATAGATGTCTTGAAGATCCTTACAAATCCAATCAATGTTAGCTTTATAAAATTCCACAGGGAGGCCATCTAGCCTAGGGGCCTTGTCATTATTCAAGGAATTAATAGCTTTTCAATTTCGTCCAGAGATATATCCTCAGATAAAAATTCAGCATCAGCTCTGGACAACTTGTTAGGGATAAGAGGTTTACAATTATTTCTAAGATCAGCCGCCTCTTTAGAGTCCTCTAAAGTGAAGAGATTCTTATAATAATCCACAAAGGCCTTCTTAATGATATTAGGGTCCGAAGTGTCCTAATTATTAACTAAAATCCTATCAATAGATTCATTGGAGTGCTTATGCTTCGTGAGATTAAAGAAGACCTTAGATCCATGATCACCAGACTATATCCAATGGGCACGGGATCTAATCTTAGCACCACGAATCTTAACTTGTTGATGTTTTCTCAGGGCTTCCTTGAAAGAGATCACACGAGAGATGAGGTCAACATTGGAGGGGTCATTCTGGATGTTATCCTCAACCTCCTGGAGGTTCGAGGAGAGATGTTTCTCAATAAATCTGTAGTCTTTGGCTCTTTTTTGGCCAATGGTTTTAAGCAAGCTCTGACAAGTAGGCAAATTCAAATTCCATCTATCAGTATGGGAACAATTAGGGGAATTGAACTTGTTGATATGTCGTATGATTTGAATGGCAGTTAGGACATCCTCATCTTTAAGAAGGCTAGTGTTCAGGATAAATTTAGAGTTGGAACCTCTACTATAAATAAGGGAGTTATTAAGGCTGATGCAAGCAGAGATAGGATGGTGGTCGGAGAGGGTAGTGGAGGTGACGCGGACATAATTATTTTGGTTATCAGGAGGGAAGGAAAAGAAATTCTTGTTACCATAGAAATGTTCAAGTCTTGAGTAAATCCTGGAGGGCCCTTGTTGGAAGTTACACCAGGTATACCATAACCCCGAATTATTATCCCTATTGCCAGCTAAGGGGTCAAAGAGAAGTTTAGACTCTTTCATCTTATTCCAGTGAAGTTTTTCATTTTCTTTCCAAGAGAAAGGGATACCTCCAAATTTGTCTTGTTGGGATTCCACCATGTTGAAGTCCCCTCCAATAAGCCACGGGATATTAGGGAGGTCTGCCAGCCAGTCCCAAAGGTTAGCCCTATCCTTAGAGTCATTTGGGGCATAGACAAAATAGATGCCTGAAACACAATTTTTATAGTTGATAGTAATCCAAATAGCTCTTTGGCAGGGGGAAATGCCTCTGCCCATAATATAACATCCCCACTTGGGATTAACAAGCAATGCAATGCCACCCTTGCCCCTAGAATGCATAGTAAAAAATTTGATCACATTATTCTAAATGAAATTAAGATTGGTTTCAAGCATGAAATCGACAACTTTAATTTCTTGAAGCATTAGAAAATCTATAGAATTATAGGTATCAAGGAAACACTTAATGACAAACTTCCTATCTGGGGGCTCGAGACCCCTAACATTCCAAGAAATGCAATTCATGAGGAAACATGTGAGGGGGTAGAGCACATTGCAACAACCTCATCAGTTGAGGACACGAGTCGAAGGGAACTATCCCCATTCTTCTTCCCAGAGGATTTATTTTTGGAGCCTAAAGGCCTCCCCCTCCATTTTGAAGTAAGGATGTCAATTTTGGAGTCAATGTCATTATCAAATTCAATAGGAGAATGAGAGTCCACCTCCATGGAGGGCGTAACAGGGATGGGGAAGGATACTGATCTTGCGAAGGTATTAGCCGCAGGGATAATCTCAAGGGAGCAATCATCTCCTAGTTCTTTAAAGACTTTGATTGGAGATTTCGAGAGGGCCCCGAGGCATTGTGCCTGTTGGGGGGATTAGAGCAGACAATATCTAAGATAGGGGAACTGGTGGGGTTAGAGAAGACAATATCAACGATAGGGGAACCAACTTGCGTATCCTGGGAAGGAGGGTTATTAGAGCAGGAAGGGGTCACGTGTTTAGCCGAATGAGGAGTAACAAGACTCGTGCTCTCATTATTTGTGGCCTTTCTTCTACGCTTTTTGGTAATAGTTTGGAAGCCATCATTCATAGTCACGGTGTCAACAGACATGGCTGAAAAGGAGATAGGGGGTTGAATAGTAGGGAAAGCTCGATTGTTAGAATCCAGATTAGGTAAGGGCTTAGAGGGCACCTCCACTTGAGTGTTATTTCTAGTGAGGGGATCTACAGAAGGATTGGGCGCATTAACAGGGTTAGGGGGAGATGAAGTATTAGAAGGTTTCAAATTCTTTCTGATTATGGGGCAATCTTTTCTAAGATGCCCTTCTTTTCGACATAAAAAATAGGCATTCAAGCCTCCAAAAATTTCAATAGGGCACACAAAAACTTCTTCTGTGATATTAATGGAGATATCAGGTGGGATTTCTTTACTCGGTTGCAGGGAAATAAGAACCCTAGCATCCATATGTGGAACCAATCTAATAGTATCGTCCATGTGAATAATTTTACCCAAAGGTTCGAGTAATTGAGGTAGAAACCTCCATAAAAAGGGGGGAACATTTTTAACCAGAACCCACCGAGGGGCAGAGAGGGCAAGGACTTCCTCATGCACAGCCTCAGGAGACCAAGCCAAAGCACGGAAGGATGTGGAGCCAATAGTCCAGTACTATTTTTTAAGGACTTCAGATTGAGATTCACTATTAGCAAAGAAAATAACAAATAATCCTTTCTAAATTTTCCTACAAAATAAAATATGAAAACCCATCTTAAGATTCCAAAAATTGTGAAACCAATCATCCAAAAATTTCCTAGGAGGGCATTTATCCAATTCCACAACAGAGAAGAAAACCGCAGTGTTTCTTAGCCTATTCTTCTCCTTCACTATTTCAGCAAGCATCTCAAGGTTAGGAGCAACAGAGAAAGGGGCCGAAGTAACCGCAGAGCTCTTACTGGATACAACGGCTTCATGGGCACCAGAGACGCTAAATCTAGCCTTCGCATCCACAATACCACCATAATTGGCGACCACTTCAGAGAAGGATTTAGGTTTAACAGAGGGATTAGGGTTAGCATTAACACCGCCATTAAGACTTGCATCCTTAGGCGAGTTGGTGGAGGGAATGGGGGGTACAGTCTCTTTCGAACGACAGAGTGAGGGGAGCGGAACACCATTCATTTTCAAATTAAATAGAGAAGGAGCATGGAAGCCAACACCTATCTCATCGCCGTTGTCGAAGACGTCCAGTTGCCTGCCATCGACAGCCACCTCACTAGCATGCATCGAAAACTGTGCCAACAGGAATTCGCACCTTATTCAAAAATTCGCATAAAATCGCTAAATTCGCAGAGCCATATGTTTAATTTTTAACATTCTATAATATTTAGAAATACAATCAACATGTATAAAATTGGTGCTTCAAAATCTTATCTTATCTTCTCTTTAATTATGCCAAAATAGAATAGAGTAGGACATGACATCTACCATAACATCATGAAAGGAGATTTTGTTAGATGTTACATCTCTCTTTCTTCATCCCCTCGTGTTTTTTATATCTTATTCTATCTCTTTACCCACCCCTCTTTCTCTATTGCAAACATGAGAAGACCTTATTGGTAATGGAATCTCATTGTCTTCCTCATTCATAGGCATCACTAATTTCAAATAATCAATTTTCCATTAAGACCTTTTTTGCACAAACATTATTTGCTAAATGACTTATCATGCACAAATGTGTGCCATTAATACACCATTTTTTCTCTAATTAACCATCCATACATCTTTGACATACCCATTGCATAACAAGATGCAATTGCCAAAATGCAATTGTTAATTTAATTAATAAATAAAAAAATATTGTTGCAAAGACCTGGCCACAGCTGAAAGCCTCAAACATAAAATGAACGGTCCAAGTCAAACATCAACGTTCAATAAGTCGATTTATTAGTCAATGTGACCCAGTCGTTACCGTGTCATTGCCCTTGAACGGACCGATTCCTCTGCACTACCGTTTACTTTTACTTTTACTTTCCACTTTGACGAAACTGTTCGCCCAAACTCAATATATAGAATGAGAGGGAGCTATGAAAACATCAGTGTAAGATATCCGCACAGCTCCAAGCAAACAAATTAAAACTAGAAATTTGAATATTTGAGTATTTGAGACGATGAAGGCAATCGATGTTGAGGTAACTGTGCCTACCTATCTCAGATGCCCCATCTCGCTGGATCTGATGAAGGATCCTGTGACTCTCTGCACAGGAATTACTTACGATCGCCACAGCATTGAGACCTGGTTAGATGCCGGCAACAATGGCTGCCCCGTCACGAATCAGATTCTACATACACACGACACAATCCCAAATCACACCCTCCGTCGAATTATTCAGGATTGGTGTGTCGCCAACAGTGCGCGAGGGGTAAACAGAATTCCTACCCCCAAAGCGCCGCTCGATCCGGCCCACATGATTGCGATTCTCGCAGAGATTTCGTTCGGCGAGAAAGAATCCATAGGAAAATTGAGACGATTGTGCAGGGAAAGTGAGAGGAATAAAAGATGCATCGCCTCCTCAAATGCATCCTCTGTTCTCGCATCCCTTTTTGCCAAGCACAGCGCTCGGGCATTAAATCGGTCGCAGCAATCGGTAGAGATCTGCGAAGAAGCTCTGGCGGCTCTGACTCTGACTTTGCCCCTCATTTCGCAGGCCCTGGATTCGCTTGCCTTGTCCGATGCCATTTCTTGTCTTGTATGCAATCTTAAAGAGGGCAATCCCGAGGCAAAGAACAGCGCTCTTACAATTCTTCGGGAAATGGCTTCCAAGGATAAATACAGAGACACAATTGGAAAAAGTGAAGGATTGGCAGAGGGTTTGGTGCAGCTTTTGAGAGAGCCCATATGCCCAGCTGCCACAAAATCGACCCTGGCCATCATATATAACATTGCCCTGAGGCAAAGATACAGGGCCAAGTTAGCAGAGGCGGGGGCTGTTCCATTACTGGTGGAGCTGATTGTAGAGGGAAATCAGAGCATTTGTGAAAGGGCATTGTTGGCGCTGGATATCCTTTGCTATTGTACGGAGGGCCGAGCGGCTGCTTCTGCCCACGCATTAACACTACCAGTGGTTGTGAAGAAGATGCTGAGAGTGTCCGGTTCAGCCACCGAATTGGCAGTCTCGGTTTTGTGGAATGTTTGCCAGAATTCGTGTGATGGGGAGGCCGTGCGGGAGGCGTTGCACTCTGGGGCTTTCAACAAGTTGCTGCTGGTAGTGCAGTTGGCATGCTCTGAGCAAACGAGGGAAAAATCGATCAGGCTACTCAAGCTCTTCAATGGCTACGCAGTCGATTGGGAATGCGCAGAGACACTCCAATTGCATCATATCAAGCGTTCCTTCCAATTTAAGTGATCTGGCGTGCTCCCCCTGATGGACCAATGCAGAAACTGTGTAGTGTGAATATGTACAATATATTAGGGGTTATTTTGAAAACTGTCCAATTGATCTATTAGAAAGAAAATTATACTTACTAATGAAATCGCATTACAATCCATAAAAACCAGTAGCTTTCGAAACGTGGGAGAAAACAAAGGTCAAAAGTAGGGATAACTTTAAGAACCCCCTCTTCTTAATAGATGTAAAATCTGCGAATCTTATATTATTTTGGGGAAAAAATTAATATAGTTGGCCAAATTTTTTAATTTGAAAGGAACAAATATTAGTTTGTACGGATGATTTTTTTTCAATTGTATGAAATTTCTTTAAAATTGTGATGAATCTTTCATTATCGAAGGTTAAATTTTTCCTACTTTTATCGGTGCAATTTCCTCCCAAATTATTTGATGGGGTTTGGCGGCAGTGCCCCCAAAATGGCTCAAAGAGCAGCATCCCAAGGAATTTTATTATTTTAGTAAGGTCTCCTAAGTTAATTTTCTATCATCTGACATATACTAACCCTATTGTTTGTAACCGTTGGATGATCCTAGATCAATGGTCTAAATTCTATTTCAGGCCAAACTTTTAAGGGACACAAAGTTCCACATAAAGTCAACGGAATAGAGACACATGCCCATTGCCAAATCTATTTTGGGCCAAAGTTTAAAGGAAAAAATGTTCCATAGAAAGTCTCCGGAATAGAGATACATGTCAAATATATATACTTAACCCGTACCCTAACCTTCAATGTTAACTAGATATTGGCAAATATGGTTGATAATTAAGACACTTCCAAAATTGCACGCGAAAATATTAAATAAATTGTTTGAAAAACATAGATTAAATTGGCAAAATCCTTAAAATAGATTAAACTAATTAATAAAAATGATGGCGAATCGAATTGCATTCGACAAAAAATTTATAAAGTCAGAGCAATCCAGTCACCCCATTCAGTCCCACTTATTCATCAATTTTTAAATCACGAATACTAAATATTCGCCACTAAAGTTTTCCCTAGCCAAAAGTAAAGACCAAAAATCTCCAAAATTTTAAATCTAATACAAAAAAAACCCATGACTTGTGCGGGATTGACTCCACCTACGTTTGCACGTCATGACTTTAGAGGATGCTCTATATCACTAGAATACTAGGCATAGCATAAGGCCCTGTTTGTTTGCCGGAAGATGATTGGAATTGGCAGCAGGACTTCCGCTTTCAAGCTGACTCCGTCGTTTGGATGTCAAAATTGAAAACTAGGTTTTTGTTTTCAAATCCTCATTTCCTGTGAACTTTTGGAAGTTCCACTTCCACTCAAATAGGTGGAATTCAATTTCTAAACCCGAATTTGTCTTTTATAAATTGGATTTTATTTGGTGTCAGGTCCGGTGACTTCCCAACTTCAAAACCGGCAGCGTCGTTTCGACATATGACTTCTTGCCTCCCTGCCTTCTTTTGAGGTCTTGCGATCGAACCACCGGGGAACGTGAATATCTTCTTTTCAACGGGAGATTTTACGTATTTCCTATCTAAAAATTTCGTTCTCCCCTTCTGTTGGATTTGTTTTTGTTGTTTCGTGGTATTCTTTCTCTTCTGCTACAATGACAAAGAAGAAGAAGAAAGGGCGAGAGTAAAATAAAGTTGAAAAATCAAATGTTTTGCCGTAAATATATTTAAAAAATAATTACTCTTCGTGAAATGCTGTAAATAATTTTTAGTTTTTTAGGTGCCGTTGATTTTTTTTGTTTTTTAATATTGGATGTTTGATTGTTCCATACGTGCCCTTGTAGTGCTAGATAATATAAATCAATATATGGGTTGACCCAGATCATACCGAAACCAACCAGACTAATTCCAATTCGAATTTGAAATTGTAGAACCAAACAAAGAAATAGGAATTTCTAAGTTCTAATTATAATTTCAAAAATGGCAACCAAACGTAGAAGATGGATTGTCTCAGTCATCTTTTGGGTCAACCAAACAGCCCAAACTATCTTCCGAATACACAAAACCGGAATTTCAAAACCTGATTTTGAGATAATCAAGTTTTGACTCGAATTCCAATTCTACAAACAAACGGGACCTAAATAATTTTGTT